>VMOF01000320.1:61645026-61864862 GCA_011764245.1 Trialeurodes vaporariorum | reverse complement strand
TACATTTCTTATATTATTTTGTAATCTTTGATAAACCGAAAAGACCAGACAGCAAATGCAGCTTATATTTCACGTATTAAAAAAGAAATTCCATAATTTTGTAGTTACGATGTTGTTTACTTATGCACGGTGGTTCCGTCTATGTAGTAGTATACACAAACCGCACTCCATTTGATTTCTCAGAAGGAGAATCAGAATTAATTTCAGGATTTAATATCGAATTTAGAGGTAAATCATTTATATTTTTGTTTTGTACAGCTGCAAATATGGTCTAGTGGAGCGCGGGCTGTTTGAAATTGAAGTGATTTCCTGAGTAAAACAGTGGATTTTGAACGTTTTTAATGTGCGCATCATTATTTTCGCCGAATTTTACATGAGAATCAAGGCTCTATATTGTTGTAGCAAAAGTATGCAACAGACCCATTGGAACATTTTTCGTAAGGAATAAATCTTAAAGACCGTGCCCCCCCCCCCCATTTCCTCAATTGATAGACACAACTCTTACCTTTAGAGAGTTCCTCCAGGTGGGCATGGCACATGATAGTTACAGCAAACAGAAAGTAGATAGCGCTGGTGACGACCAACTCCAACTGACGACGACCGCGGACCATGATTACGAGAACGGTCAACTAACGATAAACGAATTCGGGACGGAACAAGCGACACAAACGGAAACGCGGTGTCTCATGAACAAAAAAACGCGATGGGCCCCACGTCACAGCATCACCATTACACACGACAACAACGACGAAAAGAACTGTTGCGAAAATATAAAATTGATGAAAGCAATGATTGAAATTTAAAAAATAAAACTAAAACCGATTAAAAAAAAGGGGGACGAGAAAAAGTATGTATCAAATGGTCCACATCTGAAACAAAAGAAAAGAGGAAAAAGTTGTATTAATTCAAGTGTCGTGGTTATACTTATTGTTAGTACCCAGATGTGAAGAAATATTTTAAAAATATTTTTAAAACATTGACAATATTTTTAAAAAATTGTCAATATTTTAAAATTTAATAAAAAACATTTTCAAAAAATTTTAACAAAAATATTTTCAAAAGGCAAACATATTTTTAAAATGTTTTTAAAATATTTTAATTAACATGTTTATTTTATTTTTTTTTTTCTTAAATATTTTAAAAACATTTTAAAAAACCTTTTTGAAACACCTTAACATAAACATTTTAAAACATTTTAGTTAGAAAATTTTAAAAATATTTTAAAAATATTTTTGCCTTTTGAAAATATTTCTAAACTATTATCAACAAATATTTCTAAACTATTATCAACAAATATTTTGACAACTAATTGGCATGAACAAATCATGTTTTTTAAAATGTTTTGAAAATATTTACGAAAGGTTACCGAAAACTTTTCGGCAAGATTTTCAAAATGTTTTTAAAACATTTCTTTCATAACTGGGTATAAATGCCACATTTGGTAAGGTAGCTACAGATCCGGCCACAATATGGCTACAAGAAGAAGCAATCGGTCTATTACACTCTTTTGTTGACGCGACAAAGTTAAGGCCACTACAAGTGAGTAATACACAGTAAATAGTGGCGGTTCGAGCAATGAAGGAACAACGGATTCTCTCCTTTTAAACCTACGTGAAATAATCGATCTCCAGGGGATTCATTGAAACCCTGAGAAATCGATACTTTCGCATGGATTCAAATGGAGCCATTATTTTAAAAGGGGACATTTTCAAAAAAAAAAAAGTATATTCTAACTGAAAAAAAAATTATTCTCTCCATTGAGTTATATCTTCAATTTTATGAAACTAAGTTGTTTCACTCAATTTTTTTTTTTTCACTAGTTTTTCAGTTTTTTTTTGGTGCAGTGTTTGCTCTAGTGATTTTAGAGTCAAGTTGACATTACTGTTTTGTACTAATTATTGCATCATCCAAACTTCAAACACATTGTAGGAGTGAGGTTAGATCATTAATAACATCTTCCTTTAACAGCTAAGAAAATAGGTAAGTTTTAAACTATATTTTAATAATTATTCCAACTTGCTTCTAAATGTAACGTCCGTAACAGGAAAGTAACAAAAATCAGTGTATTTTCCTTTTGAGTAGGTATTTTAAAATTTAAATTTTTTGGTGAAAGAAACATTCATGATGTTTATGTCATGCCAGGTGGATCACTTTTTTCACAGATATCTAAGGGACCATTTTATTACACATTACATTTTGTAACGTCCGTAACGTTACGGACGTTACATTCATTACCTTGTACCTAATTTTATCAGTTACGGACTTTATAACCATTGTTTTACTTATTATTCCATAACTGAAATGCAACTGTGCGCCTTCAAGAAGCAAAGGTTAGGTTAGGTTGGGTTTTATTACATTTATTATCACATTTTGTGTCAAAAATTTTTGCATTTTTACTTGCATCTCAAACAAAACATTTAGTTTGACAGGTATTTATTTTGATTTCAGATTATTATGACTGGTAGGTACTTCTGGAAGAGAAATTTTACCACCTGGGATGCTCCTCAGAAGTGTAATTTAAGTAAAAATTCAATTACCACTTCCAGATTCTCAAATTGTGTTATTATTTATGTTTATTTTTATACAGGGTTTATTGGGCCGTTACTTTACGAGGGTGGATTTTAAAGTAAGTTTACCTATTTTTCTTCTCAGAAAATATCAATGCTAGAAAAAAAAACAAAACCAATGTTGAAACGTACGTACTTTCAGCTTTCTAACGAGCTTTAGTTTTTCAAATTTTTGCCAATGCGTTGCGGAGATATCGTGGATTTTCCCCATCCGTCTTTCCCTCAAATGTGCTCACCTTTTCACGCGCTACAGAAGACTGCGAGTTTCGGCAGGCGATGCACTTATCTCCGGATCAGACATCTCAATAATATCTGAGTGCATGTTGTTTACTGAATCTACTCTACTACTGAGAAAATGATCCAATCTGTTTCGATCTTCAAACTTTCGGTCAGTAAGGAAAGAGCAACCATCATGAATTGAAGCTGGATTAACAGCTTGCGTCAACACGCGTTCAGGAGTATGTGGAAAGAATTTTACGATTTTTTTTTTTTTTTTTTTTTTTTTTTTTTTTTTTTTTTTTTTTTTTTTTTATGAAAAATTCAAGAATCTAGCGGGTAACTATGTCAAAAAATGAGGTGAGATGCCTCACAACAATGTTATGACTTGTTTCAATAAAATAATAGCTCTATTTTACTTTTTCAAAGTCTAAAACTTATGTTTTCTGTGAGGCTAAAAAGGTGGGCACGTTTGAAGGAGAGATGGGTGTGGAAAATCCACGATATCTCCGCAACTCGTAAACCAAATTTGAAAAACTGGAGCTCATTAAAAAGCTGAGAGTACGTACGTTCCAACGCTGGGTTTGTTTTTTTTCTAACATTAATAGTTTCTGGAAAAAAAAATAGGTAAACTTACTTTAAAATCCACCCTCGTAATTTTAAGTTTTTGATTTTGTTCAAAATAATTTAGTTTATTGTTCCTAATAAAGTTTATTTTTTCTTCCTTATGCTGCATGTTGGTTATTTTCAACCTTTCTTGTCACTACATAATTTATTTTTGTAATTTAGATGAAAATCTGAGTATAAGATGGAGGGCGGTAAATTTTTTCATTTTTAATAAACTAATTTCAGATTTAGACTTAAATTGAAAAAAAAAAAAAAGTTTTTGGCATATTTTTACATATCTATTGAAGATAAAACAAAATCCTGGTCATTTAATAGGAATAAGCAGCTCTGAGTAAAGATAAAATGGGTTAAAACATATCTATTGTCCAATCATTGTTACCTAGTAACGTCCGTAACAGATGCCGTGTAACGTCCGTAACACCAAAAAAGAGCAATAACTCAAAAAAATCATAGGAAAATTTTTTTAGACAAAAATGATTCTTAAAAATAGATGGTATGAAGAATGACTCAGTTCAAATAGAATTGGAAAAAAACTAGAATTGCTTTTAAAAAGAGCAACCGAAATTAGGTCCATGGAAACTGGGTGTCTTTTTTGTAACGTCCGTAACACTTCATTTTTTAACGTAACTGAAAAATGAACCAATACTTTGCTACGAAAATTGACAGAGAAGTAGTAACCATCTAGTTTTATAACTTCCCCTAAACAGTTCACCATAATTTTACACAGATTGTGTTATATACCAATTAGAAGAGTAAAAATGTAACGTCCGTAACAAGAATAATGGCTCAATGGCAAAAAAACATGACTACCAAATTGCGCGAACCACGAACATAAAAATAACGTTGAGTGTAGTAGAGTGAGAGAAAAAAAAAAAAAAATCCGAAATTGAGGAAAGTTGGAAGCGTCTGAAAAATTCAAAATTGATTCACAAACTCAATAAATGCGAATACATTCCAAGTGATTCGAGTAAACAGTGAGAGAGTTCATTTTTTAATCGAAGATGTATTTCGTTTGTGTTAAAGAAACTGCACTGTGAAACATTGACTAAGGAGGACTTCCTTAAACCCAAGGAAAAATGTCTGCTGCTATAAGTGAAAGATTCCTTGTTGTGACAGTGATTCTCCTTCATGCAACAGAACTTCACTTTGCGCAAGGAAAACTGTCCCAAGTAAACTTGTTTCCTTGTCTTTAAAGAAGTGATTTCTCTCAGTGAAAACGTACACGAATAACACTCAAGGAAATTGTCCCTATTATTGACATGCTGAGAAAATTTTAAATTCCAACGAGTAAATAACAATTTTAATGGGTCTGTTGCAAACTTTTGCTACAACAATTAAGAGTGTTAAATCCAATGTAAAATCATCTGACAAGTCCATCGGTAGCATCAGCAAGTCATAAAATGCAATAGTAAACTCACAAGAGGCGTTTAATGAAATCCAAGATGGCGGAGAAATATCGAGCAATTTGTATGCATGCACCACGAACATCCAAGGATAGCCAACCTCACAATATCGATCAAACCCAATCACAACGTACACAAACACATGACCTCTACTTCCAGTGAGGTTGTCAAAATTGGCCATCCTTGGATGTTCGTGGTGCATGCATACAGATTGCTCAATATTTCTCCGCCATCTTGGATTTCATTAAACGCCTCTTGTGAGTTTATTATTGCATTTCATGACTTTCTGATGCCACCAATGGACTTTGCAGGTGATTTTACATTAGATTACGTATTTTTAATCGTTATAGCAAAAGTTTGCAACAGACTCATTGAAAAAATCGACATGGATTCCATCAGATGACGTGCAAACCAGGGACCAAATAATGTTGGGTCCCGAGCGTAACTTACGCACGGTCACATGACCGTGCGTAAGCTCTCTGATTGGTCGAAACCGCACGCAAGATGCACACAATTCAATGCTCGGGACCTAACATTATTTGGTCCCAGAACCAGAGCACGCCCAGCTGAGAGAAGCTCGAGCGCATTGTGTCTATAGAGCGCTCAAATCGCTCAGCCTGGGCCAGCGTGGACTACGACACGGCATGGCATTTGGAATCACTTGGGCGAGGGTTTCTGAGCCGAGCGTCTGGAAAAGGGGAGCGGGGCGTTTTTATGACTAATTACACCCGATTATCGTCAACAGAACTCGAAACGGCGAAATGACACAGTAGTGTTTCTCCGCCCCCATTTAGCCCACATTGCCTTCATTTTTATTGTTTCAGCAATTACACGCACTCCGAGTTATTCGCGACACAAGGAAAAGCCCTGATGGTATGAGGCACAGCGCGCGCGGAGTCACTTTACTACCGTCATCGATACGCCCCTCGTCCCCCCCCCCCCCCATCCCTTAGGTTATGGACCAACAGATGCTTCGAATGAGGAGAGCGTATTTAAACGTTTGGTAAATAAGATGGAAACCCTCTTTCGATAGGTTTCCCCTCCCACCATCCCCACTCCCTCCCGGCAGTAATTACTCAAACCATGACGAGGGCCGAAAGTGGGATCTGGAGGGATTGTGTTTGCTCAACGTCTGCTCTTTGCCTTCGACTTATTTGAGTGACCTCTCTCTCCCCCCTCTCAGCATCACCCTCTTGGCCAGCCACCCCCTCACCCTCGTCTGCATCTCTTATCTCCCCTCTGCCGCGAAACCGCATGTCTTAACCTCTTAGTTCACACGGACCTCCGGCTAAGATATATCATTACTATTTACCCTCCTGAAAGCTGCGCAAGGAAAATTACTGCGGTTAAATTGGATCCAGTTCGGGGTTTGTGATGAGCGATTTTCATTTTACGTCAGCAATCGCTATAAAATAGATGGGTTTTAGTCTAAACTTTTGCTACAGCTTTAGAGAGGGCCAGTTTTAGAGAATTAAATTGAGAACAGGGCACTTCTTCGTTGCAGTGTTTTATTATGGTAATTCCTACTTTTATTTTTATTTCAAAGGATCCACAGGACAACTATTTATAAGCTTAAAACTATAGAGGGGTTTTTCGGACGTGTTTTTGAAACACCATGGAGGCAGCCATGATGAAAATTTCTAATGAACATTTTCACGCAGGCTCGATTTGTTTGTCTCATTTTTTTTAGCCATAGAAAATTTTGAAAAAAAAGTTGTAAAAATCCATTTGAAATTAGTTTGAAATGAAGATGAAAGTATTTTGGAAAGGCTATTCGGACACAGAAATCGATATTCTTTCCATTTCTTTAAGAAGGATTAGCAAGATGAAAAAACTGACAAATGACGGAAACAAGTAAAATTTTCTCACCGAGATAATTTTATTAGAATTCTGTGTCCACATGCACTGTAAAATAACGTTGGGACTTGGAAGAATCTAAAAGGTACTTAGTTGTCTCGCAAACTCAATAAATGCGATTAAACAGAGTTTCAATATGTCTCTTGCATAGCGAGTCACAATGAGGGAGTCCTATCTATTATTGTAGTTTTCTCTATGCTGACAATAAGAAAACGGACTCGTCGTCGTAACAGAGACATATTAGACATCTCAACCATCGCAAAATCTCGACCAGCGTCCATCTTCGATTCTAAGCGTGTTGCATGTACTGAGATCCGCTGCTGGTACCGATTTATACCTTTTTTTTCGGGGTTCAAAAGTGGGATATAAGAACATAACCCACCACCATGGTCCTCATCAATAACGCCGTCCATTATACCGCTCTAATAACTCAGCTGGATCTTGATTGTTTTTCGCCTTATCAAATTATTCCATCTCAGTGGATTAGGTTTCATTATTTTTGGTCGAGAAGTTAACTAGGCTAATGGTAACCAACTTTATCCATCCCCATCCCCCAAAACTAAGGAGCTTATCAAACAGAACTATGTCGCTGGTTTTACAGTGCAGCTTTTACGAGTCCCCTTTTTTTTTATGAATTTATTTATCCCATCTGGACGCCGAAAATGTCGCTTTGTTGCCAAATTGGGCTGGAACAGTGAAATCAGGTATTGATTCGATAAACAAATTTTGTGCGAATAAATTCAAATGGCTTCTTGATAATATCAAAGATACGATAGTTTAAAACAAAAAAAAGAAAAGCTAGTTATTTATAAAAGACGGGTGGGCCGGAGGTCTTTTAAATCTTTTCTTTTAATCATGCGTAAAGGTAAGATACTTCTCCGGACAAAATTATTCGATCGGCTGAAGCGACTAATGAATAACTGTGCAAAAGAATCAGTTTCTTGGAGGTTTTCGATGATTATGTTGCAAAATTTTAACATGCAGAGCAAAGTGATTCGTCGCAGAAAAAGCTGTGCGATTATAGGAGACTCCCTGCATTGTGATTAGGAATGCGAACAAGAATCCCATAGCTAGTAGAATCGAAATTATTCTGGGAACCACAACCTGGAACCGCAAAAATCCCACCAAGGAATCAGAACCGGAACCAGGAACCGAAATTCATCCCACCAAGGAATCGGAACTGGAACCGGAACCCCACGACGGGTTCCGAGAACCGAATTAGAGTTTCGGTTCAAATTCGGTTCCTATCTGCTGATCTTGATAACTTTTTTTTCTCTCTTTCGCAATGATATTGTGTTGTATCATGCGTGACACCGTTTTGTTTCCGTGGAACCGCAAATATTTTTTAATTGAAAAATTGTTGAAATTGAAAAAATGGCCGACCGCCGTCCAAAAAAAAGTGAACAAGATTTTAAATGGTTTCTCTTTTTTTCTTCCATTGATAATCAAAATTGGAATACAATTGGAATGGGGACAAGAACCAGAACCAGAACCTGAAACAGAAATTCATCCCACCAAGGAGCCGGAACCGGTTCCAAACATCAATCCATAATTGTGACCCGCTCATTTTAACGCCGTATTGGATTTCTCTTTAAAAACGCCTCTTATTTCCATCCCTTAACCCTTTATGGGCCAAGCCCGAGTATTCGCGTTTTTCTTCTCAAGTCTATTTCATATCTTTCGGGTCTTCATTCCGGATAAAAGCAACTATCGATGAGAACACAAAATAACATTTCGACGGGCGCCTTCAATTCTTCGTATAGGCAATTCCAGCTTTCCCGAGTACGAACAGTTAACTACCTTCCCTAAATAAACGGATCAGTGGCATTATTTTGAACTAACCTGGTCGTTGAAGGGTTATTAACGCGACAAAATGTGCGATCCAACTCCAGGTACTTATACTTAACAGGTATGCTCGACTCGCTTCCCGCGTCATTTTCAGTGGCGCGCAGTTCAAAAAGCATTCCAAGATGGCCGACAAAAGAAGGAAACATTGTACACTCTTTCCAGAAAACATTGGGCCATTTTCTGCTTCTCTAGAGAGGGAAGCCCAACGTTTTCCGGAAAGAGTATACAATGTTTCCTTCTTTTGTCGGCCATCTTGGAATGCTTTTTGAACTGCGCGTCACTGAAGATGTGGCGGGAAGCGAATCGAGCATACCTGTTAAGGGGGTATACCACCCAAATTAAAAAAAAATCGTTCCTGATGACTTAGAGCCCTCAATTTAACACTTACTGATGTAAATTAGAGATCCTGAAATTTTTGTGAAGCTGGTTGCATACCTGCCCCTTAAAAAAAATATTTCCTGAAAAAACGTTGACAACTTTCAAACAGCTTTTAAAAAGAGCAACCGAAATTAGGTCCATGGAAACTGGGTGTTTTTTTTGTAACGTCCGTAACACTTCATTTTTTAACGTAACTGAAAAATGAACCAATACTTTGCTACGAAAATTGACAGAGAAGTAGTAACCATCTAGTTTTATAACTTCCCCTAAACAGTTCACCATAATTTTACACAGATTGTGTTATATACCAATTAGAAGAGTAAAATGTAACGTCCGTAACAAGAATAATGGCTCAATGGCAAAAAACATGACTACCAAATTGCGCGAACCACGAACAAAAATAACGTTGAGTGTAGTAGAGTGAGAGAAAAAAAAAAAAAAAATCCGAAATTGAGGAAAGTTGGAAGCGTCTGAAAAATTCAAAATTGATTCACAAACTCAATAAATGCGAATACATTCCAAGTGATTCGAGTAAACAGTGAGAGAGTTCATTTTTTAATCGAAGATGTATTTCGTTTGTGTTAAAGAAACTGCACTGTGAAACATTGACTAAGGAGGACTTCCTTAAACCCAAGGAAAAATGTCTGCTGCTATAAGTGAAAGATTCCTTGTTGTGACAGTGATTCTCCTTCATGCAACAGAACTTCACTTTGCGCAAGGAAAACTGTCCCAAGTAAACTTGTTTCCTTGTCTTTAAAGAAGTGATTTCTCTCAGTGAAAACGTACACGAATAACACTCAAGGAAATTGTCCCTATTATTGACATGCTGAGAAAATTTTAAATTCCAACGAGTAAATAACAATTTTAATGGGTCTGTTGCAAACTTTTGCTACAACAATTAAGAGTGTTAAATCCAATGTAAAATCATCTGACAAGTCCATCGGTAGCATCAGCAAGTCATAAAATGCAATAGTAAACTCACAAGAGGCGTTTAATGAAATCCAAGATGGCGGAGAAATATCGAGCAATTTGTATGCATGCACCACGAACATCCAAGGATAGCCAACCTCACAATATCGATCAAACCCAATCACAACGTACACAAACACATGACCTCTACTTCCAGTGAGGTTGTCAAAATTGGCCATCCTTGGATGTTCGTGGTGCATGCATACAGATTGCTCAATATTTCTCCGCCATCTTGGATTTCATTAAACGCCTCTTGTGAGTTTATTATTGCATTTCATGACTTTCTGATGCCACCAATGGACTTTGCAGGTGATTTTACATTAGATTACGTATTTTTAATCGTTATAGCAAAAGTTTGCAACAGACTCATTGAAAAAATCGACATGGATTCCATCAGATGACGTGCAAACCAGGGACCAAATAATGTTGGGTCCCGAGCGTAACTTACGCACGGTCACATGACCGTGCGTAAGCTCTCTGATTGGTCGAAACCGCACGCAAGATGCACACAATTCAATGCTCGGGACCTAACATTATTTGGTCCCAGAACCAGAGCACGCCCAGCTGAGAGAAGCTCGAGCGCATTGTGTCTATAGAGCGCTCAAATCGCTCAGCCTGGGCCAGCGTGGACTACGACACGGCATGGCATTTGGAATCACTTGGGCGAGGGTTTCTGAGCCGAGCGTCTGGAAAAGGGGAGCGGGGCGTTTTTATGACTAATTACACCCGATTATCGTCAACAGAACTCGAAACGGCGAAATGACACAGTAGTGTTTCTCCGCCCCCATTTAGCCCACATTGCCTTCATTTTATTGTTTCAGCAATTACACGCACTCCGAGTTATTCGCGACACAAGGAAAAGCCCTGATGGTATGAGGCACAGCGCGCGCGGAGTCACTTTACTACCGTCATCGATACGCCCCTCGTCCCCCCCCACCCCATCCCTTAGGTTATGGACCAACAGATGCTTCGAATGAGGAGAGCGTATTTAAACGTTTGGTAAATAAGATGGAAACCCTCTTTCGATAGGTTTCCCCTCCCACCATCCCCACTCCCTCCCGGCAGTAATTACTCAACCATGACGAGGGCCGAAAGTGGGATCTGGAGGGATTGTGTTTGCTCAACGTCTGCTCTTTGCCTTCGACTTATTTGAGTGACCTCTCTCTCCCCCCTCTCAGCATCACCCTCTTGGCCAGCCACCCCCTCACCCTCGTCTGCATCTCTTATCTCCCCTCTGCCGCGAAACCGCATGTCTTAACCTCTTAGTTCACACGGACCTCCGGCTAAGATATATCATTACTATTTACCCCCCTGAAAGCTGCGCAAGGAAATTACTGCGGTTAAATTGGATCCAGTTCGGGGTTTGTGATGAGCGATTTTCATTTTACGTCAGCAATCGCTATAAAATAGATGGGTTTTAGTCTAAACTTTTGCTACAGCTTTAGAGAGGGCCAGTTTTAGAGAATTAAATTGAGAACAGGGCACTTCTTCGTTGCAGTGTTTTATTATGGTAATTCCTACTTTTATTTTTATTTCAAAGGATCCACAGGACAACTATTTATAAGCTTAAAACTATAGAGGGGTTTTTCGGACGTGTTTTTGAAACACCATGGAGGCAGCCATGATGAAATTTCTAATGAACATTTTCACGCAGGCTCGATTTGTTTGTCTCATTTTTTTTAGCCATAGAAAATTTTGAAAAAAAAGTTGTAAAAATCCATTTGAAATTAGTTTGAAATGAAGATGAAAGTATTTTGGAAAGGCTATTCGGACACAGAAATCGATATTCTTTCCATTTCTTTAAGAAGGATTAGCAAGATGAAAAAACTGACAAATGACGGAAACAAGTAAAATTTTCTCACCGAGATAATTTTATTAGAATTCTGTGTCCACATGCACTGTAAAATAACGTTGGGACTTGGAAGAATCTAAAAGGTACTTAGTTGTCTCGCAAACTCAATAAATGCGATTAAACAGAGTTTCAATATGTCTCTTGCATAGCGAGTCACAATGAGGGAGTCCTATCTATTATTGTAGTTTTCTCTATGCTGACAATAAGAAAACGGACTCGTCGTCGTAACAGAGACATATTAGACATCTCAACCATCGCAAAATCTCGACCAGCGTCCATCTTCGATTCTAAGCGTGTTGCATGTACTGAGATCCGCTGCTGGTACCGATTTATACCTTTTTTTGCGGGGTTCAAAAGTGGGATATAAGAACATAACCCACCACCATGGTCCTCATCAATAACGCCGTCCATTATACCGCTCTAATAACTCAGCTGGATCTTGATTGTTTTTCGCCTTATCAAATTATTCCATCTCAGTGGATTAGGTTTCATTATTTTTGGTCGAGAAGTTAACTAGGCTAATGGTGACCAACTTTATCCATCCCCATCCCCCGATAGAAGGAGCTTATCAAACAGAACTATGTCGCTGGTTTTACAGTGCAGCTTTTACGAGTCCCTTTATTTTTATGAATTTATTTATCCCATCTGGACGCCGAAAATGTCGCTTTGTTGCCAAATTGGGCTGGAACAGTGAAATCAGGTATTGATTCGATAAACAAATTTTGTGCGAATAAATTCAAATGGCTTCTTGATAATATCAAAGATACGATAGTTTAAAACAAAAAAAAGAAAAGCTAGTTATTTATAAAAGACGGGTGGGCCGGAGGTCTTTTAAATCTTTTCTTTTAATCATGCGTAAAGGTAAGATACTTCTCCGGACAAAATTAATCGATCGGCTGAAGCGACTAATGAATAACTGTGCAAAAGAATCAGTTTCTTGGAGGTTTTCGATGATTATGTTGCAAAATTTTAACATGCAGAGCAAAGTGATTCGTCGCAGAAAAAGCTGTGCGATTATAGGAGACTCCCTGCATTGTGATTAGGAATGCGAACAAGAATCCCATAGCTAGTAGAATCGAAATTATTCTGGGAACCACAACCTGGAACCGCAAAAACCCCACCAAGGAATCAGAACCGGAACCAGGAACCGAAATTCATCCCACCAAGGAATCGGAACGGGAAACCCGGGAAACCCCCACGTCGGGTTCCGAGAACCGAATTAGAGTTTCGGTTCAAATTCGGTTCCTATCTGCTGATCTTGATAACTTTTTTTTCTCTCTTTCGCAATGATATTGTGTTGTATCATGCGTGACACCGTTTTGTTTCCGTGGAACCGCAAATATTTTTTAATTGAAAAATTGTTGAAATTAAAAAAATGGCCGACCGCCGTCCAAAAAAAGTGAACAAGATTTTAAATGGTTTCTTTTTTTTCTTCCATTGATAATCAAAATTGGAATACAATTGGAATGGGGACAAGAACCAGAACCAGAACCTGAAACAGAAATTCATCCCACCAAGGACCCGGGAAACCCGGGTTTCCCAAACATCAATCCATAATTGTGACCCGCTCATTTTAACGCCGTATTGGATTTCTTTTTAAAAACGCCTCTTATTTCCATCCCTTAACCCTTTATGGGCCAAGCCCGAGTATTCGCGTTTTTCTTCTCAAGTCTATTTCATATCTTTCGGGTCTTCATTCCGGATAAAAGCAACTATCGATGAGAACACAAAATAACATTTCGACGGGCGCCTTCAATTCTTCGTATAGGCAATTCCAGCTTTCCCGAGTACGAACAGTTAACTACCTTCCCCAAATAAAGGATCAGTGGCATTATTTTGAACTAACCTGGTCGTTGAAGGGTTATTAACGCGACAAAATGTGCGATCCAACTCCAGGTACTTATACTTAACAGGTATGCTCGACTCGCTTCCCGCGTCATTTTCAGTGGCGCGCAGTTCAAAAAGCATTCCAAGATGGCCGACAAAAGAAGGAAACATTGTACACTCTTTCCCGAAAACATTGGGGCCCTTTTTTGCTTCTCTAGAGAGGGAAGCCAACGTTTTCCGGAAAGAGTATACAATGTTTCCTTCTTTTGTCGGCCATCTTGGAATGCTTTTTGAACTGCGCGTCACTGAAGATGTGGCGGGAAGCGAATCGAGCATACCTGTTAAGGGGGTATACCACCCAAATTAAAAAAAATCGTTCCTGATGACTTAGAGCCCTCAATTTAACACTTACTGATGTAAATTAGAGATCCTGAAAATTTTTTTGAAGCTGGTTGCATACCTGCCCCTTAAAAAAAAAAATTTTCCCGAAAAAACGTTGACAACTTTCAAACAGCTTTTTTAGAGTTAGAATTGCTCAATCACCTTGGTCTTGGTCTCAAATGAAAGGTATCAGTGTCCTCTAGGGTCTCTTGTATGGATTTTTTTTTTTTTTTTTTTCGAGAGGAAGTATTTTTTGCTTAATGTTTCTTCGATTTACATTTTTTTCATGGTTTTTTTTTTTTTTTTAAACATTAATAGATATTTGAGATGTTAGGTTGAGGGCAAATCCATACAAGAGTACCTAGAGCATGAAATTCTGCACATTTAAAAAAAAAACTGAAGTCTCTAGCTATCGTAGTACTCGAGAAAAGCTGTTTTGAAGTTGAAAAAACAAGCGAAAATTTATTTTTTCAGTACAAGCAAATTAACAAATAGTACATGAGAAAAAAATAAGAAACAGATGGTTATCAAATGGTTCTCAATTTCGCAATGTTGACTCATAAACTTTAAATTAAATTTTAAAAAATACTTTCCGACCTCCTAAAAAAAAAAAAAAAATATCCTCGTTTTCCCCTGAATTGTCCTCTACAAAATTGGTGGGGGGGGGGGGGAAAAAAATAAAAAAATCGAAAAATTAGGGTGGTATACCCCCTTAAATATAAGTACCCTTTATCCAACTCGCTGTTAGCAAAACTTTGATATCAGTGAAGACATCACAGACAGTCATGGAAAAAAGATAAGCTTGAACGATTTCTTCCGAATTTCTCCGAAATCTTTGCCGATTCCGCGTGACAGAACGCGCACGACGGCGCGCGTTTTCCAGAAAACGCTCACAATAAAGAAATGGACACAATCCGTCGGGAGAAAAAGGGAAGCTTATAAGTAAATAAATGGCACCCGGAGGCAGTCGTGATGTTTGATTAACGTCGCCCGAGGCAAGGTAACTTGTGGTGAGGCGAGGCGAGGCGGAAGCTTTTACAATCGACAGGATATTAAAAAAGAGGGGAAGGGGGGAAAAATTGCGATTCAAATTATTACTCAAAGCATCAGAACTAGTGGAGGTTGCCACGTCGAGTGTAGCTGAAGCTGAAGTTTACTTTGGGAAAAATTCAGCAAACTTTACTTGAGATTGGCTTGACTTAACTCTACCTTGAAAATTCCTCCAGACTCAACACGCGCAACTTATAAAGAAAAACACCGTGACTTGAAACGCCTTGAGATTTAGCGAGGGAATTTTTGAGGGGTTTTCAAGCAAAAATAGGCTCGGGTTTCCAATTCAGAGACGTTTTGGAAACAAACGAGATGCCACTCAAGATAATTATCAAAGAGATAATAATCGAGAAGTTCTTTAAAACACCACGTTTTAAACAGAGGGTACGCTCCTTCCCAAAAATTCGTATTTCAAAGTTATTGTATGTGTGTTTCTGATGAATTAAACGGTTTATTCTTTTTATCTGACGAATAGTCCAAGCTCCAATCGTCAGGTAATAAAGAACAAACCGTTTAACTGATCAGAAACACACACTATAACTAAGAAGAATAAAAAAAAAACGTAAATTAAAAAAAAAAAAAATAATTGTAATTGAGAGAATGTATTAAAGTTAATGTTAAAGTGACCTATAGTTATTCAATAAAAAAAAAATATTATCAACTTTGAAAAATGCATTTTTAGAGAACAAGTATATCCTCTGTTTAATACGAGTTTTTTCCGAGGAACTACTCAACTTCGGTTCCTATCTGCTGATCTTGATAACTTTTTTTTCTCTCTTTCGCAATGATATTGTGTTGTATCATGCGTGACACCGTTTTGTTTCCGTGGAACCGCAAATATTTTTTAATTGAAAAATTGTTGAAATTGAAAAAATGGCCGACCGCCGTCCAAAAAAAAGTGAACAAGATTTTAAATGGTTTCTCTTTTTTTCTTCCATTGATAATCAAAATTGGAATACAATTGGAATGGGGACAAGAACCAGAACCAGAACCTGAAACAGAAATTCATCCCACCAAGGAGCCGGAACCGGTTCCAAACATCAATCCATAATTGTGACCCGCTCATTTTAACGCCGTATTGGATTTCTCTTTAAAAACGCCTCTTATTTCCATCCCTTAACCCTTTATGGGCCAAGCCCGAGTATTCGCGTTTTTCTTCTCAAGTCTATTTCATATCTTTCGGGTCTTCATTCCGGATAAAAGCAACTATCGATGAGAACACAAAATAACATTTCGACGGGCGCCTTCAATTCTTCGTATAGGCAATTCCAGCTTTCCCGAGTACGAACAGTTAACTACCTTCCCTAAATAAACGGATCAGTGGCATTATTTTGAACTAACCTGGTCGTTGAAGGGTTATTAACGCGACAAAATGTGCGATCCAACTCCAGGTACTTATACTTAACAGGTATGCTCGACTCGCTTTCCGCGTCATTTTCAGTGGCGCGCAGTTCAAAAAGCATTCCAAGATGGCCGACAAAAGAAGGAAACATTGTACACTCTTTCCAGAAAACATTGGGCCATTTTCTGCTTCTCTAGAGAGGGAAGCCCAACGTTTTCCGGAAAGAGTATACAATGTTTCCTTCTTTTGTCGGCCATCTTGGAATGCTTTTTGAACTGCGCGTCACTGAAGATGTGGCGGGAAGCGAATCGAGCATACCTGTTAAGGGGGTATACCACCCAAATTAAAAAAAATCGTTCCTGATGACTTAGAGCCCTCAATTTAACACTTACTGATGTAAATTAGAGATCCTGAAATTTTTGTGAAGCTGGTTGCATACCTGCCCCTTAAAAAAAAATATTTCCTGAAAAAACGTTGACAACTTTCAAACAGCTTTTTTAGAGTTAGAATTGCTCAATCACCTTGGTCTTGGTCTCAAATGAAAGGTATCAGTGTCCTCTAGGGTCTCTTGTATGGATTTTTTTTTTTTTTTGTCGAGAGGAAGTATTTTTTGCTTAATGTTTCTTCGATGTGACATTTTTTTCATGGTTTTTTTTTTTTTTTTAAACATTAATAGATATTTGAGATGTTAGGTTGAGGGCAAATCCATACAAGAGTACCTAGAGCATGAAATTCTGCACATTTAAAAAAAAAACTGAAGTCTCTAGCTATCGTAGTACTCGAGAAAAGCTGTTTTGAAGTTGAAAAAACAAGCGAAAATTGATTTTTCAGTACAAGCAAATTAACAAATAGTACATGAGAAAAAAATAAGAAACAGATGGTTATCAAATGGTTCTCAATTTCGCAATGTTGACTCATAAACTTTAAAATTAATTTAAAAATACTTTCCGACCTCCTAAAAATTAAAAAAAAATATCCTCGTATTCCCTGAATTGTCCTCTACAAAATTGGTGGGGGGGGGGGAATGAAAAAAATAAAAAAAATCGAAAAATTAGGGTGGTATACCCCCTTAAATATAAGTACCTTGATCCAACTCGCTGTTAGCAAAGCTTTGATATCAGTGAAGACATCACAGACAGTCATGGAAAAAAGATAAGCTTGAACGATTTCTTCCGAATTTCTCCGAAATCTTTGCCGATTCCGCGTGACAGAACGCGCACGACGGCGCGCGTTTACCAGAAAACGCTCACAATAAAGAAATGGACACAATCCGTCGGGAGTAAAAAGGGAAGCTTATAAGTAAATAAATGGCACCTGGAGGCAGTCGTGATGTTTGATTAACGTCGCCCGAGGCAAGGTAACTTGTGGTGAGGCGAGGCGAGGCGGAAGCTTTTACAATCGACAGGATATTAAAAAAAGAGGGGAAGGGCGGGAAAAATTGCGATTCAAATTATTACTCAAAGCATCAGAACTAGTGGAGGTTGCCACGTCGAGTGTAGCTGAAGCTGAAGTTTACTTTGGAAACATTCAGCAAACTTTACTTGAGATTGGCTTGACTTAACTCTACCTTGAAAATTCCTCCAGACTCAACACGCGCAACTTATAAAGAAAAACACCGTGACTTGAAACGCCTTGAGATTTAGCGAGGGAATTTTTGAGGGGTTTTCAAGCAAAAATAGGCTCGGGTTTCCAATTCAGAGACGTTTTGGAAACAAACGAGATGCCACTCAAGATAATTATCAAAGAGATAATAATCGAGAAGTTCTTTAAAACACCACGTTTTAAACAGAGGGTACGCTCCTTCCCAAAAATTCGTATTTCAAAGAGTTATTGTATGTGTGTTTCTGATGAATTAAACGGTTTATTCTTTTTATCTGACGAATAGTCCAAGCTCCAATCGTCAGGTAATAAAGAACAAACCGTTTAACTGATCAGAAACACACACTATAACTAAGAAGAATAATAAAAAAAAACGTAAATTAAAAAAAAAAACTAATTGTAATTGAGAGAATGTATTAAAGTTAATGTTAAAGTGACCTATAGTTATTCAATAAAAAACAATATTATCAACTTTGAATAATGCATTTTTAGAGAACAAGTATATCCTCTGTTTAATACGAGTTTTTTCCGAGGAACTACTCAACTTCAAGGTAGCTTTTTAGCAACCGAGAACTAAACTCAAAATTTCTCAAGAATTGCCGATTTACGGTGACCGTTTTTGAGTGGCAATATTTCTCACTCGACTCGACTTGAGCATTTCTCAAGCCAAGTCAAGTTGCGTATAGAGCTCAAGTCAATTCGCGTGTAGAGCTCAAGTGAAGTTTCTGAATTGCACTCTTAGTAATTTTAACTCGAGAGCAGCAAAATCCATAAACTCCAATGAATTTGAGTTGTGACAAAATAATGCTCAAGCCCTAAACAAAAACCTTTCCGAGAGAACAAAAAATTGAACTGACCTAGAGTACAACTCAACTTATTTAAGGAAGGGACAAGGTGATTTTCGAAAAGTACGTAACAACACAGCCTTATTTTTAAGTGTCTTGAATGAAATTTGAAAATGTCGAGAATTGTTTTCATTAATAGTTTGGTTATGCGGGGTATTCCTCATTTTCCGTCAACTTTCAATACACGTTACAGCAAGATATCAGTGCAGCTACACGACCCGATTAAGGTTCTATTTTACAGCCGATTTTATTAATTGGGCTATTCAGAATTGTATCAACGGTACCTTTCAATAAGAAATTGAGCTGTGCGATAAAATTAATTGGATCATTTGGTGATTATGTACAATACAGTATTATACAAGTCCAATTAAAGTGTCGAGTTTTTCATCAGTGTATGCCTATAGGGTGCAATCTGGCAACATCACATTGTCATATTTGTCCATTTAAACCCCTGTAAAAGATCAAAGGTTATGCGAGAAAGTTCACCGAACTACGATAAAAGTTCGACCTTTTTCATGGCTTAAAATGGACGAAATGCAATGTGGCCACATTGCACACTACGCCACTGCACTGGTGAGAACAACTGCGTTCAGACAGCCCTAGATCTGGCAATACTTCGTATGACGGAAGGGAATTCGATTTCCGAAGGTGTTCTCCGCACGCGGTGAGGCATCTAGTACGATAAACGGAAGAAATTAAAATAGGAACCCCCCCCCCCCTTCAAGGCGCTCCAAGAGACCGCGTCCGCTTCCCTCCAATTAGACGGCTAATCGGAAATCGAACTGATTGAATATAATATTGCCGATTGCGTTAACATGATGCCACACAAAATTCTCACACATTTTAATCCGAAAGATAGCGCCACTAGTCGCTATTCTAAATGTTTGCTTTATCAGGCGAGCGACTGTAATGAAATAGACAGTTTTAGTGATGACTCTGATGATGACGTCATCCGATGAAACAGTTCGTTGAGCGTCTCGAACGATGTAACACCCTCATGAAACCCTTATGGTAAGTTGCTGTCTCACACTCATCGCTAAAATCGTATAAAAGGGTATTTTTGTGAAAGTTCTTGGCAGGAATGATTATTTTCAAGTCATATTAATGCGATTTTGAGAGTAAAATGTAGTGAACCACGGCCGTGTATTCGAATTTCTACACTAGAAAAAGATGGCTGTGCATGAGAATTACGGGATAGTGGATAGTTCGAAACGCTATGCAAGTTTTGTCACAGCTGATTGACACCGATGATGTTTTCATTGTTTTAATGATTGTTGACTAACCGTTGACTTTGCACTATAACTGTGTGTAACAAATACATATTTAAGCTACAAGTTTTGTCACAGCTGATTGACACCGATGATGTTTTCAGTGTTTTAATGATTGTTGGCTAACCGTTGACTTTGCACTAAAACTGTGTGTAACAAATACATATTTAAGCTACACGTTTTGTCACAGCTGATTGACACCGATGATGTTTTCATTGTTTTAATGATTGTTGGCTAACCGTTGACTTTGCACTAAAACTGTGTGTAACAAATACATATTTAAGCTAAGTGTATCGGAACTTCTGCACGTTCGGAAAGAACACATTTTTTCAGACCATCAACGACGGTCGATAAGTTTGTAAGTACAAGTTCAAACGGGAGATAAAGGATAAATCGATCATTTAGTATAGGGTCAAATAGGAGATGGACGATAAATTGATAATTTTGCAAATAGGTTCAAATCGGAGTGAAACTATAGATCGTTTGTTCACAAGGTGCCACTGATTTGTACAGAAAAAATACTACGTGAAAATTGAAAAAAAAAAATTGCTAAAAACGGGAAATACACTGTACATTACAAAAATTACAATTCGAAAAATGCCGATTGAGAAAAAATATTACTGAAATTGCAAAAAGTATTGCTTGATTATTAAAAAAATTGCTAGTAAAACTAAAAATGTTGCAAAATCAGCAGTATTTGTTGGGAAAGTAGCAACTCAAAAACTGAAATTTTTGCAGTGTAAAATGTATTCCCGATGTTTAGCAATGTTTTGCTATTTTAACATTCATAACTTTTTCTGTGGTGGACTCCTCAGTCCTCATGAACAGCAAATATATAAAGCCTCGATTGTAGCAACCCAATGTATCAATTAATCTTCCACGCCCCGATGTCAAAAGTGGCAACATCGGTAGATTCGCTCGATTCAATTACACACGCAATTCGAGTCAATTACGGGACCTGTTTAAGTTATCGCTCCCCTCCTCAGTTGAGCCGGGCTTAAGGTTTCTACACACAAAGTATACATTGTATATTCATATTCAGCTTCCCTCCCTTTCTACCTCGAAAATCCGCAAAACGCAATCGAATAAGTGTTTTTCACCCGCCTCTAGGATTTTTCCTCCTTTTATCATTAGAATTAAAAATTCTCAGAAGGATTCGGAATTCCCTTCTCTTCCCTCTCCCCTTTCCCTCCCCCATTCTACAGTCCTTATCGCCCTTCCTCCACCGGAGGACTCGTAACTAGCGGTGTGTGACATCGCATTAATAGCATTTTTTCCCTCCGTTTTTTTTTTTTTTTTTTTTTTTTTTTTTTTTTTTTTTTTTTTTTTTAAAGATATCTTGCAGGACTGAATATTCAGAGAGGATACACAACAGTTGCCTAATTTATGATGCTAAAAATCAATGACGCAACAAGGATCTCTTCTAACCCTCTCATTTCCCCCATTGAATGTAGAATACACGTTGAAAAAGAATAGACGGGGAGTTATTTATCCCCTTGTCCGCAATGTCCATCCTTGTCTCCGCATAGTGTCAACATAACGATGTGTTTCATCAGAGAAAAGTGAGGGGGAGGATTTTATCTAGCGCCTTCAATTACTAGGATATGCGATTTGAAAAATAAATACCGAGGAGTACCAATATTTTACTACCAACTGAATCTTAACATTATTACATTGGTTTCTTCTGGTAACCTGAACCTAGTAATAAAAGGGTTAGAAACTGATTAAAATTAAATTTACGTAAGAGTACCTGTTAAATCAGGATTTGATTGCAACCTCTTACAAGCAAAATCCAAAACTGGACCCACTAAGCCCTTAAGTATTCCTAGAATGGAACTTTGCGGGGCTGACCTTCTCGCCAAAATCATGCCAACAGCATTGGATGCACTAAAAGTGACACCTTATAAAATTGAAAAATTTATTGCGTTGACAGACTCTACCACGGTACTCACCTGGCTAACGACTCCTGCCTTCAAATTAAAGACTTATGTTGCCAATCGTGTAGTAAACGTAACAGACGCAATTCCGGCTGAGCCATGGCTCCACGTATCAACCAAGGACAATAGCGCAGACATCCCTTCAAGGGGAGTTTTAGCCCCGCAATTGGTTAACAATACTTTTTGGTGGAAAGGGCCTACCTGGCTAAAACGATCAGAGCAAGAATGGCCTATCTCTGATATATTAAAAGTACGCCAAACTGACGTACCTGAACTTAAACCTGATGTCAAAATACTTCTATAACCTTCACAAATTTACCAGAATTGTGCGACACGATCTGTAAAATATCCTCGCTTCTCAAATTACAAAGAATTATTGCCTGGACGATTCGATTCACTGTTAATTCAAAAGGTCGAACCAAGTTCACAGGACCCTTATCAGTAGATGAGTTGAAACCAGAGATTACTAAGCCTAAGAGATATGGCACTTCCTATCTCCGTTGTGTTAAAAAACCGTTGGCCGGACTCCGTAAAAAACGCCTGCAGAATGGCCGTGATACAACGTGCAGTACGCTGGTGACCGTAAACATTGTTGTTATTCATGTTGTTGGAAATGAGGTTAGATTCTCTGCAGCATCTAAATGTTTGTCATTTAATGGCCGATGGGATGATTAAAATGACTTAGATTTTCAGATTCACGTACAAAATATACTCAGAACTCATTAAACTTCTCAAACACTTTATTAATCTTATTAATTTAGTTGGTGGCGTTGCTGTCAAATCTCATTCAAACAACAACAGTAGTAACAATGTTTACGGTCACCAGCGTACGCCACATTGCATACTTCGTAGGAGTCGAATAACACTTTTGAATCGTTATGCCATATCTCTTAGGCTTAGTAATCTCTGGTTGAAACAATCGCTTATGACAATCATCAAAGAAGTACAACATCGAGTATTTGAAAATGAGATAAATGCAATTCAACAGGTTAAACCAGTAAAACTGGCTCGCATCCTTGAACCATTTCGTCGCCACCCGAGGTGTCCTGGGGGGGGGGGGGGGGGGGGGGGGGGGTTGACAAATTTCAATTTGAACTGACGATAAACACCCTGTGATTTTATCTAAAAAATGCCATTTTACATAGTTGGTTATACGACATTTCCATGCATTTCATTTGCACACAGGACCTAAGCTTTTACAAAGCATCATTTCACACCATTTTTAGATTATATCGACACGAAACATCATAAAAACAATACTTCATAAATGCGTTAAATGCTTAAGGAATCACATGCTCCAATTATGGGAAATTTACCCAAGTCCAGGATCACACCAGGACAATGTTTTTTGAAGGTTAGTTCGGACTTTGGTGTTCCCTTCATGTTAAAAGTAAACAAACTACGGAATGCTCGTGCAGGAAAGGCCTGCAGGGAAGGTGTGTATTTAAACGTATGAGCACAAAAGCCATACATATCGAACTAGTTACGGATTTAACCGCCGAGAGTTTCATCGCCGCCTTGGATCGATTAAAGTCGCGGCGTGGACTCTGTCAAGAGCTGTATTTAGATAAAGGGACGAATTATAAAGGTGCTGAGAATCAACTGAGCAAACTTCATAAATTGTTAAATGAAGGAGATGAATCAGAAAAAATTAAATCTCGACTGGCCGAACGCCAGATAACTTGGCATCACAGCCCCCCCTCTCTGGCCCTCATTTCAACGGCCTAATTGAAGCAGCCATAAAAGCCGTTAAATTTCATCTTCACCGCGTGATAGGCGATGAAAAACTAATAATGGCTGAATTCATAACTCTACTCTGCAAAATAGAAGCGATTCTAAATTCCAGACCATTATGCCTAATTTCGGCGGATTCAGTGGAACTTTCTGCTCTGACACCTGCTCATTTTATCATTGCAACACCCTTGCTTAGCCTCCCTGAATATAATTGGAAACTTACACAATGCAATCGTCTCTCAAGACGGCAAATGATCCAAAAAATGTCACAGCATTTTTGGGAACGCTGGTCGGCAGAATATCTGACAACGCTGCAACCGCGAAAAAAATGGACAGACAACGCCCGCCGCGCCGCTTAAGATCGAAGATCTTGTGATTGTCAAGGAAGACGACGCGCCGCACAGTGTGGGATATGCCCGATCTAGCTAGAAAAAAGTCGAAAAATCAAGTTGCTTAAAAGTGTTCGAAAATGGATGAAAATGAAAGGTGAGGATATGCTGATCACGAATATATGTATTGTTTATACATTTTCTTCGATCCGATTAGTGTAAAACAGCTTGAACATTGGCTTCCGCCATAGTTTGGTTACGACATTTCCTACGATCATTTTCTTAGCCTTAGATTTGATGCTATTTTAAGTATACGTGTTACAGTTTCGGAAAAAGTGTTGGTTGCATGTTGTAGAGGATGGTCTGCTGATCATTTTGCACCCTATTTTATTTACTCAATGTCCTTTCTAATGGTTTTTTCAAAGCCTCGAATGAAACGTTCTCCAACTCCTCAAGTTTACGTAAATCGTGATCTTTATTGGACAATAACTAAATTTGGCGGCGTTTGGCGGAACTTTGGTTTACACCACGTGAAAGCCCATATTTCAGAGAACAAATCCATGAAAACAGTAGCTGCCACAAGGTGCCCCCACGAAAATAATATCAATTTGAAAAGTGAGAATCGCCAGTTCAGACCACACTTTGAAGTGCTTGTGAGAGCTCGTCGCGCCACGTACTGCGCATTTTCTGTACGTGCTTACTTGTATGAATGGAAACTCGCCCTCAATCATACCGCCTCGCTGGCTCAGTCGGTTGCGGTGCCACCCACAATTGAAAGTTTTGCAGTTCGAATCCCGGGCAGTCAGCAATTTTTTTCTTCCTTTTTTTTTTATTATTTCGGGCATTTTTTTAAAGGACCAATTCATTTAATGTGAACGTTTCATTAATTAGCGTTGTTGAAAACTAATCCCCTGTTTTTTAGAGGAATAATTTTTTTTTTCATTATTATTCTTTTTTATAAAATTATTTTGACAGTTTTTGGGCTTTTAGAGCACTTGACATTAAAATTCATAAAATCTAACTTCAGATTTGTGATCAGCGACCCTTTAAACCCCCCAGTAACACTTATCGCGGAAGAAAGTCATTGGTCGGACTTTTTTCTCGCTAGATCGGTCAAATCCCACACAGTGCGCCGTCGGCGGCGCCGCTTCAATGGGAACTGGCGAGAGCAGTGGCGGCTCGCCTAAGGAGGCAAGGGAGGCTGTGCCTCCCCAGACATTCAGAGGGAAGAAAAAATAACGTCGATAAGACAGTAACGAGAGACAACATATTAAAATTAGGCAATCACAATGTCCGTGATTCTAAAACTTGAGTCAATCTTCACTAGGAGAGAGCGCAAGAGAAAGAAGTTATAAGCGAGCGGGGAACGAAATTTCAGAGACGCGAACCTTGCGCGAAACGACAGCAGTCAGCAGTGCCGGAGTCTGTGCCTCTCGACGAGTCACAAACTCTCCGAGTCGGTCGAGTCAGTCAAGTGGAGTTCGGCACACACACACAACCAAGCAAGGACTGTGCACGCACTAACGAAGGTATCGGAGGCTGCTATCCTCCACGACTCCCGCAGCGTTGCCGAGCCAGTAGCCGGACAACCGTCATGCCAGTCGCCGGACCAGCCGCGTTTGTGTGTTTTGTTTCTGGTGGAACCCCCCCTCCCCTCCCTCCCCTGCTGAGGGGGGGGGTTCCCCCCAGGGCCCTGACCCCCCCGCAGCCTCCCCAATATCAAAGCCCATCTAACCTTTCGTCGACACCGAGGTGTCGGGGGGGGGGGGGGGGACAAATTTCAATTGAATGACGATAAACACCCTGTGATTTTATCTAAAAAATGCCATTTTACATAGTTGGTTATACGACATTTCCATGCATTTCATTTGCACACAGGACCTAAGCTTTTACAAAGCATCATTTCACACCATTTTTAGATTATATCGACACGAAACATCATAAAAACAATACTTCATAAATGCGTTAAATGCTTCAGGAATCACATGCTCCAATTATGGGAAATTTACCCAAGTCCAGGATCACACCACACTGAAAAAAATCGGCTCGGGCTCGGCGGCCGAACCGCTCGTTTACCTTGAGTTCGCGCTATACACCCGAGCGGTTCATGCGTACCGTGCGAACGCACCCAGTGGCCCGCATGAACCAGCATCGGGCGTATCCGCCGAGCGGTTCGCGGAAACACTATCTTACAGCATTTGTCATGGCTCGGGTGTAGAGCACGAACCGCTTCGGCTAGTACGCGTGAACACTGCTTGCTCCGCGCTCTAGGTGGCCAAACACGCAACAATAAAGCGGCAGTTAACTGTTGAACGCTCGCTCGGTCGGTCGGTCTAGCGCGTGACTCCGTGATTCGAAGCAAGTTGGCGGCTTTAAATTCAGTTTAATTAGTAGTATGGTGTCAAGTTAATTAATCACGACGGTATTTCGATAAGTGCTTCAAATAAAAACATAAATATCTGTGTGTAAGAGCTAGTATAAGGAAAGGTCAGTCAGTCGTACTCGCCGGCATACGTTTCACTGTGGTTTGTTTACGTTACGAGGTGTCCTGATCCTCATATTTTTTCCGCTAAGTCGGTATACTTAAATGCTCTAATAATTTATGTTTTGTAATTCGATCCCTACTTAAATTTTCGTTCGCAGTTCGAATTTGGACGTGTTGAAAAGTTCTGAGCTGATTCAAGATTTGTTTGTGAATCCACCGTATATTCCTTCGTATTAGTGTTCTGATTTACTAAGTTGTGAAAGTGATGCTATGCGTGGTTAAATTTGGTAATATGGTGTTCCCTTTTAACGGGTGTCTAGTTGAGTGATGTATTAATGTCTTTTTTGCATTCTATTGTTAATGTGAAAAGGAATACAAGGAATAACCGATATGGGAAGCACGAGGAGTTCGGGTAATACGCACGAAGAGTTCGGGTAATAAGCACGAAGAGTTCGGGTAATAAGCACGAAGAGTTCGTGCGTAGAGCATGAAGAGTTCGGGTAATACGCACGAAGTGGTTCGGGTAATACGCACGAAGTGGGTTCGGGTGATGCACCCGAACCACTTCGGCCGTCAAGCCCGAACCTCCGCAGTGTTCACATACTTCCCGACGAGTTCATGCTCTACGCACGAACTTTTCTTGCGTATTACCCGAACCGTTTTTTCAGTGCAGGACAATGTTTTTTGAAGGTTAATTCGGACTTTGGTGTTCCCTTCATGTTAAAAGTAAACAAACTACGGAATGCTCGTGCAGGAAAGGCCTGCAGGGAAGGTGTGTATTTAAACGTATGAGCACAAAAGCCATACATATCGAACTAGTTACGGATTTAACCACCGAGAATTTCATCGCCGCCTTGGATCGATTAAAGTCGCGGCGTGGACTCTGTCAAGAGCTGTATTTAGATAAAGGGACGAATTATAAAGGTGCTGAGAATCAACTGAGCAAACTTTATAAATTGTTAAATGAAGGAGATGAATCAGAAAAAATTAAATCTCGACTGGCCGAACGCCAGATAACTTGGCATCACAGCCCCCCCCCCTCTCTGGCCCTCATTTCAACGGCCTAATTGAAGCAGCCATAAAAGCCGTTAAATTTCATCTTCACCGCGTGATAGGCGATTAAAAACTAATGATGGCTGAATTCATAACTCTACTCTGCAAAATAGAAGCGATTCTAAATTCCAGACCATTATGCCTAATTTCGGCGGATTCAGTGGAACTTTCTGCTCTGACACCTGCTCATTTTATCATTGCAACACCCTTGCTTAGCCTCCCTGAATATAATTGGAAACTTACACAATGCAATCGTCTCTCAAGACGGCAAATGATCCAAAAAATGTCACAGCATTTTTGGGAACGCTGGTCGGCAGAATATCTGGCAACGCTGCAACCGCGAAAAAAATGGACAGACAACGCCCGCCGCGCCGCTTAAGATCGAAGATCTTGCAGGAACTAATATGATTCCTAGAGTTGCGACTGTCCGAATCCAACAATACTGGGGACATGCACTGATCTAGCTAGAAAAAAGTCGAAAAATCAAGTTGCTTAAAAGTGTTCGAAAATGGATGAAAATGAAAGGTGAGGATTGTTTAACATTTTCTTTGATCCGATTAGTTAAAACAGCTTGAACATTGGCTTCCGCCATAGTTTTGGGTTTCGACATTTCCCACGATCATTTTTTTAGCCTTAGATTTGATGCTATTTTAAGTATACGTGTTACAGTTTTGGAAAAAGTGTGGTTTCATGTTGTAGAGGATGGTCTGCTGATCATTTTGCACCCTATTTTATTTACTCAATGTCCCTTTTTAAGGTTTTTTCAAAGCCTCGAATGAAACGTTTCCAACTCCCAAGTTTTCGTAAATCGTGATCTTTATTTGGGCAATAACTAAATTTGGGGGCGTTTGGCGGAACTTGGTTTACACCACGTGAAAGCCCATATTTAGAGAACAAATCCCTGAAAACAGTAGCTGCCACAAGGTGCCCCCACGAAAATAATATCAATTGAAAAGTGAGAATCGCCAGTTTAGACCACACTTTGAAGTGCTTGTGAGAGCTCGTCGCGCCACGTACTGCGCATTTTTTGTACGTGCTTACTTGTATGAATGGAAACTCGCCCTCAATCATACCGCCTCGCTGGCTCAGTCGGTTGCGGTGCCACCCCCAATTGAAAGTTTTGCAGCGAATCCCGGGCAGTCAGCAATTTTTTCTTCCTTTTTTTTTTTTTTATTTCGGGCATTTTTTTAAAGGACCAATTCATTTAATGTGAACGTTTCATTAATTAGCGTTGTTGAAAACTAATCCCTGTTTTTTAGAGGAATAATTTTTTTTTTCATTATTATCTTTTTTATAAAATTATTTGACAGTTTTTGGGCTTTTAGAGCACTTGACATTAAAATTCATAAAATCTAACTCAGATTTGTGATCAGCGACCTTTAAACCCCCAGTAACACTTATCGCGGAAAAGAGAAAGTCATTGGTCGGACTTTTTTCTCGCTAGATCGGTCAAATCCACACAGTGCGCCGTCGGCGGCGCCGCTTCAATGGGAACTGGCGAGAGCAGTGGCGGCTCGCCTAAGGAGGCAAGGGAGGCTGTGCCTCCCAGACATTCAGAGGGAAGAAAAAATAACGTCGATAAGACAGTAACGAGAGACAACATATTAAAATTAGGCAATCACAATGTCCGTGATTCTAAAACTTGAGTCAATCTTCACTAGGAGAGAGCGCAAGAGAAAGAAGTTATAAGCGAGCGGGGAACGAAATTTCAGAGACGCGAACCTTGCGCGAAACGACAGCAGTCAGCAGTGCCGGAGTCTGTGCCTCTCGACGAGTCACAAACTCTCCGAGTCGGTCGAGTCAGTCAAGTGGAGTTCGGCACACACACACAACCAAGCAAGGACTGTGCACGCACTAACGAAGGTATCGGAGGCTGCTATCCTCCACGACTCCCGCAGCGTTGCCGAGCCAGTAGCCGGACAACCGTCATGCCAGTCGCCGGACCAGCCGCGTTTGTGTGTTTTGTTTCTGGTGGAACCCCCCCTCCCCTCCCTCCCCTGCTGAGGGGGGGGGTTCCCCCCAGGGCCCTGACCCCCCCCCGCAGCCTCCCCAATATCAAAGCCCACGAGCCGCCACTGGGCGAGAGTCACCGAACTTCACGCAGGAACTAATATGATTCCTAGAGTTGCGACTGTCCGAATTCATAACAAATACCTGCGGAGACCCATGGTCAAACTGTATCGTTTACCGATTGATTGAACTTATTATTGTCAGTTTTCCTCAGCCTCGCGCATCACACACCAGAATCAGTGTGTTTTCTGACTGTGTTGTGGAAGGCACGGCTGTTAAGCTAATTTGTCACCGCTCCTCTTGCGTTCGCGCATGACTATTATCCATGCTAAGTTATTCGTTTATTTTTTTGCAGCGAATAAATTATACATTTTTTTTATCAGATATTTTCTAATTTTTCTGCGTTTTTATTTATGCACGCTTGATCGAGATGCACTCCTCTCCCCTTCCCGTTTTTGCGGTTTTTTCATTGTGTTTTAGGTGTTACTTTTTTATTGTTTACAATGGCACAAATTTCAGCTGATTCGATAGCAAAATTATTGCTAAATGAATGGATTGATGAATGATGACTCAGTTTTCGATACAAATTGTAATTTATTGCAACAGAGCATAATCAAATCCTGAACTTCCTAGAATCAAGATTTTAGATTCTATTTTCTTTACTTCATATACTATGCGAGGTCCGGGCCATGTCATATCTCGATTTAAAAATGTCAACTGCTACGAACTGGATTACCTTATTATTCCATGTAATGTTGATAATATTCACTGGAACTGGTGTACTTCTAATTTTTCTGCGTTTTTATTTATACACGCTCGATCGAGCTGCACTCCTCTCCCCTTCCCGTTTTTGCTGTTTTTTCGTTGTGATTTGGGTGTTAATTTTTTATTGTTTACAATGGCACAAGTCTCAGCCGATTCGATAGCAAAATTATTCCTAAATGAATGGATTGATGACTCAGTTATAGATACAGATTGTAATTTATTGCAACAAAGAGCATCATCAAATCCTGTACTTCCTAGAATCAAGATTTTAGATTCTATTTTCTTTACTTCATATACTATGCGAGGTCCGGGCCATGTAATATCTCGATTTAAAAATGTCAACTGCTTCGAACTGGATTACCTTATTATTCCATGAAATGTTCATAATATTCACTGGAACTTGTGTACTTCTAATTTTTCTGCGTTTTTATTTATACACGCTCGATCGAGCTGCACTCCTCTCCCCCTTTCCCCTTTTTGCTGTTTTTTCGTTTTTGATTTGGGTGTTAATTTTTTATTGTTTACAATGGCACAAGTCTCAGCCGATTCGATAGCAAAATTATTCCTAAATGAATGGATTGATGACTCAGTTATAGATACAGATTGTAATTTATTGCAACAAAGAGCATCATCAAATCCTGTACTTCCTAGAATCAAGATTTTAGATTCATTTTTCTTTACTTCATATACTATGCGAGGTCCGGGCCATGTAATATCTCGATTTAAAAATGTCAACTGCTTCGAACTGGATTACCTTATTATTCCATGAAATGTTCATAATATTCACTGGAACTTGTGTACTTCTAATTTTTCTGCGTTTTTATTTATACACGCTCGATCGAGCTGCACTCCTCTCCCCTTCCCGTTTTTGCTGTTTTTTCTTTGTGTTTTGGGTGTTAATTTTTTATTGTTTACAATGGCACAAGTCTCAGCCGATTCGATAGCAAAATTATTCCTAAATGAATGGATTGCTGACTCAGTTATAGATACAGATTGTAATTTATTGCAACAAAGAGCATCATCAAATCCTGTACTTCCTAGAATCAAGATTTTAGATTCATTTTTCTTTACTTCATATACTATGCGAGGTCCGGGCCATGTCATATCTCGATTTAAAAATGTCAACTGCTTCGAACTGGATTACCTTATTATTCCATGAAATGTTCATAATATTCACTGGAACTTGTGTACTTCTAATTTTTCTGCGTTTTTATTTATACACGCTCGATCGAGCTGCACTCCTCTCCCCTTCCCGTTTTTGCTGTTTTTTCTTTGTGTTTTGGGTGTTAATTTTTTATTGTTTACAATGGCACAAGTCTCAGCCGATTCGATAGCAAAATTATTCCTAAATGAATGGATTGATGACTCAGTTATAGATACAGATTGTAATTTATTGCAACAAAGAGCATCATCAAATCCTGTACTTCCTAGAATCAAGATTTTAGATTCATTTTTCTTTACTTCATATACTATGCGAGGTCCGGGCCATGTCATATCTCGATTTAAAAATGTCAACTGCTACGAACTGGATTACCTTATTATTCCATGTAATGTTGATAATATTCACTGGAACTGGTGTACTTCTAATTTTTCTGCGTTTTTATTTATACACGCTCGATCGAGCTGCACTCCTCTCCCCTTCCCGTTTTTGCTGTTTTTTCGTTGTGATTTGGGTGTTAATTTTTTATTGTTTACAATGGCACAAGTCTCAGCCGATTCGATAGCAAAATTATTGCTAAATGAACGGATTGATGACTCAGTTATCGATAAATATTGTAAATTATTGCAACGAAGAGAATCATCAAATCCTGAACTTCCTAGAATCAAGATTTTAGATTCATTTTTCTTTACTTCATATACTATGCGAGGTCCGGGCCATGTAATATCTCGATTTAAAAATGTCAACTGCTACGAACTGGATTACCTTATTATTCCATGTAATGTTGATAATATTCACTGGAACTTGTGTGCAGTAGACTTGAAAGCTCATTTCATTATTATTTTCGATAGTATTTACAACGATCTAACTGCTCAGTTCGTATTATCATCGATAAAAGGTTTTCTTTCTTTCAATTTCGAATCTTCGTGGTCCACCTCCTCATGGACTGACTTTGCTGCTATTTCCCCCAGCAAGAAAATTCTGTTGATTGCGGCCCGGTAACTCTTTTCGTCGCTGAGGCCATTTCTCGCCGCGCACCCATCGCCGTGCCGCCTCATTTATTTCTAGGCAGTTCGCTAAGGATCGAAATAAAAAATCAATTGTTCGATGGCAAAGCAGCCAATTTATCAATGTGTGCCGGCGATGAAATAAAAAAAAACGAAGGACGCAAAAATATAATGCCTCATGGGAACAAAAGTCTCGATTCAAAGGTTGGATTTAACCCTCGAGAAAATCGGTAATCAATACATACTGTAAATATTGTGAAAAAACTCTGAGAGCTGAAATCACTGTTTTAAAAAGAAACATGCAGTATCAGCTATCCACAAAGAAAAAGAAAAGCGCATCGTAACCCAAGGTCTCAACCAAAAATTCAACCATTTTCCTCGGGAAGGGATGTTGAGCGATTGGTTAATGTTGCTGAAATTAAAATAGTTGGGTTTTTGGCAGAACATGATGTTGCTTGCGGAGCGATGGACCATTTCGTGGATGTGTTGAAAAACTGCTTTCCAGATTCAAAAATTCTGAGCTCTGTTTGCTTTAAAAGAACGAAAGCTACAGCAGTCATGACCCAAGTTCTAGGAAAATGTGCCAAAGAAGACATCGCAGAAATTTTAAAGAAAGCTCCTTTCAGTCTGTTAACAGATGAATCAACAGACATCGAAAGTGTCAAAACTTCTTGTGCTGTTGTTCGTTTTTTTAGTCCTGATGAAGGTGGCATCAAAAGTTAATTCTTTGACTTGGCAACAGTCTTCGATTGTAATGACTTTGACAAAGCAAATGAAGGAGCAACTGCTGAAAACCTTTTTGAGAGTTTGGAGGTAACTTTAAAAATTTATAAAATCCCTTCTGAAAATCTCATATGATTTGGATCAGACGGCTGCAACACCATGATGGGTGCCCATAACTCTGTAGCATCCTGCAAGCAAGTTCATTACCCAGGGATTGTCATTTCGAAGTGTGTTTGTCATTCATTGCATCTTTGTGCAAGTGAGGCATGCAAACAATTGCCCTTCATGTGTGAGGATCTAATCAGAAAAGTTTATAGTTTCTTTTCACCAAGTTCCAAAAGAATAGTTCAAATTGCACGCGACGCCACTGCTGCCCATATAAGAATCAATGTGAAATATACGGCTCTTGACATGGAAACTGGCAACACGGGAGATCGTCCTCCTCCCCCTCTTCCTCCTCCTTCTCCCCTCCCGGAGATCCTCTCCTATACTGTCTGATTTCAACCTCTTCCGTATAACCCCTTCCCTGCCACAATCTGTACGCGCAGAGCAAGTGCGTATCCAATGATCATGATTCAGGCGAGTGTACATAAAGAGAATCTCATTTGATTTGCGCAGTCGATAATTATTACGAGTGCAGTGTCATTAATTACAGCGGGTATTATTTTGACTCGGTCAGTCCGAGCAAGCACGAGTTGAGAGCCCATTGGTAGAGCGAACGTCCTGCTGCAGTCGCACGCAATGCGAATGCCAGAATTGCCAAATGGAGCTGTAGCAAGGTTTTTTTTTTTATGTTTGTTTTTTGTTTTTCGTTAGAACACGGCCTGTATACTTGGAAAGTTAAGTCATTTGCGATGGGTCTTCAGAAAATAAACGATTTTTGATGCTTATAGATTTTGTCACGACAAAAACGAAATAATGACACTAAAGTTCTACATTAAGTAAAGTAATCGGGAAAAAAAAACTGCGAAAAATTCAATTTAGGTTTTGATGAAAACGTGCCCATAAAGCTCTGCAAAAATGACGTCATCCGGGCAATGAACTAAGTGCTGCTTCTACGCTTATTTCAGGTCGTAATACCACCAAGGAAAATAATTCCCTTTGGGGGGGGGGGGGTTGTCAATTCTCTCTTCTTTGACTTTTCTTATGAAACAAAATCTTGAGTTCGGGCTCGTAGATTTGGTCACTTTTTTCGAAATTAATTAACAATTCTTTAATTGATATTTTAAGACAGTATGTCTAAGGTTGGTTTGGTAAAGTTAAGGGTAATAAATTCGTTTTCCCCCTTTTTCTCTTCTTTTGGCTCACCAAGAGAACATGTTTCTCGCTTATTTTCAAATGATTCGGATTTTTTTTTCTCTCTCCAATCTTATCATAAAGACATATTTCTATTTTTTTCCCAGCAAACCAGAGGTTTTTCACTTTAAGTGATAACTGGAAAAATTTTTACTGGTTTGAAATTTTTGAATGGTAATTTTAAGAGGCAAAGATGTGACTCGCGACGGAAAAAACAAAAACAAATTGTTGGGCCACACTGAAATCAACTGTCAATAATTAATAATCAACTTGTATGCAGCATATTTGAGAGTTTAATGTGGATTGGGGAAGACCCCCCTCCACTGCTTTACCCCTTTAATTTCAATAAATACCGAATTAGAGCACATATTTTCTAGGTTGAACCCAACCAAGTACCACCAAGTAACCAAGTACTTTGGAAACTCAAATGCCTTAATCTTCGAGAACGGTGACCTTTCCAGCGGAGGAATGCTATACGCGGCTGGTTCTCACAGATAACGTGGTGTATAATCTCACAGCTGCACCGGGGATCGTAAACTGAGGATTCTGACCTAAATACTCGCAGCGCTGAGACAGTCGCGTACCATGTTGTACTTTTAACGTAATTTAATGTTAGATTTACTCGCGTCTCTCAGCTTTTGCAATGGTCGGCAGGCCACTTAAATTCTGGAAAGGCCGCATTCCGCGGCTGCGGCACGCGCATCCCACAGTTTGGCGAGTAACACTGAAATTCAAGCGATTAAAGGAGCCGTTGCAAGCCTCATATCACGCGCAAAGTTCTCACTTGCTGACTAGACAATAATTTTCAGCTCTATGCCTCCACAGTTTTAGTTTTAGTCCCTTACGTATATAAAGTACCAGAGGGAAAGGAGTAAAATGAAGAGGGGGGAGGGGGACGGAGGGAGAAAGGAGAGAGAAAAAGAGAGAGAGAGAGAGAGAGAGAGAGAGAGAGAGAGAGAGAGAGAGAGAACGAGAGAATGAGTTTGGACTGATAAAGGGAGTGAGAGAGAAGGAGAAAGACTCTAGCCGACAATAAAGGAGCAGCGTCAGCGGAGCGGGGAAAATCTAAAAACTAGAAAATAGTTCGAGGTTCGAGGGATAGATATTTTCCGCCCATTTATTTTAGAAGTGACTTCTTTACTGCGCTCGGCACTTTAACTTTCAGAGCGACTCTGCTTTAAAATTAATTCAAAGCTAGCCGCTGCGATTAGGGCTTTCCGATAGTTACGTATAGCGTGTTCTGAATTTGATTCAAGTCCAAACATTTGCTACCATTCAACGAGGCTCTCTGGATAATAAAATGGTCTTTACCGAGCAGTTCGACTCGCTCTTAATTGGTCCATTCTAAATTACGTGCTCGTCGCGACAGCATTTCATTGGTTCACTCAAAATGTTAGATTATTATGCTGAACCGACTCAAATTTATCAAAGTAACATTTTTTTGTCAGAATCTTGAGAGAAAGCCTGTTCAAAAAGCCAAGGAACAATACCATTAAAAAATACTGAAATTCAAGCTTGAAGTTCAAATAGGATATCCGTGTATGTATGTATATCTTAATTCGTATAACTTTAAAATTGTGAGGTTACGCGGGAGAGATGCTAGGGAGAAGGCTATCACTTGACTTCAGTCCCTATCTCTGTCCTTTTTCTTAACCGTCTACAGACCAGGTTTGTTCAAAAGATCGCCACTTTTTAATTTATTGAGGAAAGGTAGTTAACTGTTCGTACTCGGGGGAGTTAGAATTGCCTATACAAAGAATTGCAGGCGCCCGCCTTAACCTCTCCTTGCAAGTGTCGACATCCAGAATTGGTTTACAGACCAGGTTTGTTCAAAAGATCGCCACTTTTTAATTTATTGAGGAAAGGTAGTTAACTGTTCGTACTCGGGGGGAGTTAGAATTGCCTATACAAATAATTGCAGGCGCCCGCCTTAACCTCTCCTTGCAAGCGTCGACATCCAGAATTGCATTAATTCGGCATCGTGATACTAGGACAATGTGAAATAGACTAGAGGAGAAAAATGAGTATACTCGGGCTTGGTACATAAAGGGTTAATGACAATGTTTGAATGGGTGAAAAGAGAGAAGAGATAGACGATTTCCTGATTTGCGGCTCTGACAAGAGAGATAGAAAATGGGACTGTTGCACACTTTTGCGACAGGCGATTCAAAGGACGATGCACACGCAAAAACCTCTAAAAATAACAATAGGAGTACTAAAAACTTACGTAATCTGCTGCTAAACTCATAAAATGCTTTCAAACGCACGATTGTAATGGGGCTATTGCACACTTTTGCTATAAGCGATTTAATAGTCGATTATGGCGTAAAAACCTCAAAAAATAACGATGGCGGCACTAAAAACTTCCAAAATCCACTCCTAAACTCAATAAACGCAGTTATTTACGCGAGCGTAATGGTGGCCGAAGGCACTAACAATGGGAGATTCCCATCTAACAATTCTGAAACTCCATCAAGAAGTGACCAATAAGAGACTACTTTCATTTGACACCGGTGTCACTTGGTGTTGCGGTACCATTCATCGGATGTGGATCATCACTCTGATGACTAATTACTCTGTGAATCATCCTTGTCGGCATAGAAAGAGTGACGAAATTAAGATAGGAATCTCCCATTGTTAGTGCCTTCGGCCACCATTACGCTCGCGCAAATAACTGCGTTTATTGGGATTAGGAGTGGATTTTGGAAGTTTTTAGTGCTGCCATCGTTATTTTTTTAGGTTTATACGCCATAATCGACTATTAAATCGCTTCTAGCAAAAGTGTGCAATAGCCCCATTGCTGTGTTGGGGACTTATAAAGGGTGATTCCTATCTCAATCTAACGCATCTTTCCAACGATGCTTGCTTTCATCACTTTCGTGGGTTCATACGATGGACCGAGGGTTCAAGGGACGAGGAACGCAGAAAAAAGCGGGAATCGCATCATCTTTGGTAAACTATCTCGATGCTGAAAGATGGCGGGGGAGGGGCAGGGAGTAAACAAGGATTGGCAGGGGGGGGGGGCTCTCAGCTCTCAGCCAGCACGCTATATAGAGTTGATTTTTATCGTAAATAATTTACCTTCGGCAGTTGTGACGTGTGTCAATAATTGATAGCGACAAGCGATGTCTCGCAAGCCTTGTTGGCGCTCAACGATTCCCGTCAACCCTGGTGTATTGATTTATATGTATATTCCCATTTCGTTTTGAAACCGGCGATTCGTATCTCGAACGAAAGTATTATATCACGAGATTCAATATAGCTCGTTTCTCTGGTCATTGGAACAGAACGGTGGCGTAGCTAGAAATTCACATTTTTGCTTTATGTCTATTGAAATCAACGAGCTATACATTTACCTAGAGTGGCAGTTTCATAGGTAACCTGCGTCACCACCATGGGGGATTTTTAGGTTAGGTTTAAGCGAGTAATGTGTCCATTTGATTCCGTGTATTTTGATGCGGCATCACCGCACAGTGGACCAGGACATGCTTTGATCCATTGCGCGGTGATGTCGCATCAAAATACACGGAATCAAATGGACAAATTACTCGCTTAAACCTAACCTAAAAATCCCCCATGGTGGTTACGCAGGTTACCTATGAAACTGCCACTCTAGGTAAATGTATAGCTCGTTGATTGAAATGTGGAAGTCAGAAAGGGATAGATAAAGAGGACGAATCACCCACGCTTTTCCTCTTTCCATCAGTACATTCAAACAAGTGATTTTGGTCTTATTTTTTGTTGTCTTTCTTTTTTTGTTTATTTTTAATGGGTTTCTTGCAAACTTTAGCTACATATATGGAGAGGGTCTTTACTGGTGTAAAATCTAGATGAATAAACTGGTGAATTGTACAGGGTGTACCAGACCACCTGGATATGGCATTTTTCTTGAAAACTACTGAACCAAATGATTTGAAACAAAAAAGTCAGATGATTGACTTCTAATTTTCCGTTTTTTATATTTACAAAATAAGCCTTCGATAGCCCCTTGGGGGCTTCGGGGGGGGGGGGGGGCTCAACCATATTTTTCAAGTTTTCTCGAAAATGTCACCAGTAAAGGTATCAAAAAAGTTCAAATTCGTCAGTTACAGGCATTTGACGACATTTGCTTTGCTCCTATAATTTTTTTTTCCAAAAACCCCCAATTTTTTGAACTATAGGGGCTTTTTGGAATTTTTTGAATCGGCCTTGTGTCCACCCTGTTCAAAATTTCTCAACGATAACTACAGATTCTGAAAGAACACATCAAGACCTTTCGATTGATGTGCCACATGTTAGATTAAAAAGGAAAAATAATGTGTTTCTTGCCAAATCAAAATTTTGGGGCTCAGTTGGTTCTAACCATGGAATCACGCCAATTTTGGAATTGAAGCTCCAAAATTTTCATTAGGCAAAAAACGCCTTATTTTTCCTTTCTAATGTAACAATGTTTAATGCTTTTAATGTGTTCTTTCAGAATCTGTAATTATTGTTGCGAAATTTTGAACAGGGTGGTCACAAAGGCCGATTCAAAAGATTTCCAAAAAGTCCCTATAGTTCAAAAAATTTGGGGTTTTTGGAAAAATTCATGAGCAAAAATGTCGCCTATTGCCTCTGATTTACGAATATGAACTTTTTTGATACCTTTACCGGAGACTTTTTCAATAAAACTTGAAAACGTATTTGCCCCCCCCCTCCGGGGATATCGGGGGCTTTTTTTAATATATCATCGACAAAATGTGTTTGAAATGTGTCGGGGGCTTTTGAAAATATCAAAAACGGAAAGTTTGGGGTCAATTCCCTATCTGACTTTTTTGTTTCAAATCACTTGGTTCAGTAGTTTTCGAGAAAAATGTCCTATCCGGGTGGTCTGGTACACCCTGTATTTATACTTCAATTATGAGGGTAAACCTACCAGTGATGCCAAACAGTGCAAAAAATGGGTGGAAATGGAGAAGGCTGGTGATGAAAATTGTCGCGAATGAGCGGAACAGATAAAATCGCAAAAATCGCGCTTATAAACACCCCTAATTTTTATAACGGCACGGCGACCGAAAAGCCAAAATTAATCCAAAATAATATCGTTTCTTCACCATGCGCGTACTTATTTCGAGAAATATTGAGGGCCGTTGCACGTAGGAGTATTTGACTCGAAAACCTGGCCAAAAACGGAAAATTGAAAAGTCGTCCAAAAAACAAACTATTGATGGTTTTTGAGAGGTAAGTAACCGCTCTATTGCGTAATAGATGTGTCGGAACATCTACGTTTATCTACTGTTTAGGGGACAACATGGAACTGAGCGCTCGACGCACCTGCGGTTGTTCACCGCCCGATGCGCTGTTAATAATCAGTCAACATTTTCCATCAAGGACAAGCGTTGGTGCATCCAAACATTTCAGCGATTATGGACGTTGTTTTAGATGGCATGTGCTTCATTTTGGTGGCAACAATTTCTTTTTCCGTGCATTTTTGACCATTTTACATCTAATTTAAAATGTACATGAAAAAAATCTCTAATTTTAGGCTCTATCTTTTTAAAAAAAGGCAATTTTGAATACGTTCCGGGCAAAATCGGGCACAACCAAAACAAGGGGGCTAGAGTAGACCCCTTTAGACAACTACTCCAACTGTCAAAAATTGCAAGAAATTGCCCCTTTTTTTTAAAAAACATGTTGAAGTCAAGCCTTTTTTATGAAATAAGCGTCAATAACTCGGCAAAAGAATGAGCTATCGACCTTTGGTTTGAGCCAAAATTCTTAATTTTTTACGCCTTTTCCAACCATAAACCGTGCAATAGGAGTTTTGAGTTTAAATTGGAAAATTAACCAAAATCGATTTTCAAATATTCAAGAACGCGCAAATATTTTTGGCCAGGTTTTTGAGGTAAATACTCCTACGTGCGTTGCCTGTTGAGAGTAGCTTGTTGAAGGATCAGCACACTAAAATTTACAACACAACTCGAGGAGGCAGAGAGCGTGAACAGGAGCACACAGCGGATCAAAATCAAGAGAGAGCCCCCCCTCCCCTCTTTAAATTAATTTAAAACAGGCGACGAATTCGCGGAAAAGAATAAGTAGGAGTTTTCAATCCTACCCACTCCGATTCCTACCCCCGTACTCATAAAGGATTCCGAAAAACAATAAGAAGCACTGCTGTTAAATTAATTATGAACAAGGTTTCGACAATACATGCATATATTTTATCTTCGCCGAGCAGGAACCTTTTCAGAACCCCCTCCCCCCTCCCGCCAACAACCAATCACTTCACCTAACGTTTTTCAGTGGGTGCATATGCAGACATCGTCAGACGAAAACCTTTCAAAACAATTTCACCGAATTACGGATTATTTAATTTCATAATAGTTGCAACACAATAGTGTTCGCGTGTTTGTCCTACGCTCGTGGCGTTATCTATCGGTAAAAACGTGAAGAGTAGAGAGAAGTGGGTGACGCTATCTGTGAATAACATCGCAAACTCTTCAACTCGTTGTTCCGATGTTTGTTAACAGTCAACGAATTAAAGAGTGTCAGACGACGCGCCGCCTTAGATTTTTACTCGGGTAGACTACCTGCAATACTCATCGCAGTGAATTTAAGCATAGAAAGTGGCCTACCTGAGTCAAAATCCAAGGCATGTCGACTAAACATATACCGGATACCCGTTGAATGTTGCCTATACTCATGTTGCAATCACCGACTTGTACTCCAATGAAGAACCAAAGTTCAAATACAGCCGAAGTAGCCTTTTAAAATAACTTTGCGGAGCAAAAGAGATAGCTCTAACGGAGCAAGTTGCGGTTGTATCAAACCGAACAATGTGTGAACCGCGGAGAGTGTAGCCCTATTACCAGAAAATTCTTGTGTTACCATCAAAATATGGTCACAGTTAACAGAATTCCCGCAACATTTTCAAGCACTAAAATTTTGGCAACAGTGGTAACAGTACCATCCTTTACCACAGTTCACATGTTACGTGATTTGTTTTTTTTTTTTTTTTTTTATTGTTCTTTCTTTTGAGTTAATAGTACCTACAATTCATCGATGGATGCATGCCAAATTGCACGCGATAGTACATCAAACAATGTACAGTACTCACACGTCTCATATTCTAGTTGACACACTGAAAGGTGACCAGGAGGGGGTTCATGCCTCACGTCTAAACAAGACCCTCCTTTTTTCCCTGTCGGAACTCCCGCCCAGCCATTGCAGATGTAATGGACAGCAACGACATTCATCGGACAGCAACAAAAACAACAGCAATTGCACCAGAAACGCAACTTTACAAATTGAACGGACGGAAGGGTAATTTTTATTAGCGCCAACTGCGATGCAGAGATCGCGAGAGAGATCGGATGTTAAAAGGGCACCCCCTCCCCCCCCGGTACCGCCCTCTTCCACCCATAGCTCTTGACTCAACACTCTCGATTGCACAATCAAACCAGGGTCGCTTCACATCGCGTATTGGAATCAACGATTGCAGGGTGAAGGGGGGGAGAGGGGTGGGGGCGGTTGAGAGAGTAAGCCAGAGAACGAAATATCAGCGACTATCAGATGCGAATCCAACACGCCCCCCGGCTACATAAATCACTTAGATGTAAGTACATTTATATCAAAATATTGTTCACGTACAGTGATACGAGGAGGGGTGGAAATATGGATGGGAGGGGAGTGGCGGGGGCGGAAGAGGGGTCTCGGCTCCCCAGGGCTGGGGGTGAGAGCGAGAGATGCAGGGGTCCGGTCCGCACAACCAACGTCCCGGCAACACAACACAACGCAACGGACAGGACAGGACAGGACGACCGAGCTTTTCTCCTCCGGGGGGTGAAATGTCACGAGCACAATGATATGTTGCCTTTAATCTTAGGCTTTTGTGTACTGTATGACTTTGTAATGGAAAAATATTATGTTTCCCCTGTTTCACTACTATTTCTCCTCCTTCTCTACCTCCTGCACACCCCTTCCAACTTTTGCGTTTTAATAACTTCCGAACCTGCTGACTGCTGAGCCTCTGTGAGAGGATTTTTTTTTAATTTATTTTTTTCCATTTTTTTGTTTTTTTCTCTCAAGGACCCTCTAGCCCCCCCCCCCTCCTTTCATTAAAAGTACCCTCACTTTCATTTTTCGGAAGGTAACATTCACTCGATTCGCAACGAGGATTTTAAGCTGCTTATCAAACCCTCGGTGACAAGAGTAAAATTTGTGGCACAGTCCAGGGACCAAGGACCAAGGTGCTAAATGTCCGAATATGTTTGACGACCCCCCCTCCTTCTGCGATTTTCGTTTTCGTTTCGGTTCTGAAAGAATCAAATCACGGTTCACAGATTTACCAGGTAACCTGACTTTAGATCCTTTTAAAAGAGCAAAGACGCTTACCACGATAAATTGTACTATCGACGAATCAAAGATTGTCGCGAGATTTTCACGAGCTAAATTTCGCCTTCAAAGTTCTGGTTCGGCAACTCTTCATACTCCTTAGATCTTACTGGCGAGAGGCCAGTGCGGGTGGGGCGGGAAAGCCGTTGCAGATCAGTCCCTCAATCACACCCATAACTCAAAAAGTGTGAAAATTTCGCGACAATCTTTAATTCGTCGATAGTACTTAAAGACTGTTTTAGAACAGCGATACATCGTATCAATTGTCACTCGGTGACCTCTGGTTCCGAACAAACTATAGTTCAATGAAATTTTTTCCACCATTAAAAGGTAGCATTAATTTCTTGATTTAGTAGCCAAAATTTCCGTTCAAAAACGCGTTGATGGGAAAACTGATAAACTTTGAATCGGAGTTTGTATGGACACAGAAGTCCTCAAACGGCAATGGGTCTGTTGCAAACTTTTGCTACAACGATAAAGAGTGTTTCATCGTATGTAAAATCGCCCGAAAAGTGCATTGGTGGCATCAGAAAGTCATGAAATGCGATAATAAACTCACAAGAGACGTTTAATGAAATCCAAGATGGCGGTAAAATATCGAGCAATCTGTATGCATGCACCACGAACATCCAAGGATTGCCAACGTTGACAACCTCGCAGCTTTAGAGGTTATGCGTTTATTTACGTTGTGATTGGGTGTGATCGATATTGTGAGGTTGGCTGTCCTTGGATATCCGTAGCGCATGCATACAGGTTGCTCGATATTTTACCGCCATTTTGGATTTCATTAAACGTCTCTCGTGAGTTTTATACTGCATTTTATGACTTTCTGATGCCACCATTGGATTTTTCACGCGATTTTACATGAGATCGAACTCTCTATAGCACTGTAGCAATAGTTTGCAACAGACCCATTGATACGATATATCACTGTGCTAAAAAAAAGTCAGAGTTAGATGAATGAAGTGCTTCACCAACAATCGATTCCTGTGCAAAGATTCAAATGGAGGGGAAACATTGTTGCTAAACTGCACGATCCGCCACTGATTGGAATTAGGTCAGTCATGATTCTATGTAAAACTTGCGGAACGTCTAGTATAAAGCGTTGTTGACCCGTTGAGGCAATTAAAAATAACAAGGAAGATTTTCCCATGATGGGAAACTGGATGATTTCAAATGGCTCTCGCAAACTTTAGATACACAAAAGCCAATACGCGTGTAAAATTGCTTGAAAATTACGTTGGAAGCATCAAAAGGTCCCATAATTGATTCACAAACTCACTACGACGAATCAGTTTTTTCAGTTGCTTCGGTAGCATACCCAAAGTTCCCGTAAAGCCGAAGCACGAGCTAATTCAGATATCTTCGCAGAGCAAAATTCGGTAGAGCATGGGTACGTGCTATACATTTTACCATAATCTGGTGAAATTTACCATACTGGATAGCAGACTCCAAAATCAGATATGCAGAAAGAAAATTCTATCAGTCTTTTTTTTCCATGTGCAGGAACTTTGTTTTGACGTATTCCATGAGTCTGTGAGTAAATTTTTGAAAATTTCGATGTTCCCAACGTTAATTTCAAGTGATTATACCATTGCATGTACTACTACAGCAAACGTTTTCGACAGACCAATTAGATCCAAAACCTCTTACATCCGAAAGAATTGTGTCATGCGTTGCTAGTGTTGAGAATTACACAACTCTCCGGTGTTTCATTCAGTTAGCATTTTTTCCTTTGCGCTAGGTGACAACATTCCTGTTTCTATCCTTTCTTTTTCACAAAGGAGGAATTAGGACGAGTAGAAATCCCAAGATACGACGCTGCTGGAACAAACTGCGGGGCAAAGTACGTTGTACAGGTGACGAGCAAACTCATTTTACGACAGCTTCATTTCATCAACGAAGCAGGCGGGAGTTCTTAAAATCACATCCTCAAAAAAACAAAAAACAACAACAACAACAACAACAAAAAACCCCGACTGGCATCATTTCATTTTAATTGTGACCTCGGCAGCTAATCGCTTCAAACTTGCCACAGCAGCGTATCCAGTCTAGCGGAGTGCCATTAATTAAACCCCACGGAGAGAAGTTATTAAAAGAGAGAGGAAATTATTTATTTTTTCATCCCCCTGACTCGGTATCATAACAAACTTTACTCGCGTAAGACTTCATATGCAACAAGCACAGCAAGAAGTACTCAAAAACACATAAAAAAAAGTTCCAGTTTACGTTCGAGCATTAAAATACAAACAGAGAACACAGCTCATCTAACTACTCGGAGGTGAGCGTGGGGTGGGGCAAGAGAGGGGGGGAGGGTGTAATTTACAAAAGAAAAAATAATATCTAAACCAGATCACTGAGTAAAAGTCGCTTTGAATGAAGAAATAAAATAAGGGGGAAATCAGGAAAAAAAGAGAGAAAAAACTGTAAAACTTTTCTCTCTCTATTTTTTTTTTTTTTTTTTTTTTAATACGCGATGGGAGCTGTGAAGAAGGAGTGGCCGGGAAGAGAGGGGGTTAGGAAAAGAGTAGTCGAAACTTTGTGTCATTATACAGTCAAAAAGTAAAGACATAAAAAACAGTTTCATCCTCTACATCTAAGCTCTTGTGGGGAGAGGGAGGGGAGAGAAAATGATCTTATTCAGAATAATTCGAAGAAGATGCAGCGGTAAACAGCTAAGAGAGGGATGAAGGAGAAAGAGGGACGCCGCGAGAAGAAGGGGTGACAGGGATAGGGATAGAGGGTAGCAGAGTGCGGCAAAAAGATAGGGATGAAACTTATGGATGAAAATTATTTCTTTGCGAGGGTGAGATGAAAAGTGTTTTCAGACAGAGCTACAAGAATGAAAAAATGAACGAGATACAAAACAAGATGACAAATAAACAAGGGGGGAGGAGGGCTAGGAGAGGCAAGTTCGGAACTTATGTGGAAGACAAAATAAAAGCTGGTTGAGTTCATGAGTGCACAATCATGCATCAGTTTGAATAGAATACAGCGTTGCCATATTTGCCGCTATATCCGAAAAAAAGGCTCGCGAAAATATCGAGTGTGCTCTTTCCGAGTAATTACTACACGGAAAAAAAATTAGGTGAAAATAAACCATATGGATACCTGATTTTGGCACCTGCTACATGTTATGGTAATGTTAACCAGAAGTATACTATGTTTTGAATAGGTACTAGGTAATGTTACCTGATTGCATGTCGAATTTACTCAAAGTATCGGTAAATGCACCATACTTTTGGTCAAGTTTACTATAACATCTAGCAGGTGCCAAAATCAGGTATCCGTGTGGTTATTTTCACTAATCTTTTTTTTCCGTGTAGCATCACGGTTCAAATAGGACTTTCACGAACAATTCATTGTGTAATGTGTATTTATTGCTCGCCTTTTGTCCTGTGCAGGAGCGCAACCAGAATCCCTTCCATCTCTCTCACTGTCCCTTTGAATGCATCAGTAGAAAAAAGATAGAACGATAGGTGTTCATCCCCTTATCTATTCTTGTCTAACATACGTATTTCAATAGAGAACAGGGAGAGATAGATAATTTCTTTCGGGTGCACCACCGGATGATCAAAAATTTTCAACGACTCAATGGTTACACGCGTGACCGGTTTGCTTTCAAGCGTTTGTGTAATCTGCGCTATCTTTATATGTTTCACGAATCCTAAGGTCTTACAATTTTATTGCAGAATTACTAAACACGAAAAGTTACGGACAAAAATGCCACGGGGCACGCTTTGCCAAAACGTATGGGTCATAATTTCAAAACGGGCCAAATGGTGTCCCAACGAGATTACATTTTTAAAAAAGATCAAATAAGTTCGATGTTCCGATTTTTAAGGCGAAGGAACTTAGTTTTATGAGGAGCAATAGTAATAATTGCTTTTAAAGTTATTTAAATACTGATTTTAATTGTTTTATGGTTCAAAATGTCCGTCGGTTACGCGTCCCCCACACGAGTTTTTGGTATTTAATTTAAGTTTTTGACCATATTTTGAGGCTGACATGAATTTTGAAGATAGTGGAAATGCTCAAAAACCTCCGTAGAACACATGTAAACCATCGTTTTTTACGAAATGACTTTTCTTCATGCCATAAATTGTGAAAAATGGTTGTCCCCCGGTTCCAAAATGTCTGTCGGTGACGCACGGATTTTACTGTTTTACAACATCTTAAAAGTTTATTTAAAAGTGAAACTGGGTAACTTACGATTTTCGCAACCATACTTCAACGTTCTAAACAGGAATTATCAACATCTGTGCAAATGGATTTTATTTGGAAACGATTTTCATCAACAAATCCGATCTCGTGATTTGCCTATGGTCCTAATCAGTGGCACTTAAATATACGAAAAAGGTTGGTAATACAGTAAAGTTCCGCCCTGTAATTTTTAATTCGATTCAACTACCGTAATTTGCTTTAAAAATCAACATCAGTGATTATTGTAACAAGTAATATTGTTGTTATTAAGTACTTTTGAAATAGTCAGTTACGTAACCGACAGCGTAACCGACAATCGACAAGTTATTTACCATTCGTTCATCATGCGTTTCCAGCTGTTTCCGCGGTACATGAGAAATATCGAAAATTCAGCGGAACCCTTCGGTAAATAGTCTTTTCTGGTAGTACTGAAGGTAAAAAATTACTCATTGGGTTTAAATTTTGACTTGAAATTTTCACGGAGCATGCATGCTCAATTGGACCGATTTGAAATTATGACCCATACGTCTTGAAAACACCAACCTATTGTTACGTTCTTTTTAAACGGGGTTTTTTATCTGTATGATCTGACATCACTGCCAAAGAGCCACTCACTTATTTACGCGTCTGAATTCTTGCAAAACGACTGTTACTTTCACGGTTAGGCGAGTTCTTCCTCACTCACTGTTCTAAGATGGGATTGAAAGGGCATGGAAAGGGATAGAGGAGATGACAAATTATGCAGGATCCAATTTCTGAGATGAGCAAAGACGAGACGAAAATTCTGAACTTGGATATGAAGAATGCGGATGCTAAAGGCACTGCAGTAGCGTATCCAGGGATTGTCTTTCTCACTCTCCGCCCGTTTGAACAAATGTATTAGAGAAGGATAGCGGGAAGGGGTTATCACGAGACTTTAAACCCTTAAATACTTGTCCAAATTCTCACTCCTAACATTTTTTATGGACTGTATCAATGACTCTAAATTGTTAACATTCGCAGAGAAATCTTTCGCTTGGCGCCTTCAATTGACGCTAAAGGCAAAATACACACCAAACAGAAGGAATATTTAATCACTCACTCAATTTGAGCGAATGGGTTGAATACTAAACACTTTATGTAACGAAGGTTTATCGCAATTTATACTTCCTTTTTTTCAATTTACTAGTCGTGATTTTTTTTTATATCTTTCCAACTTTAAGAACTTGCTCACGTAGAGAGTATAAAACTCACTGTAAAAACCAGGGATTTACAGGCAGGAAAGGATAGGAGATTGACAAATGTGCAATTTCTCTTTCTCATGCAGACCTGCCCGAAAATTTGTAGTTCGATATATGAATACTTATCTTTTAAAAGGAGCATCTGAAACCAGATTTATTCAGGTATCCTCAGTTGAAAAATGTCATTAACAAGATAGTTCTCAAGGATTAGCGGGAACTATGAATTAGACTTCCATAATGGGTCTGTTGCAAACTTTTGCTACAACGATTAAGAGTGTGTAATCCAATGTAAAATCGCCTGAAAAGTTCATTGGTGGCATCAAAAAGTCATAAAATGCAATAATAAACTCACAAAGAGATGTTTAATGAAATCCAAGATGGCTGAGAAATATCAAGCAATTTGTATACATGCACCACGAACATTCAAGGATGCCAACTTTGACAACCTCACTGGAGGTAGAGGTTATGTGTTTGTTTACGTTATGATTGGTTGTGATTGATATTGTGAGGTTGGCTATCCTTGGATGTTCGTGGTGCATGCATACAAATTGCTCAATATTTCTCCGCCATCTTGGATTTAATTAAACGCCTCTTGTGAGTTTATTATTGCATTTTATGACTTTCTGATATCACCAATGGAATTTTCAGGCGATTTTACATTCGAATAATCTCTGTTAATCGTTGTAGCAAAAGTTTGCCACAGACCCATTAGAGCTTGAATCTGTTTTGCTAATGGACCTTTTTCTCGGAGAATGATGGAATTTCCCCCATTCAGTAAGGATCGACGAACAGGCAGAATGGCAGAATTTTATGGCATAGCAACTGCTTGCACGTTTTACTTTTGTCCTCGGTTGAAAAAAAAAAAAAAATCCGGCGCGTATCCACAATCCACAAATCATCGAACTACTCCGCTGGAATCCGCGCAGCATCATCAATAATGGCCGATTAATGGGCAATAAACCACCTGAGCGGGCCTTGCGCGCAGTTTGTAAACAAGAGCCATAAAATCGATTGAACTATCCAAAATTGAGAGGGGGCGTCCGAAGCAAGTGGGGGGGGGGGAGGAGGATTTGGACTGCAGAGAGCGGAAGGAGTTACCAGGAGGAATACGGACACCGCCACACAACGCCGCGCCGGTACTCGAATTAGTATAGAAGTTTTATAAGCCTGGTGGAATTAGCGTTATGAGGGTTGCCGGCGAATCAGGCGCAAGACGAGACCGCGCGTCCTTGTCTCGTCTCGGTCTCGCTCTCGCAGCGAATGCGACCAGCTTGATGATGCAGTCGTGTTGTGCGGGCGAGTATACACAGCAAGGCGCGCGGGAACCTCAACTGGAGTGCAGTCATGTTAATATTAATGTTGAACCATCCGCGCTTTAGCTCAATGAACAGTACCTAGTCTAAATCTTGTAAACGATGATGATGATTTAGCAACATTCAATTGGGAGAGTAGCAGTAGCCCTCCTCCCGTCCATCTCTCTCTCTCTCTCTCTCTCTCTCTCTCTCTCTCTCCTCTCCTCTCTCTCTCTTCTCTCTCCCCCCCTCAATTCCTCCCCTACTCCTTCTGTAAGTAGTTCCAGACCAATGGAGTACCGGCCGGCGGCTTTCCTTTCCTCCCTCCCCCCACCACAATCGTCCTCACCCCCTGGATTAGTGTTTCATTAGAACGGCTCTCAACCGCGGTATTTACCTCCACCCCACTCCTCCTGTCTGGGCTGGGATCCGGATCCCTTATTTAGCTAACACCTGAATATCGAGATGAGAATCCGCTGTCACCGAGCGGCGCGACGAGCGCGCTCAGTTGCGTCCTCGCGCCACTGCCGCCTAACAATGAAGGTGAAAATGCACGTGACGTGGAAGGCCGAAGTGCGGATCTGGGATATGAGGTGGCAGCACAAGTCAATTGTTCAATGGGTCTATTGCATACTTTTGATACAGCGTTATAGCTGGGGGGGGGCGGGGGAGGGGTTAGATCCTTGCTTACAGTCGTGTGAAAATCACACTGAGAGCATCAAACAGTCTCAAAATCCACTCAAAAACTCACAAAAGGCGTTTTAACCCCCTAAGGGCCAGGTTATTTCAAAAGGACGCCACTCTTCCGTTTATAAAGGGAAGGTAGTTAACCGTTCGTACTCGGGGAAGTTGAATTTGCCTATACTATACATTGAAGGCGCCCGAAGCATCTTTTCTTGTATATTTATCAAAAACATTATATCATATAGACGGAGTGAATCCTATACCGTAACATTGAGCTGAGTGAGGCAAACTTACCGTACACTACAGTAGGCAGACGGGCGAGTCCACTTTCGAAATTGGGGGAGGCACCTTCAACTGGTGACAAACAAACGAACATAACCTCTGAATCCAAACTTACTACTTTATAAAAATCGAGATCGAAGATGGATAAAACCTTATTTAATGACCATCATTTTGACAACAGTATGATATAAGATCAAAAAAAGCTTCAAATAACTCACAAAATTTGAAATAGTGTGCAGCTTTCATTCACTCTCAAAATGGCGTCGGTTTTTTTTTTTTTTTTTTTTTTTTTTTGCTTGTTTTATGGCTTATACTCCAGTCAAGGAGCCTACAGCCAACTATAGACTAATGTCAGTATGTGAATGTTTGTTTAATGTCAGAAGACAACAGGGGACTTGAAACATCCATGCTCAAAGCACTCAGATTTCCACTGTAATCTTTGCCGTGGACCCACTTTTAAGGAGACCGAGCGACAAGACGAGTGAAAAATCTGCTGCCACTACCGGGATTCGAACCCTGGCGTCGGTTTGTTTGTCACCAGTTTTGCCAAAGATTATACCTAAAAAAGATTACCAATTTAAGTTTTGATGCAACCGTTGAGCAGGCTGATGACTGGTGATCATTTTTGGTGAACATGCGAAGTATCGCAAGTTTGCCTCAAGGATCCTGTTATGCACTCCGTCTATATGATATAATGTCTTTGATATTTATTTTCATCGATGTAGTCGCGTTCATCCGGAATGAAGATTGAAAACAATGTGAAATAGACTAGTGAAAAAAAACGAGTATACTTGGGCTTGACCCTTAAAGGGTTAGGTTAGGTTAGGGTTAGGTTAGGCTAAGATGGCGGTCAAACAGGTGAATCAACTCTGCATGCATGCTTCATAAGCACCAAAGAGATGTCCGACGACAGCAATTTTTCTGTTGTTAGTTAGAATGTAAGCAAACGATTCACTTCCTCGTAGTACCTACATTTTGAGGCATTTACTTTTACTTTTTAAATAAATTTACTTTTTCCTAGTTGTTTGTGATTACTAAGGTTAATATTTCACGTTTTGTGACGGTTTGAGCGAATTCTGAAAAAGAAAGGCCGGGTAAGTACTTACCTTGTCGAATGCCGTCGTTGGTCATCTTTGCTGCGCGCGGTGCATGCATGCAGGGTTGATTCGCCCTTTCAACCGCCATATTGGGCTTTCCTTAAAACGCCTTTTATAGATTTTTCAGTGAATTTTGAGACTCTTTGCTGCTCTCATTATGATTTTTACTCCTAATTTAACCCTCCATTATGATGTAGCAATAGTATGAGACAGACACATTGCACGGCATGAATCAATGGCTGTTTTTTCTTTTTCTTTTTTGTTTCTATATTTTTAACGGGTTTGTTGCAAATTTTTGCTACAGCTATAAAGATGGTCTTGTTTGGTGTAAAATCACTTGAGCAACAGAAATTTCCGATATTGACTCCTGAAAGCTCAATAAATCTCCTAAACAAAATTCCTATAGACGGCGGTCAAATGCGCAGGTCGAAATGAAGGAGTTCCATCTAATCGCAACTTTCCGTGCAGGGAATAGTGAATCATCATAGAGAAACCTGCAGTTAGATGGAGTGATTCCATTGTAACCCGCTTATTTGACCGCCATGTTGGATTTCTCTTAAAATGCATCTTATGGGTTCATGAGTGGATTTAGAAACTTTAGGTCACTTTCAACGTTATTTACTCGCGACTTCACAAATTGACTGATTTGCGCTTTCCTCTTTCCGGGTCGAAGAAACTAATTCCATCTGGATTTCAAAAACATACAATATTATTGATGAGTGCGTTGTGGTTCATTTAGAGTGTCATCGCTGAAGTAAGGTTTTTGGACCATGCATCAAACTGCGAGAGAATACACGTATAATTTGAACTGTAAACAATGCGGGGGCGAGAGACCATAGGATTGCATAGACCACCCGATATATTTTGACGGCGCGAATACACGGATGAGTTCTGTTTAATTCTACGAACAGCTGCATAAATAATTTTCTCGCGGGAATACAATGGTGTTTGAAAATACCTCCATGCGTTCTGCTATTCATGTCACTGACAAAACGATTTTTATTTGTTTTTTTAATGATCGTTCATTTGCGACGTTCAAATGACCGAAGCTTTGTTGCCAGCTTTCAGAACGCACATAATTTAGGTGAAAATAGACCTTTTGAAGAGTCGAGGTGTGCCAGTAGCGGCTTGTGCAATTTGGCAACCATGCAAATTTTCCATTTAATCCTATGCAAAAGTATCGATATCTTGGGGGTGCAATTGCACCTCCTGAAGATCGATTGTTTTACATAGGTTTAAATGGAGAAAATACGTTGTTGCCAGATTGCACGCGCCGCCACTGAGGTGTGCTGAAAAGACTAAAATACAGCGCAGTGCGTTTTACTGCTTACTGAAAACATTAGATGGAATCGTTAGAAACGCAACTGGAATTTTCGTTGTGTCAGGGTCCACAGTCACCATACCACCGTATGCATGTCACACATTAACAGAGGGAATTGATTCACGATCAAACCTGTACTACTTTGAGACTTGAAAGAGAAAAGATGGCGGCAAGTCCTACTGGTTCCATCTTACGTAATGTTGCACGCGCAATATCGCAAAGCCGAAACCGAAGGTTCGGGACACATTCGGCTCAAAAATAGTTTCGCTCGCTGGTACCGGAGGAATGTTTAGTAACAGCAGAACTTCCGTACGGATATGCCTTCAACAGCTTTTTGAAGCATACATTCGATAGAACCATCATTTTTTTTCTCAGTGCAATGGAGGAGAGCTTTGAAGATATTAAATAAAATAACAAAATAATTAAAAAAATGAATTTTATTTAACTTTCAGGAATTTCCTTCTTTTTTTTTGTTTTTCTTCGAAATTGCCCGACATTACCGGCATTTCCCTTGTTTTTCCTCCCCACCATTCAATTTCATGCATACACCACGTTTCTCAGCTTTTTTTCATGAGTGGCAAACCTGGTATAAATAAACAGAATATAACATTGCCAGATTGCACGCGGCGCAACTGGTCGGAGTATTGATTCATTTACGGGAATAGTTCATTGACAAAGTGAAAATCATCTCTCAAGGATAACTGCGACACTGATACTATCAAAACTTGACTGGGATAGCTTTGCTTCAAGTAGATGCGAGTGTAAGGACATGAGTGAACGTTGTATAGCTAGCCGCGGAGGGCTGGAGACTTTGAAATTAGGTTAACTAATTGCCGGTTGAAACTAACTTGAACTGTTACGCGGCGATAATTAATCACGGCTGATGAGTGATGAAGTGCTTGCACGGGACAGGACTTCGGCCCATCCGAACGGAAGCAATTTGCGTGATGTTCCAATGATCTCTAGATCCAGCATGCACCAACTTTGCGCACACAAATCCGGAGTTACTTTTTTGAAGTTTCCGAGACATAAAAAGCAGGAGAACCACCATTCAATAGACTTTCAAAGCCCTCTCAAAAACTTCGGATTTAGCAAAATCTGATGCCATCCGTGCCTCAAAAACACTGCGGAAACAATCATGAGCCGTATTTGCTTCGCCATCGAGATGAAGATTGTGATTATTTCTTTACTGAAATATGTTTCGTCGCATTATTTTATGTTTTTTTTGCACTAGTGTTTTAGCCGTTTAGACGGGAATTTCTTAATTTCAAATCTCTTGGAGGTTTCAACGGCGATGACCATCAAACACCAAAACTTCCCAACAAAGAAATTCAAAAATTGACGTTTAAAATATTTTAAATAATTAACGCTACAGTTAAATCAAGGCAGAGTTGTGCAAATGGGTGGTGCTAATCCATTACACGATTACCGAGTAGTCGTAATCGTCGTTTTTTCGGAGGGTGATTTTATGGTAATCGCGGCTGCTTTTTTTACAAGTCACCCATCATATCAGTTGCAAAAGAATTAGATCTCATAGGAAAGACCCTAGAGTTTACTATTTATTCGTGATGAATAAATTTAATTACCATCCAAAGGTTTGACGATTACCGATTACCCAGTAATCGTGTAATCGATTACACTCCTATTTGCCCAACTCTGAATCAAGGTACGATGACTCTGTATACTCACACGATGAGACATTATCATGGATAGGGCAAACATCAAAGACTATAGGTTGCGTACGCACCTGGAACAAAAAACAGTATACATATATTATGATTAAAGAATGGTGAATTTTTAGAGAGACAACACAAGTATTCTAAAGAAATTAGACTTGAAAGGGAAGTCAAACCTTCACAGTTCGTAGGAATAAATTCATGAATTCAAAAATCACACAGTTAGTTCTTTAAAATAGAAATTGCAAGCCCACTCTTTAAATTTTCGGATTTGAAAAATCCGACTTTTTGGATACAGATTTAGAAGGTCTTCAGTCTTTTCATCGGTCTTACTAGGATTTAAATGTATCTAATGTATTGTGTAAATGTTTTCCATGTATCTAAATACATGGAAATCCGTGCTACATATTAATGTTGCAAAAGTATGTGCAAAGGACCCATTGTTTGATGAAACACATAGCGCTCCAGTTTTACAGACAAAGCGGAACGGATTAGTCCAAGGGATTAAGGATGCGACATTCGATCAGCGCATAAACTTGTCCGAAGGTGTGAAAAAAAAAAAAACAAAAACAAAAAACAAAAACAAAATGAAAGTAAAACTCCCCAACTGACGCAATCAAATTACGCCTGCAGGCCGTGGCAGCCGGTAGCCGAACCACGTTTCCGCTCACGATAGTAGCTTAGCTGCGTTTCGGAACGGGGGTATTAATTTTTGTTCCGTCCTAAGGTGACAACGTCAGCAAAAGAGGAAAGAGAACATCACGTGACGGATAAGCCCGGGCCATAAAAAAGGGAAAAAAAGAAAAAAGAAGCGAGACGCAGAAGTGCCCAAAGCGATTGTCCAAATCCGAGCGGTAGAGGGTGCTTGGGGGAGGAGACGCGAAGCCCTAACAAGGTAAGTACTCTGACACGCCTTTAAACGGATTGCATGTATTGCACCAAGCCGCAAGACACAAGATACTTCGCATATACATACAGTGTGATTTAAAAGCCAAAGGCCTGTGATAAATGGAGCTGTTGCAAACTTTTGCTACAGGCTTATTAATAGTTGATTATGGGGTAATACCCAGTAAAAATAACGATTAGCGCACTAAAAAATCACCAAATCCACTCCTAAACTCACAAAATGCTTTTAAACGCGAGACCGTAATGGCGGCCGAGGCCGCGGTTTTCATCGGGGCTCCCTATCTTCAATCAGCGCCATCTACACGAGGTGTTCTCGCAACACCACACAAGAAGAAGAAGAAGCATACAATTGCCATAAGAAAACCGCGGCCTCGGCCGCGGTTTTCTCGCATATAAAAGCATTTTGTGAGTTTAGGAGTGGATTTCGTGATTTTTTAGTGTGCTAATCGTTATTTTTACAGGGTATTATCCCATATTCAACTATTAATAAGCCTGTAGCAAAAGTTTGCAACAGCTTCATTACATCCCAAAGGTGTCTGATTGTTTATTGTTTGTAAACTCTTGAATCACTGATTCACTGCTTACTGGCGGAATTTTGAAGAGGAAAAGTATGGATCAACCGCCGATGGATTATTCAACCATGGAGGGCTCAACCATGATGAATGGAGGATCCATTCAACCATGATACCATTAGGCGGTCCGTAAATGAAGGGGGCTTTTGGCGCTCACGCCCCCTCTTTTTTTAGAGAACTTTAAAAATAAAGGGGGGTAAGAAAAAAAGAAGAAAGAATATGGAAAAAACTTCCGCAATCTATTTTTAACACAAGAATAGCATCAACAAGTCGCCATTTTTAGCCCCCCCCCCTCACTTTCGGACCCACAAACAGCCCATGTTTAAACTTCATGCTCTTCCTACTTTTTACGTTTCCTCACCTTCATTAATTCTGTTTCCACACATCTCTCCAAATTTCGAGGTCCATTCCCTTCCCTCCTTCGAGCTTGAAGAATGCTATTTATAAGACACTTGAGTAATTACGAATAAACAGTCAAATATACAAAAAGTATTATTCATATCAAAAGCTGAGCTGTTCGGAAGAAAAGTCACAGCATTTGCAAATAGAGGACACGAGTCACCTCGTCACAAGAAAATTGTACAAACAGTTTTCTATCAAGGGATCCTAAGGACTGAATTTTATAACACGTTCCTTGACTTTTCCTCGAAACTATACCTCGACTTGAAACTAGCCGCTTGAAATGCATGGTGGATAAAAAGAGGATGAAAATCAACTGGAAGAAGATATGAGGAGAAATAGGTAAATGAAGACTTGGGAATTATTGGATTGAGGAACTGATGGAATACATTAAGAAAATGTTGGATTGATAAAAGTTGAATGGATATTAATGGAGGAACTTTAAAATAGAGGTTGGAAAATGTTGGGATTTGGAGGAAATCTCAAAGCTGGTCCGAACTAGCCTTAATTCCAACATTTTCCATCCTAATTTTTTTTTTTAATTTTCTGAAAATATTCTCTATAAATCTAACATTTTCGCAGCGTATTCCATCCGTCTCACAGTTCAACATTTCGCATTTTTCGTTTACCTCTTTCTCTCCAAATCCAAGTTGATCCTTATCGTCCTTTCATTCTCACAAGGGAGGTCACGATGTGTCCGGCTCCGATTTTTATGAAATTTGCATGAAAATGTAGCTTAGGACGTCTTATTGAGGATCAAGAATCGTTTTCGGCAAATGGGGACATGGAAAGTCAGAAAAAATTTCAAAGTTTCGTCAAAATCTGCGAAATTCAAAGTGGGGGCTAATGTATTAAATGTCCGGGCAGCCCCGTATGGCATTCCGTGGGCCCACTGGACAGGCTCGACTCGGAGTCCAAAGGCGTGCGTTCGATCCTGGGGGCGACCGTTCTTTTTTGACTTCAGATCCAAATTTTAAATTTCTGAATCTCATGTTGTAGTTTTTTTTAGTTTTTTTTTTTTGTTTTTTTTGGGTTTTTTTTTTTGTAGCGGGAAAAAAATTTGACTAACAAAGAAATTTTGGAAATGATTGAATAACGTATTTTGGGTGAAAAGCTAGAGTAATTTTTTTAAAAATGGGAAAAATTTTAAATGCGATTTTATCATGCGTCGTGCAAAGACAATACGTTTCAGAAGAGAGCGGGGCTATAGCTGGGGGTCAGTTGCACTATCAACAGATTACCTACCTACACTTTTAATGGTTGAAACTTGTGTACAATGCCGAGAAAATTATAACGCTCTCATGCCTCAATGATAGAGGCATAAGAGCGTTATAATTTTTTTCATCCGAAATACGTTATTCAATCATTTCCAAAATTTCTTTTTCAGTCTAAATTTTTTCCCGACATACGAAAAAAAAAAAAAAAAAACCAAAATAACAAATAAAAAAAACTAAAAACAACAACAACAACATGAGATTCAGCAATTAAAATTGGATACTGAAGTGCAAAAAAGAAGCGGCCGACCCCAGGAACGAACGCACGACCTTCGGACTCCGAGTCGAGCTCTGTACCAGTCGGCCACAGAACCGCTATACAGGGATGCCCGGAAATTTCAATACATTAGCCGCACACTTTGAATTTCGCAGATTTTGACGAAACTTTGAAATTTTTTTCTGACTTTCCATGTGCCCATTTGCCGATAACGATTCTTGATCCTCAATAAGACGTACCTAAGCTACATTTTCATACAAATTTCATGAAAATCGGAGCCGGACACATCGTGACCTCCCCTTGTCAGTGTATTTCAACCGGAACTTTACAAGTCGAGGAAAGTGTTAAAATTCGGTCCACAGAAATAACATATCTAGGAGACTTGCGACTTTTTAGACATGCTGTATCGAGCTGCTCGCCGGACGAGCTGGTACACAAATCCTATTGTAGAGTCGGCAGAGATGGACAGCTTGAACGGTAGCCGTTCTGATGAGGAGAGGGTAAAAGAGTTGAGCGTGTTGCGGTAGTGCACGGCGCGGCGGCGGCACTGTGCATGCAGACTGCAGAGTGCAGAGGCATGGCAAAGGCCTACTCCTTCCTCGTTCTCCTTCTTCTCCCCCCTTTTAGCGTCGACCAAAGATAAGGATCCGTTGCTGCAGATGCAAAAGCATGTTGCGATCACGAAAACGCGTTACTCGCCGTGCCTTTGGTCGGTCGGCCGCTGCATGCTCAACTCCAACCGACCGACCGGCCGCTCACACTACTGTCGCTCTGAGTCCATTATTATGACCGGAAATAAAACTTCAGTCACGCACTCCGGATTCCAAATGAGAGAGCTTTTTACTTAGCTCATGCTCTTGGCCCAGCGTTGTAGCTTACATCCTTAACCCTTTGACTACCAAGTTACAAAGGCAAATCAATGTTCGCTTGCTGGAATTAACTCTTTATGGATCAAGCCCGAGTATACTCGTGTTTATTCTCTAGTCTACTTCACATTGTTTCAGTCTTCATTCAGTATAAACTCGATTATCAATGAAAACACTCTCACAAGATAAGGTTGGTCCGGGCGCCTTCAAATCGCCGTATAGGCAATTCCAATCCCCCGTGTACGAACAGTTAACTATACCTTCCCTGTATAAATGGAAGAATGGCTTTCTCTTGAACAAACCTGACCCTTAGAGGGTTAAGAGGGTAGTTAAATATTCCTGAACCGCGGTGCTGTCTTAGCATACACCATTGATTGAAGGCGCTCGGGAAACGCAATTTTTTCGAATGTTAGCAAATACTTTTCTGTTGGGAATATGACGTCAAATGGCGGATCGTGCAATTGACAAAGGTGTTACTCCTCCATTTGGATCTAGATATACAGGGTGTTTCTAAAACTTATGTCATCCTTTTTACCACGTATTATTAAGGTCAAAATAAGACTTTTCTTTCCTATAAACATGTGTCCGAAAATGCCCCCCTTTTGAGCTACAGCCCCCAAAATTTTTAATTTTTTTTTTTGTTTTTTTGGAATATCGACCATAATTATGAACCGAATGTCATGAAAATTGGTGTCTCAAAGTACTTTTACGTGTAAAATCCATTAATGACCTCCAGAAATTCAGAAATGAGGTCTGACTGTACTTTTCAGGCAATCTTATACCTTTTAACGACACAAATTTTATGTTACGGAATGGAAATTTGAAAAATAAAAAATGAAATCAGATGGGAAAACTCTTAGAAAAATATTTGGTCCTCTTTGTTTTGGTCGATACGACGCGTATTAAGCGAGATAATCGCTGCATAAGGTGGAAAAGTCAGCGCTTTTACCATGAGGAGCGGCAGGAAGTATGCAACCCGCCACTCCGCTGCTTCTTCGGGCCGCCCGCTACAGTAAAAGCGCTGACTTTTCCACCTTATGCAGCGATTATCTCACTTAATACGCGTCGTATAGACCAAAACAAAGTGGACCAAATATTTTTCTAAGAGTTTTTCCCATCTGATTTCATTTTTTATTTTTCAAATTTCCATTCCGGAACATAAAATTTGTGTCGTTGAAAGGTATAAGATTGCCTAAAAAGTACAGTCAGACCTCATTTCTGAATTTCTGGAGGTCAGTAATGGATTTTACACGTAAAAGTACTTTGAGACACCAATTTTCATAACATTCGGTTCATAATTATGGTCGATATTCCAAAAAAATCAACAATTTTTTAAAACTTTTGGGGGCTGTAGCTCAAAAGGGGGGTATTTTCGGACACATGTTTTTAGGAAAGAAAATTCTTATTTTGACCTCAAAAATACGTGGTAGAAAGGATGACATAAGTTTTAGAAACACCCTGTATGTATTCAAATCGATTGGTTCAGAAGCACTGCTTCACTCTCGTTTCACAAAAAATCAAATTGAGATGGAACATTTTTGTTCTATTTGTGTTTTGTTCCTTGCGAGCATTGCCAGAAATCTAATTAAGGATACCAGAAGGTTCTTTGACAAAATATTTAAATGTTAATCCAGTATTCTTTAAGATACTCTTCCTCTCCATGAAGAAGGCTTTGAGGTGATTCTTGGCGAAACTTCTCCAGATTTAAATCCGATGGATAGCGTCACATGTCTCTTTCGGAGGAAGTCGGCTTTTTGGCATTTTAAATTGAAAATAAAGAAAAAACGTAAAATCCCAGAACGTCGTAACTTTTTTGATTTTTTTATGGATTTTTTGAGACGAAAACAAAATGAGCGAAATTGGTTGAGAATTACAAACGTAATATCGGAAATTACTTTCGCCACGGGCTAAGTTAGTGCGAGTGAGTGAGAGTGGTACTATGCCTAACTACCTCACTCATTAAAATCCTTTCTAGCAAAATGGTACACATATGTGCCATTTTATGTAACATGGGTTTCAAAGGAATTTAAATGGACATTTTGCAAAAACATGTGTGACCCATCAAAAGTCTTAGAAAATTGTCCTTTTTTGATTAGTCTAAAAAAATCTCAAAAAAGTCAAATTCCAATATGCGTGCTGGAAAGGGTTAATGCTTAAGGGAATTTGTGTATTCCCAATATCTCGGCTTTATTTTTGAGCATTTCAGCTCGAAATTTTCGGGAAATTTCCCTGCAGTATGCTCTCGAGTGACGTTCCTCGTTGAACTTTTTGAGCATATATTTATCGATTCTAGCTGAGAATTGTTGACAATTAAAGCAACGCTGCGCGGTGCCTTCGCTTCGGTTGGAGTTAATCGAGCCTGGAATCACCTTAAAACGTCCGTTCGAAACGGAGCCTGATGAGTTCGGGGAGAAAAAACATCGAGCATCACAGAGAGCTCAAGCCAACAACGTAGCAACGAAGTCTCACCACTCATCAGCAGTCAGTAGTCAGCACTCACATTGCATCTCGATGGCGAATGAGAATGCATTAAGTCGGAACCGAGGAACGACAATTTTAACGCCACGGACGACGAATACGGACAGACGAAACGGAACGGTCGTACTGTGATAGATGCATGGTGAATGGTGCGCGGCACCCCACCGCACACTGGATCGATACATTGATTTTTCTCGGACAAGAAAGGCGGTTTTTTGTTTGCTTTCAAACGGTTTAAAAATTAAATTTTCTCAAAAAAGAAATCAGGCTATTAGGCTCGTTTTAAGCTCTAATATGAATGATTTTACACAGTTTTAAGTTATCTTGCTATTTAATGTTCTTAAGGCGATTCCTCGTCGGTCCCAAGTGAGATTTTAGCTCGCAATCAGTAGATAACGTCACTGGTTACTCGTTGAGAAATCAACTTTTAAGGCTTATACTTGTTTTCTGCAAGCGTTAATTGAAAGGGGCATCCCACAGGAACTCAATTTTTCAAGCCGAATTTGAACAATATTGGTCGTAGATTGACAAAAAAATCAAGGCCCAAAATATTGGGATAAGTAGGGGCGTTTTCATACGCATGAAAAATGCCCCTACATCAGAGTCTAGTATTTTATCTAAATTTCGATGCGTGATCTCTCCGTCAATCTAGAACCAATGTTGTTCAAATTTGGGTTAAAAATTAAGTAAAAAATGTCGCAGCTACTGTGTGGACGCCCGACGCCCCTTTCGATTATTCCAGGGGAAAAAATTAAGCCTTTAAAGTCGAGTTCTTAAGAAGTGACTAGTGACGCCAGTATTGAGCCAGAATCTCACTTCAGACAGGAGAGCAATCACCTTAATCTTCGTTTTAGGTAATATTTTGTCCGGAAAATATTCTGTTTCGACCCATTGTGCACCGGTGGGTGATGGAGCGGCGGTTGAGATGGAAAACCGAGTCTCGTGTCACGGATTTATTTTTCCGGGTAATGTACCCGGAATGCAGCTGAATGCTGATTGAAAACGCACCCCCTCCCCCTCCACCCCTTTCAGCGACGGGGAACTTTAGCGTGCGACCAAGTCCCGAGGTATTTTTACTACGGCGCGGCTCGCGCCCTTTCTACAATTGCCTCTCGCTCTTTTTTCCCTTTGCATCAAACTGATCCAAACGCGGCGTGGACGACCTTTTTATGCACTATTATAACATTTTATGGGCAAGGAACATTTGAATTTCCTTTCCTTCTTCTTTCGTTTCGAGGAAAGAAATTGGAACTTTTCAATGGTGTCGCTTGCCGTTGTGTATACGGACGGAATAAATTATGTGGACATCTTTACGATGTTGTAAATGACGAAGAATGTTGATCTTCGTTTCTGAGAGGGTCATTTTCTCCCTTTAAACTGTGATAGCTTTTCGTAAGTTGATAGCGAGGGTTGACAAAAATTGTAACTTTACCTCGGGTGTAAGTTGCTTCTTATTTCCATTATTTGTCCGTCATGATTGGTACACCGATCGATTTATGACTAAAATCTGGGAATTCATCAAACTTAAATGCGATGGATAAGCATGATGGTCAATAAAACACGGTAAAAATGGCTGCTCCGTCGCAGTTGGGGTGATTCCATCAATGATATAGACGAAGATTATTAAAAAAAGGATCCATTAAAAAACTCTCCAATTCGAAAAATACAGTTTTCGTGACAAACAAGGGAGAATAAACCATCACTGCTTAAAAAAAAAAAAAAAAAAAAAAAAAAACGAGTCATGATTCGGCACTTTCAGGTGTAAAGTCAAAATTTTTAGGTTGTCAGATTTAAAAAAAAAAAAAAAAAAAACTATGAATTTTTTAAAATGTGTCTAACTCTTTCGATGGATTTTTAAGTCGCCCTATATAAATCAATTCCTCTACGAATGTTAAAACCGTTCGTACGATTCTCAATTAATGGGGTACGTCATTTTGTGGCAACGTTTGCTAGGTTCTGAAAATCTTGACCCTGGCTAAATTTGGGACAATATTTTGGCTACACGGAATCGAAGGTAAGGTACTGTTTCCCCAAAGTTTACATCTTATTGCACCGGCAATAGTTGGGGGGAAAATATCGTCAAATCTAGGGAAATTTTGACCACAAGTTGGGGAAATCAGTCTGGCAACATTAAATTCGTCCCATTCAAAAACAAGAAAAATAACGAACTTTCTAAGGATCTGCGATGACCATTGACTTTGACCTTTTCTGTGGATCTAAATGAACAAAATTTTACGTTGCCAGAGTGCAAGCTTTGTCATTGAGCGGAATATTCGACAACTTTGGAGTATTTCCGTACATACAGTCTGAATTTCCCTTTTCGCAACATTTTCCCCAAAATGGACAGTGTTTCCCTAATTATTGCCAGTTTCATTAAGACGTGAACTTTGGGGGAACAGTCGAAATCCCCCCCCCCCGAGTAATATTTTTTCCTTTTTGGGGCTCACTAGTATTTCATTCCCCTTCCAAACCAAGTTTCTGGTTTAAATTTTAAGAAAAAAAAAAAAAACAAAATTTTTTAAAATTTTCTAAGTTTTCAGGTTATTCAAGTCGCCCAATTTTCTTCCCTTTTCTAGGGGGAATTTTAAAACCCTGTTCGTACTTCGCGGATTAATTGGGAAACGTCTTTTTGGGGAAGGCGGTCGAAAATCTTGACCCGGGAAACATTTGGGACGATAGTTTGGTTACAGGAATGAAGACTAAACTGTTTAAATTTTAGATTTAGAGGAAGGGGGGAAAAAGGGTAATACTCGGGAATTTTGCCCAAAAGTTGGGGTAAAGTCTGGCAACATTATATTCGCCCATTTAAAAACATGAAAAATCAAATTTCAAAGGGAGGCTGCGATGCCCAAATTAAACTTTATTTTCTGTGGATTAAAGGGAAAAAAAATTTTGTTGCCAGATTGCAAGCTTGTCATTGGCGGTTTTAAAGGGTTTTCCTAAAAACAGGTTTCCCTTCGCAAAAAATTTTACCCAAAAGGACATTTTTTCCCAATTTATTGATTTCAAAGAGTGAATTTTGGAAAGGAATCCCCCCCCCAAAGAATATCCTTTTGCTAAAAAGTATTTGAAATCCCTTCAAACCAAGTTTCTGTAAAATTTAAGAAAATAAAAAAAAACTAACCCTCTTTCCATCGTTTTTTAAATAGAACGCCACTCTTCTTATGAAGGGAAGTATTTTTCGCCGGGGATTGGCACCCAAAATTTTGCAGGCGTCAATCCCATTTAACTTGTAGTTGTCTTGGTTCCATGGATAGTCGGTTTAGAATGAAATGGAAAATGTGAAGTAGACTGAAAAGTTAACCGAGTCTATCGGGGCCCAAAAAAGGTTTAAAATTTCTCGCGGTCTTTGAAGTAGAAGGCGCTTTAAAACGCAAAACTTTTGGGGTTCCACCGCGAATTAGCCCTATAAACGAATTTAAAGATTAATCCGCCTCTCCCAATTTTCACAGAACAAAATCACTCTTTTGTTCATGAATACTTTTTTTTAGGTATTATTTTGTCGCCAAACCCAATTTGGGCGCCCACAAACCATTTGTCGGGTCCGTATCCCGTTAGAAGGCAAATTGGAAAAGGGGCAGATCTGAATTTGCTTTAAACCCTTTAATGGGCATCATTTAATTTTTCTCTGGTTCCATTGAGAGAAGCGTTTCAAGTTATTTTCAGCGTTGCCCCCTGCGAATGCCGCAAATGCTCGCCTTTTAAATTTTTCTCAATATCACAGACGGAACAAACATTTGGGACCTGAATACCCTTGGTAGAGAGTAGAGCGAGCAAAATAAATTTTGTGGGCCAACCAAATGTTTTTTCACCCATCAAATCAACTTGAAAGGTTAAGCGTAAATAATGCTTTTTGAATTTCAACTAAAGTTCTTTGTTTGGGTTCAGATTTTTCAGGTATGTGTCAGCGCACCAAAGTGGTTTTTCTTTTCTCCGGGTGTAGAGTCGTCGATAACTTTGAAAACTTGCGGATATTTTAATCAATTAACGGCGTTTCCACCAACTGAGAAAAGATTACAGATTAGAGTATTTTCGTGCATTACATTCATACACTGAATTGAACACTAATCTTTTCTCAACCGGTGGAATCATCGGTGAATTTAAAAATGTCATTAAATCTGCGCAAATCGGCAGCTCTGCTTGGAAGAGACGTGCGAGCATAGAGTTGAGCCATATCAAAATCAAACATTATATTTACCAGAGCAAAAAGAGTCATGTAAAACGAATAAATCACATTTTTGCTCCCCCCCCCCTTAACAAAAAATGACAAAAGGATTTGCAATTTTTTACCTCTGACATTAGACCAGCAGGAGAAATTTGAAATAAACTCAACTCAACACTGAAAAACCAAAGTTTATGTACAGCCGAAGGCAGCTTTTTAAAATAGCTTCGCAGAGCAAAAGTTCAAGCTTGTTGTAGTGCTTCAGGACAAGCGCAACTTGCTCCGGTAGAGCTAGGACTCTTGCTCTGCGAAGCTATTTTAAAAAGCTGCTTCGGTTCTACTTAAACTTCATTTTTCCAGTGAACCCAACCCATTTTTTCACTACGTGGTCGTGCAGTGTAATAAACATACTTTAAAATGTGCTCTAACAAGAAAAAAGAAAATTGCATATGCACATGAATTTAGATGAAAAATAATCGCTCAATCGACAATTGTGATACATTCATACTAAACATACCAGTAGCGGCCCGTAAGATTTGGCAACCATGCATTTTTCCCACTTTTAAACTTAGGTAAAAAATCGAAAATTTGAGCGGAGGCTGCCAGCCTCCTCGATTTCGATTTTTTCCATGATTTAAATGGGAAAATTGCATGTTGCCAAATCGCACGAGCCGCCACTGAAACATACCTACTATTATTCAAACGTTGCCATTTACTTTCTACTTTTTAATTAACATAAAAGTAATCTGATTGATAAAATTGCTTGATATTTCAGGAACAAGACTTCACGTAGAGAAGAAAAGTTCTGGGAAGTAATATTGAAGTCAAGTGAAAATGGCAGTGGCGGCTCGTGCTACTTGACAACAATGTTTTCACTTCATTTGAATCTATGTCCAACAATCGATTGCTGGTGAAGCACTGCTTTTCGAATCGATTGTTTTACGTGCAATCAAATGGAGGGATGGCATTGTTGCCAAGGAGCACGAGCCGCCACTGGAAAATGGCAACATCTATGTCGAGTAGGTCCCTTTAGTATAAATGTGTACAGTTCTGGATCTCAAATTGAAAAAAATCGCGTTTAAAAGTCTGTGACTGAATGGGTTAACGAAAAATGTTGGGTATTTTTCGGATGAGAAGGAAAACGGAAAAATGACAAAAACTACCTCCCATCATTTACCGAATCGCGAATAAGAAAGTATGCAATCGTACGTGTCCCACTTGGTGAAATTCGTTTCAGAAGTGTAGGCGCACCTCGACCGATAATCCTTGGAACATTTTGAACTTTCACTCCTTTAAATCAAAGCAAAATTTGCCTCCGACTTTGACCTTTAATAATTTTAAAGCGTTTCTTTTAAAAAAAAAAAAAAAAAAAAAAAAAAAAAAAAAAAAAAAAATTGCGCTCACATTCATTTTCATTCATTTGCATTACTTAATTACGTAATAAAATAAGTAACCTGGGAAAAGTCCAAAGACTATCGATCTAGGTGCACCTACACTCCTAGAACCACTTCTCCTATAGCGACATAAATTATTCCATTCACCAAATTCAAGAGACGAAGCGGAAATAAAATTCCACCAGGAAAGATCAAGAATTGAAATAAGAGGAAACAGGGATTGCCAATTAGGTCGTATCAGAGTAATTCCTAGAGATTCGAGAGAGAGAGAGAGAGAAAAAAAAGATACTTTAAAAATTAAGCTGATCAAAAAGGCTTTAACACTATTAGTCTGAAAACAGAGCTGCGACGTTGCCACATTTAAGGGGGGGGTTTTTATACGTTATAATAGAATGGACGTTGAGCGACTGATTTTTATCTTACTTCTGGCGACGCTTTAAGAGTGAGTCGAGATGATTATCGTGTCAGAGTGACGGAATAAACTCATAATCTCTGAGATGAGACATTTTATCTTTGTTGCGAAGAATTAAAGATGAGAATGAAATTCTCGAAAAACGACTGACGTTGCAGCGACGCGATTGCCAAATGTTCTTTCCCCCATTGTAAATAGGAATAAAATGGTAGGGGAACGAATTTTGATTCTGAAATTAACATTTTGCCAAAAACACAAAAAAAAATGGACCAATTTTACTTTAAAATAAATAGTGAGTAGGTGAATTTTTTTGGTAATCAAATCACGATTGCTTCGTGCTGAGGAATGGGCCTATTTTGCACTGAAGGTCATTTCTGAAGTGTGGGTGCACCTAGACCAATAATCTTCCAACATTATTTCTTAGTATTTTTACAAAATGAAAATTAATGAAAAAGAATTGAAGCGCTGGTTTTTTTGTGTGTTTTTATTTAAAACAATGAAAATTGACAAATTGCCAAAGATTATCGGTCTGGGCGCGCTTATACGTCTTTTGAAACAAACTCTGAAATAAATGCTGAGTGAGCAATTTTTTTTTTTGGCAATCCAACATCACGCAACATTCGAAAACAATGGAAAAATGCGCCTATTTTACTTTAAAATAAACCGTGATGGGGCAGGCGCATCAATTTGAGGGGGGGACCCCCCCCCCCCCAAGGATTTGAAGTCTGGCTCAAAAACGGATTCTTGCCCCCCCCCCCCCCGCCGGCTCTATGGCTCTTAAATTTTATTGATGAGAAAAAAAAAACAAAAACAAAAAACAAAAGGTGATCAATATGCTGAAAGAAAAAGGGCCTACTTTACACGAAGCGTGGGAATAAATGGAACCGGTTAGGCTCATTTTTCACCGATAACCCGACATCTCGACTATCAAATGTTTACTTACAAGAACAAGCTGGGGAACTCCAATACAATTTATGTATTGGTAAAGCGTGCCGTGATAGGTCTGTGAGCAGCCACGTCAAGGGCCATTGGCCACCCGGAGGTAGCAAGTCCACTAGCGCCGCATATGAAATTTGAATTACGCGGTCTTGAGCGCGGGGAAAAGGTCATCTTGAAAGACGATTTTCTCAAAAACCAGCAGAGTAAAATCAAATCGGTAGGGTGAAAATCTTCTTCAATAAGTCTAGTTGCTGTAAAAAAAATTGGTTGAAAACTTTGACCCTAGGCATAGTTAAAAACCCGGGTAAAAAAGTCGATTCCGCCCATTTGAATACAAGTAAATTCAAACGTCCGGCTACAGCGCGGACCTTCAGAAAACCTATCCATAGTACCCTCTTATATTTAGGGACCCAAGAGCAGACGTCCGTGACAAAAATGAAAACTGAATTTCAAAAAAAGGTAAGAGTCACAACTCCTACAGACCTGGTTTGATCAAAAGAACACGGAAAAAAAACTACGGTGAAAATAACCATACGGATACCTGATTTTGGCACCTGCTAGATGTTATGGTAATGTTAACCAGAGGTATACTATGTTTTGACTAGGTATTAGGTGATGTTACCAGATTGCATGTCGAATTCACTCAAAGTATCGGTAAATGTACCATACTTCTGGTAAAGTTTACCATAACATCTAACAGGTGCCAAAATCAGGTATCCGTATGGTTATTTTCACTAATCTTTTTTTTCCGTGAACGCCACTCTTCCGTTAATGTAGGGAGGGTAGTTAACTAGTTAACTTTTCGTACTCGGGGGATTTGGAATTGCCTATACGCGCCCGAAGGCGCCCGAACGAAACCTTATCTTGTTGTATGTGTCTACATCCAGAATCGCGTTTATTCTGAATCATCATACTGCGATGCAATATGTAATAGACTAGACGAGAAAAACGAGTCAACTCGGGCTAGGCCTATAAGAGGTTAATTTACAGTGTGAAGGAATATTAGCTCATTTTACATTTTTTGTTTTTTGTTTGTTGTTATTTTTTTTTTTTATTTATTTTTGTTTTTGTTTTTGAAATAGAAAATAACTGAGATTTAAGCTATAAGGGCCTCGCCAAAATTAAATTTACGTGCTTTCAGAATTTTCCTGATACATTTGTTTCTTTTATGTCAAGTCGTCTTTGGTTCGTTTTCTATCTTGGTTTTTTACAAAGAAAGAATAAGAGGTTCAGAAGGTCGAGCTTTCTCCGTAATCTGGCGCCCGTGTGGACACTGAGGAGCGTCAGCGCAGTGTGGACTGGCATAGCAGCGAAGAGGAGAAGACTTGGGACAATGAGAAGTGTCAGTTTTTCTCGAACAATTAAGCTTGTCTAAGACTTAATTCAGAGCTGCATCCCTTGAGCTGTCGTCCTCGATCATTCGAACCAACTATCTGGAGGCGGGCGTTTTGTAGAAGGAATGGAAGGGGGGGGGTCGAGGGTGTCGCGAAAAAGGAAAGACGGAACTACTTTTTTTAAAGTCGCAGAGCACATTCTATTCAACCACTTTAGTCTCTAAACTCTGGCTACAGCGTCAGAGTACTTATCAAGTGAGGTCAGGGAGTTACTCACTCAGGGCACCGCCGGAAGGACTGATGGAAGCGGGCGACTCGAAGAATTAATCCTGTTAGAGTTTTATTTTAAGACGAATCAGATATTAACACTGATTAGGATTTTAAAGAAAGTTACCTCTCAATTGTCAATTATATAATTGTAAAATTATTGTCTGCCGCGCAGAAATAAAATGTGGAGGGGAAAAAAAATAACAATTTTTTGAGGTCGCGAGGCTACTTCAAAATCTGCGACAGTGCCTCAAACGTTGGCGATGTAGATAATTGTTACCTCAAAGGTTCCCGGTGCGAGGAAACGTCTACATGATGTTTTCAATGCGTATGGAGTAGAGTGGAGTGAAAACAGATTTTTTTTCGAAACTCGTAACGTAATATAAAAAAAGGGATGTTCCAGGGGTTACGGAACCAGGAAAATCCAAGTTTTTTGAAAAATTTTGACGTTTGAGGTTCGCGCATTGAGCTTGAAATTTTGACTTTTTGGCCAAAATTTGCGATTTTTGACCGAAATCGGTAAATCTCATAGGGTCTTAAAATGCATTTAGCACATGAAATTCTGCCTTTATGTGGCATTGAATAGCATTTTTATACTTCTAGATGTGTCTCCTTTGCTTTCATGTGCTAAATGCATTTGAAGAGCCTATGAAATTTACCGATTTTGGCCAATAAGTCAAAATTTCAAGCTCAATGCGCGAACCTCAAACGTCAAAATGTTTCAAAAAACTTGAATTTTCCTGGTTCCGTATCACCTGGAGCATCTTCTTTTTTGCTAATATGTTGCGAGTTTCGAAAAAAATCTGTTTTCACTCCACTCTAGTATGGAGGGCCCGGTAACCCTTCTCACCTCCCATGTTTTTAGACATTGGTTTCATGGGTAATACCTATATACAAGAAAAATACGAACCTAGGTAAACTACGACGCTATCTTTGGGGATGCATCGCTAGTTTTTTTTTTATTTTATTTTCGTAAAAAGAGATGAAGCTTATAACTTTCATAATACATTAAGAATACTTCTCGACATTTTTTATTCCGCTCCTATGAGGTCGCCAAATGGGCTCCCTAGAAAGCAGTTACTATGTTCTCAGGCAGGCGTAACGTTCTTCGCGGTCCACCCTCTACACACAGGATTAAAGATAAAAACGGCGACTCGAAAAATCAATGGTTTTAAGCCGACCGGGTGCAACTCTCATACTCTGGGATGGATTCACACCGAATTATAAAACGAAAAAAAGAAAGGATTTAGACCCCACATTTAGACCCCAAAGTAATCATCTGATAAATTCACACCATTTAAATTTAAACCGTTTTAAATCTGGGGGGAATAGAACGAGGGAAGGACGCGAATAAAAATAAAAAAAATAAAAAACAAAAAACAAAACAACAACAAAAACACAGGATTTGCAAGGAATATACACGCTCGGGACGAGATGTGTTTGGGTGCGGGGTAAGGGAGGGCGGAGGGAAGTTAAAAGCTTAACAGATAGAAAGGAGGTGGAGTGTAAGCTTTGACGAAACGCAGAGAGACGCCATGAAGGTGGACCGTAATTTGATGGGTTTTATCAATTACCCGACAATGCAAAAGCATGATCCCCCTCTCTCCCACCCTCAATCGGGTACGACGGGGGGCGGGGGTGGGTTCTCAGACCCCTCATAGTACCTCCCCTAACTCTCCCCGCTCCACACCTACCGTCAAACCTGACGACCCTGTCGGACCGCGCGAGAACCCCCCGCACTTTGCGAAAAGGTCTGCACCCGCGACCCGCGTACCCAGCGTACCCGTGGTCGCAACGCAAGGATTAACGCGCTCAACACAATTACAGACGTTTCAAGACTCGAAATTCGGGAGAGGAGAGAATGAGAGGTTTAAACAGTTCCCGATTCTTCCTCCTATCGCATAATGGTCAGCACTCAGCGGCGTTGCCAGATGTACGGCTTTTTAGGTTATATATTTCCCATTTAAGACTCGTCACTCAATGTACTATCGACGAATTAAAGATTGTCGTAAGATTTTCGCAAATTTTCAGTTATGGGCAGGGCTGCCGTTTTGCGTATAATCAATGCTATTTTTCAATTCACCGATGATTCCACCGGTTGAGAAAAGATTACACAGTTCAATTCAGTGCATGACTGTAATAAACTAAAATACTCGCATCCGTAATCTTTTCTCAACCGGTGGAGTCGTCGATAACTTTAAAAAACTTGCGGATATTTTAATTAATCAACGGAGTTTCCACCGATTAAGGAAAGATTACATATCAGAGTATTTTCGTACGTTACAGTCATGCACTAAACTGAACTGTGTAATCTTTTCTCAACCGGTGGAATCATCGGTGAATAGAAAAATAGCATTGATTATACGCAAAACGGCAGCCCTGGTTATGGGTGTGAGAGTGGGACTGGTCTACTGCGGCTTTCCCGCCCCACCCGCACTGGTCTCTCTCACCTGCAAGGTGTGAGGAGTATGAAGAGTGGCCGAACCAGAACCTTGAAGGCGAAACTTAGCTCGTGAAACTCTCGCAACAATATTTAATTCGTTGATAGTACACTCATTCAATCATTCAATGACCATTAGCGTTGCGTATAATGAGGCAACGCTGCGTTTTGTCCGTTTAAATTCATGTAAAATCTCGATTCGAGCAAGTCTACTATGTACCATCAATAGTTCAACAGCTTCGACGTGAGTTTAAATGGGGTTAACGTGGGTTTCTGATACAACGTTGCTAGACTGCACGCCAGTGGCGTCGCGTGCAATTTGGCAACACTGCATTCTACCCATTTAAACTCATGTAAAAGTTCGAATTCAGGGGGTGCACAGTGCACGAGGAAAATTCGATATATTTAAGGAATTTAAATGGAGGAGTCGCATTGTTGCCAGATGGCACGCGGCGCCACTGCTGCACGCGACGCACTATGGTCCAGGCGACGAAATTAGCTAGACAAAAGTCTAAAATCCAAGGTTGGAAAACATGAAAACTGACCTCACTGAGTGATACTACATATCATGGAGTATCTCCTCCTAAAAGGGTTTGCCATGATTATCATTGATAAGGCTTTGGCGAGCTTTTTTCTGCGACCGCGCGAGGTGTGTTTTTTTACGATGCTTACAGTTGTAATAGCCGAAGCTTGCAGTGGCCTACGTTAACCGTGTTTTCTCGAGAGTTCACCGTTGATTTTCATTTTTTTTGCATTTTGACGTTCTTCCTAAAAGTAAATGCAGTAGTTTAAGCCAGATATTTGTCAATTCGAATGGAATTCATGTGCAGTACAGGTAGTAATAGACATTAGTCAAATTTAAACGAATTTGGCCATAATTTTTGCACTTAAAGTACGATACGAATTGTTCAAACACTTATTAACATCACCAAATGTAGCTGAAGTCATTCTAAAGACCCATGGCTTCACCACTTTGCCTTCATAAGTGTCGCCGATTGTCGCCGAAAGAAGTTATGAATTTTTTTCGTCACCTCTTTTGAGATAAAATGGGTGTTATTTTTACATTTCTGTAGGGCTCTTTTTCATGCCGTCTATCAGTAACGTCGAGTGAAATTTGGCTGCATTGTATTTCTTTAATTTAGACCAACGAAATAGGTTTAGGCATCGAAAGTGCATAGTGCTCTCCCTTGAATCGCTATTTCACCTGGGTTAAAATGGATTAAATGCAACGTTGCCAGATTACACGCTACACCTTTGACATTCATGTAGGTGATTTTTGAGCTGTTTTACGTAAATCCTGTTATTTCTATTGAATCTATCGCCTTGGAAATTCACGTTGACGGCAATTTAATGCATTTAAATAGTATTCATTTAACTCATATCATGATGTTATAGTTCCAATGTTATCATTGTGAATCAAAGTTAAACAGAGCTTGTAATTTAAAGAGCAATGACGCGTACAATTTGTCGTCTTAGCTTTTTAACTATTTGAGCCCGGGAAAGGTCGATATGTTTAGGTTTACATGAAATTACCTTGAAACCTATATTTGATGTGGGTCTAGATGGACGAAATGCAGCGTTGCCAAATGGCACAAGCATAAACGGATCTAGCAACCTGTCTGGCAACCGCGCGTTCCTCCCATTTGAATGAATGATTAACGATCGATTCTTAATGGAGCTATAGCCACGTGACTAATCGATTGTTTCTCATGAAATCAAATTGGAAGAGTGCACTGTTGCCAGATTGCTGGATTCGCCAATGGGCATAAGCCGCCACTGAATTTGAATAAAATAGACTATAAGTTTTCCACTTGAGCCACTTTTAATTTTTTCGGCCCATCTAAATCTCAAATAAATTAGCCCAATTATTATTTTACCTAATACATGGCTTCATGGTTCATGGTTTGTGTACAATATTAAATAGGATAAACATTTCATATTCTATAATCTTTCATTTCCCACAATCTAGCTGGAAATAAGTCAACTGTTTTATTTTTTTCGTCAGCTATTATAATTTTTAAAATTATACGCCGCATTTTTTACGGACAAATATTGTTCAAAGTCAATGATTTATAACATTGGCTCAGTTAGTTCCTCATTTATTTTTTTATTATTTTTTTTTTTTTTTTTTTTTTTTTTTTTTGTATAGCTTACTTTGCTCACAATATTTGTATTCTCATTCAAAGTGCATATTTTTCTTTCTCTGTCGATCTTCTTTTGTTATTTTTGTAATCAATGGATTAAATGATTGTTTACATTAGTTTTGCCGTTTTTAATAGAAGTTTAGACGACAAAGCAGATTTCACTAAAGAATAATTGAATTTTCATTTTTTTTTCTCTCTTTTTTTTTCATGTTCCTTCATTATAATTGTCTTTGTCATCATTTGAGGTAAAATATAATTCATTTAACTCTTACCTAAACTTACTTTTATCGATTAAAGAAGAGATTTATGGCTCATATACAGCGGGAAAAAACTTACAGGTTTTTATTTGATTATTTTTTGGTGCTCACTTTACACTAATCATGTATATACATTGAATTTTATGAGATTATATGTCACAATTACGAAGAAATAACATCAAAAATGAATTCAGCGACCTAAAAAACCCCCAGAAACCTAGTTTCGTTCGCCTATGTGAGTTTGGGGACTTTTGTCTAGTTAATTTTGGCGCCTGGACCATAGTGCGACGCCACTACTTTGACCTAAAATCTGGAAAGAGTGGCACTCAGCTATAAACAGTGGCGTCGCGTGCCATCTGGCAACAATGTGCCTCCTCCATTTAAAAGCATTCAATATATCGAATTTACCGCGTGCACTGTGCACCCCCTGAATTCGACTTTTTACATGGGTTTAAATGGGTAGAATACAGTGTTGCCAGATTGCACGCGACGCCACTGGCTATAAATGTTGTCACATTGCCATGTTAAACGAATGGGAGCTTATGGATGGATTAGATTTGCTTTCGTGCCATTAGACCCTCATTCGCTCCTCTTAATCCTGTTCTTCCCCTCATATCACCCCTTATGTTTTAATCCTGTTGTGGCATTTGTTGAGGCGGCTACCACCCTTCACGAAATCAGTGTGCTTCAGAGACAAGAGAAACCACGCACTAGCCGTTCGCGCGGACAACGAATTTATTTTCGGGGATTCTATAAAATAACATAGGGAACAACATCCAACGGCTCCTTTGTTGATTTTTTTTTTTTTTTTTTTTTTTTTTTTTTAACGCTTTATTGAAATTAAATGTTCTACAGATTTTTACAATAAAATAAACTGGTCAGCCCCACAATCGGGGCTATCGACCACAGCGACAATTTTTTTAACATTTTATATAAATAATAATATAAATAATAATGTTTCTTCCCCCCCCCCTTTTTTTTTTTTTTTTTTTTTTTTTTTCAATTTGAAATTACTCTTGAGATTGTAATACTGCCATAGATTTTAATTCCTTATATTAATGAATTCAACTTTTTTACAATTAAAATAAACAAATAAGGCAATGAATGAGATTTCTTCTAAAAATTATTTTTTTTCTTTCATCTCTAAACCCCCCCCCCAACCCTGGATGGTGGTGCTCCCGTTTTATTTTTAACAATTTTATGCCTCCGGTTTTTTTTTTCTTTTATTTTCTTTCTTTTTTTCCTATTTTGATTTTTATGTTATATTCTTAAAGGAATCTACTTAAAAATGGTTTGAATTACATCTTGTCGACCAACGACTAAAACAATGATTCGTTCTAATTTGCTGCTGACCTCAATATCTTTGCTTAACAGTCAACAAAGAAGCCGTTGGACAAAATTTGTTTTGGCTATTTTATAGTTATGTAGCGACCCCGAAAAAAGTATAGTTTCCTTTATGGACGAGAGTGAGATGGGAGAGTTTCTCGGTGCGCTACTCACTACTGCTTTATAGAGACCTCGCAGAAGCCGATCGCGCAGTCGCGAACTCTTTTTTTTTTTTTTCCCCCGGGGACTCAATTATACAAACTAAAATAGGAAGCAACATCTAAACGGACCACACGTTGACTGATGACCAACGATTAAACTCCGATGCATTCGCTCACATTGGTTACTGACCTCATCATCTTTGCTCGTCAGCCAGCATATGGTCCAGTCGAACATTATTTTGTTGAGACTTGAGACCCGAAAAAAGTTGCCACCCGATTTTAACAAGGGCTTAATATACATATGCATAGCGCTTTATCTCTGGAATATATTGTCTCTGATTGCAAGCTTTCTGTTCTGCACTATAGTCCGTTTCATTTAAATAGAAGCTTGAGCTCGACTCTTTCCCCTACGAGTTTTACCCTCTCTCTCGCACCTGTGATGACTCGAGACCTGCCCCATTGGTCGGGGATTCCGTTCATCACAATGGACAGTCAGCGATCCAAAGGACAGTCTATTGTGACGGAGCGGAATCCCCGACCGACGGGACGGGTCTCGAGTCATCGCAGGTACGAGAGAGAGGGTAAAACTCGTAGGGGAAAGAGTCGAGCTCAAGCTTCTATTTAAATGAAACGGACTATAGCAATGTTGCAAATGTTTTAGCAGTCAATAATACAAGGTATGGTATGAGGCGGATCCTGTTGCAATCAAAACAACCGGCAGCGCACCGTGTGCAATTCTTATTCTGGACTGTCTAAACATTTGTGTTTGGTAGTGATATCGACGAATTAAAGATTGTCGCGAGATTTTCAGTTATGGTTGTGAGTGTGGGACTGATCTGTAACGGCGTTTCCGCCTTACCCGCAATTGCCTCTCACCTCTAAGGTGTGAGGAGTATGAGGAGTGGCCGAACCAGAAACTGCAAGGCGAAACTTGGCTCGTGAAAATCTAGCGATAATCTTTAATTCGTCGATAGTACATCTAGGCAGGCCAGAAATAACTTACACTCAACGTTTACATTTCCTGTCAACCGACATTTAGAGAATATTGACATAATTATGTCAGAAAAAGTATCACAAGCTCCACTTTTTAATCAACAATTTACGGTGCAATAATTTCGTTACAAAAAAAGAAAGAAGATTTTTTTCAATCATGAGTAGATGATACCTGCTATAAGGGTCGGAGGGGGGAGGAAGCTCCCATATTTTACTATTTACACATGTTATACGTAGTAAAGTATCGGAACTTTCTGTCAACCACGTCCTCTTACTTCGTGATTTCGACTCTGTTCATAATACAATAAGGAAGGTACGTAATACATTTTCTCATATACTTTTGGAATCAGCTTTATATACTTTACATGGTCTTCGGTGTGGAAATCACATATGCTCTTTTCCAAACGGTGTGGAAATTACACATGCTCTTTTCCAAACGGTGTGGAAATTACACATGCCCTTTTTTCAAACGGTGTGGAAATTACACATGACCTTTTTTCAAACGGTGTGGCAATTACCTATAAAATCGAAAAAAGTGTGGAAATTACATTTCCCCACGGCTTCCATCCTGCCGCTTCACGAGAAAAGCAACAATGTGACGCTGTGGAAGGAGATGGGAAGAAAGTGGTGGGAAAGAAGGGGGAAGGGGAGAGGGAGAGTCCACCACGACGAAATCGAAGCGCGTCATTTTCGGATTTCAGGGTGCGGCTAGCGAGCCCAGGGGGGGAAGGGGGGGGGAGGCGGGCGACAGGATGGAGTTGATGTCGTTCTCACCACTGCTAAACCGAAAGAGAGAAGAAAAGCTTCTGTATAATGTTCCGAAGCACGTAAATAGAATCGACGAGAACGAAGAAGAGAAACGGTGACGGACACTGGCGCAACCAGGATATCTTCCATCTCTCTCATTTCCCATTTGAATGTATGAGTAGGAAAAGGACAGAAGGAGGGGGTTTTATCCCCTTGTCCATCCTTGTCTAACATACGTTTCTTAATGGAGAAAAGAGAGAGATGAAGAAACTCTCGGTGCGCTACTGGTGACGGAGAAAGAAGAAGGAGAAGGACCGTAACTAAGTTTAAACTTTTGTCAATTTCGTTCTTGCACGAAGACGCTAGCAGAGCAGGGCAAACCTGTGAAAATGGTCGTGCGGTGCAAGGGGCAGGGGCAGAAGCAAAATCAGGGGGAGGGGAGGGGGAGGGGGGAGTTCTAAAAAATTACTCTGTGTTCTCGAGAGTTGTAGAAACTTGTCATGCGGCAGCGCGGTAAGAAGGAAGAGGGGCCGCGCATGGAGGGGGGGGAGTGGGAGGGGGTGGGAGGGGGAGGGATATAAAAATAAATGCGGATTAAAGCTCGGAGAAACTTGAAAATCATTCGAGTTTTATAGTTTTTTCAACAGTTCATTCCTCACGGAATACGAGCCCGCAGCGCGCCGCGCAATAAGTTTTAAATTGGCTTCTCACCGTCGATTTTCTCCCCCCCCTCCTTCTCCTCCTCCTCCACCCCCACAATCACACGACCCCGGTTGCCAAATATAGGTACTTCGAGAACCAGAGCAAGAGAGCGGCGAGGGCCTTCCACCAGCCGAGCGCCTCAAAATCAGCCAACAAGTGTGCTAGTATTAGTTCAGCGTATTTATTGTTTAGGGGAAATTTTATGAAAATTTACGCCGTAGATTGGAAACATAGAAAAACCTTGGTCCAAACTGTCTCTCTCACTCTGTCGTGGCCGTCATGTACTTCTATCTCACTCTAATCGCGAAAAAAAGTACCAGAGACACTTTTTGTGAAAGTCGGCAGAAATGAGATGCTCGAGTCACTTTCATGCGATTTAGATTAGAAAATGTCATGAGACAAGGCCCATTATACGAATTTCGTCACTAGAAAGAGATGGCTACGCATGAAGGTAACAGGAGAGAGAGAGAGAGAGAGAGAGAGAGAGAGAGAGAGAGAGAGAGAGAGAGAGGTAATTTGGAACGCTATGCGAGTTTTGTCGAAGCTGATTGCGAATGAAGAGTGCATTGTTGCAGACAAACAGTTAACTTCGCAATAAACCCTTTTTTAAGTTCTAAGATCAGTTTAGTACACATATTTATGGGAAAGAGGTTTATTAAAATTCGGAATTTTTCGGCCACAGCTTGTTTCTGGCGAAACTTTGGGTATCAATTGGGTTTAACGTTAGAAGTAGATCCCCAATTTTAGAAGGGGGGGGCGGAAGGGTCGTAAAAGTTGAAACCTTCAAATTCAAATACCTCGCTAACGAATAAAGCTTTTGAGAGGTAGTTTGCACACAAAAAAATCAGCACATTTTTTTCTTTTCATTGATTGCCTATATGTTCCACAAAATCTCAATCAAAAATTTGCAATTTACGATTTTTTTATTTTTGGGCCAAACTTTTCTCACAAATTTTGAATTTCTAAATAAATGCATTATTCAATTTTCATCTATATGAAATACGTTATTCTCTAGACAATTTGCTACAATTACGTTTTAACCAAATGTTGGGGAACTTTTTGTTTTCAAGTTATGGCTTTTTATAGTGTCAAAAATCGCAATATTGGCGCGATTCTCGGCGATCGCGACTAGGCCGAAAACTCTATCATTTCTCCCCACCTAATCGACAGAATTCGATGAAAATTGGTACCGGAGGGTTTTTAAGGTCGCAAAATTAAATTCTGCTATCACTTTTGAGGAATATTGAAATCCAATACGGCTGCTGAGCCAATACGAGAGCAGATTTTTTTTTTTTTTTTGGGGGGAGGGATATTACTAATTGACCTTTTTACAGAAAGATCGAACGAAATCAGAAGAATTCACTGAAGAAAGAATGGGTCTACTCGGGGTTTTTACGATGAAAAACTAAGGACGTTTTTTTCTTATCATCTCTTTTGAACAGAAGAAAACGTTGACAAATTAGTGGGACACAAAAAGTGGTTTATCACTATAAGACCCCTGAATTTTGCAAATTTCAGTGATGAAGAGAGTGATGATTTTTGTTTGATGTGCTTTTTCTTTTTGAGCCCTCCTCCAAACAAAGAAGGGCTCAACCCAAAACCCTCCCTCCATATCGATCACATCTTTCCACGAAAAACAGCCTCTTCTTAGTGTTCTTTGATCTTTGAAAATGTCTGACGCGGCAACTATGTTATTCACTGATGAAATTAGCCTCTTAAAAAAGAAAGAAAAGGAATTGAGGACTGAGGAGTAACAGACTGTGGAAAGGGAGAGAAGCAATTTCTTTTGGAGCCATAAGTGAATTTACCGAACTTGGAGGACGAAAAGTACCAAAGCGTGGCAGGGCGGAACCGTAGGTGGGGGGGGGGGGGGGGGGGGGTGTTTGGGGGAGGGGGAGGGGGTCCGAGTCTCTTCATTCGTATAGCAAATGTTACAGGACTCGAGACTCACTCAAATAAAAACGGATAACTTCAGGGTCTCGTGCGGTATCCACAGTTGATACGATTTCCGAGAAAAATCGAAACCTCACCCACAATCAGAGTTCGGAAACAAGATTTCGTGGACCATTCTCCTTTGCAGATTACCTGATTTTCGATAAGCGTTGCCATGGACGACGAGACGAAAGTTCCTTGAAATAAAATTGTTCAGGCACGTGGCTCAACATTAATTAATCTTCCTCATCGCGAAAAGGACAGGTTCAAGGGTTTGAATTTTGATGTATTTCAATAATCAAATGAGAGTACTCAGTGAGTGAAAAACAAAGATGCTTTTTTGGCATTTTTCAATTCACCAATGATTCCACCGGTTGGCTAAAATATTACACCGTCCAGTTAAGGTGTATGGTTGTAAAGCAAGAAAATATACGGAACTGTAATCTTTTCTAAGAGTCTCCGGTCACTGACTTTTAAAAATTTGCGAAAAATGTTGATAATTTAACGCTAGTTCTACCAATTGAGAAAAAATTACAGTTATTGCGAGTGTTTTTGTGCATTAAAGTCGTAAGCTCAACTGAGCTGAGTAATCTTTCTGTCAATCGGTGTTCATGAGTGAGTTAAAAAATGTCACTAAATGTATACATAACCAGGGTGTCATTCAAAGTTCAATTTTGCAATTACCTGACATTACCTGACTTCTTCCTTCCAAATTCCCTGACATTTCTTTGATTCTTTCGCACAGTTTAAAACTAAATTGCGGATTTTCGAAAAACAGGAGAATCGAAAACCAGTTAGAATTTAATTAAATAAATGTTTTAGGTGGGGCAAACAAAGTATCGAAAAACAGCGCTCAATAATAATATCGGAGAAAGCTGGAAGCAAAAGACTGAAAAAGCCGAGACACCATGAAAAAACGCATCTTGTGAGAGAAAATCAAATTTCCAGGTTTTTCAACCGATTTCCCTGACAACTCCTTGATTTTCCATAACAGATTTAAATCCCCTGACATTCCATGATTTCCAGGTTTTTCCTGACAGTAGACACCCTGAAAACAGCAGCTCAGAACTAAGAAGGCTATAGTAAGTTTTAGAAAATACTGAGACTTTAAAAAAGGAAAAAAAGAACAGGCAACGTTGGAAGAGAAAATCTGGCGTGGTTGTCGTTAGTATCTTTTCATTACACTCTCACACGGTTAACAGTTGTCAGTTGGGTCTAAACATGGATTTTTTTGGACACGAAAATTTTATATTTTTCAACACTCTTTATTACTAAAAATTTCTTGACAGCACTTGAAACCAGGTATCAAAACCTACTTCCAGCTACAAAAAATGTATAATTTCAAATTAGTTTTTTAACGCAATCTTAAAATTCCACAATGACATATTTGATTTCTGTCTCTGTGACTAAATACATATCCAGTAAATTATCCGACTATACAGTACAACTTTGTGCATGTGCGCCGCACTCATAGCCGAAGCCAGGATATTGTCTTTCTCTCTCTTAGCCCATTTAAACACATGTGTTAGAAAAGGATAGATATAGGGGTTGTCACGTGACTTCAGCCCCTCTTTCTGTTTTTTTCTAACACACACGTTCAAATGGGCTGAGAGAGAGAAAGACAATATCCTGGCTTCGGCTACGGCCGCACTAACTTCTCGCTCGTCATTTTAATACATTCTTACCGCGCGTCACAGCAGCAGAGCCGCGTTCCTCTCTCTCCCACTCCGTGTTTTTTTCGCGGGTGAATTTTTAAACACGCTAAACACGCGTGTTTATCAGCGCGTGTAAAGTAGTGCGCGAGCTCCCTTCTCGCGAGTGGGGATTTGGCGATATTCACTCTTTCACACGTATGAATACTAATTTTTTTCCCGGCGGTGATTGTTTGTGAGCTGCGGGTTGCTGGAATGCGGGATTGCAGGAGTCGCCGGGGACGAGGGAGTTTCGGGGAGGGTATTTATTTATTTTTCATTTTTTTTACTTCTCTCTCCCCCCTCCCGTTTCCAGCGCGGTTCGTGTTTGAAATACGAAAATTGCTCCCGCGCGATTCTTGTCGCGAGCGATAAAAAATTATACGTTGGCAGTGATGCGCGATGCCGAGTCGTCAACCACCAGTCCACCAACCACCTAAGAGCTCAAGTGCACAAAACAGTGTTGCCGAAAAAATGAATTAAAAGAGCAAGCATACATAAAGATTACGTACATGTTCAACGGGGCTCTTCGTAACTTTTGCTTTGGACAGTTGAATAGTTGATTCTTACTTAAAAACAAGCGAAAATTACGAAGAGTGTACAAAAAAACCACGAAATTCGCTCATACACTCACAAAATTACTTCGAAGTCAAAAGTGTGATAGCGGAGCTATGCGGGTACTATGGGAGATTCCTACCTAATTTGATCAAGTGCGGAGCATTAATTCAATAAAAATCAACCTGAAATTTCGTTTTGAAGTCAAAAAATATAATTTTGAAATAATGCATCCGAAACCGTTATTCTGTACAGCAAGACTAAATAAATAATAAAAAAACCAAAAACAAAACAAACATTTTAACCGCAAAGAAAACCTAACCTATGCCCACTACTCAACAGTACGCGGCTGTTGACTGTTGTATCTTTGAGTTCCGACTAGAATTGAGCTGGATAGTTGGAAACCTGTCGCAGGATTAGCGCTGGGCAGTGGCGTATAACTTTGAAACTCGGGCCCTTGCCGCAGATTGAACTGGAGGACCCCCTTCCTTCGTACAACAGAATCTGCATACTCTAAATTAACTCATTGAACACCCCCCCCCCCCCGCGCCTTGTCAGCGATTAAAAGCCGATCAGAAAGGCAGGTCCGCTCGTAAGTCTGTTTTCCCACTTACAATAACAGTGTCGGTGCCCCGAAAGAGCAGAAGGAACGTTTTGAGAGCCCTGTGCCTTGTCGGCGATTAAAAGCCCATCGGAAAGACAGGTCTGCTCGTAAGTCTGTTTTCCCATTTCAAATTACATTAGCGGTGCCCCGGCAGAGCAGAGGGGACGTTTTGAGAGCCCTGCGCCTTGTCAGCGATTAAAAGCCCATCGGAAAGACAGGTCTGCTCGTAAGTCTGTTTTCCTATTTAAAATTACATTAGCGGTGCCCCGGAAGAGCAGAGGGGACGTTTCGAGAGCCCTGCGCCTTGTCAACGATTGAAAGCCCACCAAAAAGACAGATCTGCTCGTAGGTCTGTTTTACCATTTAAAATAACATTGGCGGTGCCCCGGAAGAGCAGAGGGGACGTTCTGATGAGCCCTGTGCGTATTCAGCGATTAAAAGCCCATCGGAAAGAGAGGTCTGCTCGTAAGTCTGTTTTCCTATTTAAAATAACAGTGTCGGTGCCCCGGAAGAGCAGAGGGGACGTTTCGAGAGCCCTGCGCCTTGTCAACGATTGAAAGCCCACCAAAAAGACAGATCTGCTCGTAAGTCTGTTTTACCATTTAAAATAACATTGGCGGTGCCCCGGAAGAGCAGAGGGGACGTTCTGATGAGCCCTGTGCGTATTCAGCGATTAAAAGCCCATCGGAAAGAGAGGTCTGCTCGTAAGTCTGTTTTCCTATTTAAAATTACATTAGCGGTGCCCCGGAAGAGCAGAGGGGACGTTTCGAGAGCCCTGCGCATTGTCAGCGATTAAAAGCCCATCGGAAAGAGAGGTCTGCTCGTAAGTCTTTTTCCCATTTAAAATTAACATTAGCGGTGCCCCGGAAGAGCAGAGGGGACGTTTCGAGAGCCCTGCGCATTGTCAGCGATTAAAAGCCCATCGGAAAGACAGGTCTGCTCGTAAGTCTATTTTCCTATTTAAAATTACATTAGCGGTACCCCGGAAGAGCAGAGGGGACGTTTCTAGAGCCCTGCGCCTTGTCAGCGATTAAAAGCCCATCTGAAAGACAGGTCTGCTCGTAAGTCTATTTTCCCATTTAAAATAACAGTGTCGGTGCCCCGGAAGAGCAGAGGGGACGTTTCGAGAGCCCTGCGCCTTGTCAACGATTGAAAGCCCACCAAAAAGACAGATCTGCTCGTAAGTCTGTTTTACCATTTAAAATAACATTGGCGGTGCCCCGGAAGAGCAGAGGGGACGTTCTGATGAGCCCTGTGCGTATTCAGCGATTACAAGCCCATCGGAAAGACAGGTCTGCTCGTGAGTCTATTTTCCCAATTAAAATAACATTGTCGGTGCCCCGGAAGAGCAGAGGGGACGTTTCGAGAGCCCTGCGCCTTGTCAGCGATTAAAAGCCCATCATAAAGACAGGTCTGCTCGTAAGTCCATTTTCCCATTTAAAATAACGGTGTCGGTGCCCCGGAAGAGCAGAGGGGACGTTTTGAGAGCCCTGCGCCTTGTCAGCGATTAAAAGCCCATCGGAAAGACAGGTCTGCTCGTAAGTCTGTTTTCCTATTTAAAATTACATTAGCGGTGCCCCGGAAGAGCAGAGGGGACGTTTCGAGAGCCCTGCGCCTTGTCAACGATTGAAAGCCCACGAAAGACAGATCTGCTCGTAAGTCTGTTTTCCATTTAAAATACATTGGCGGTGCCCCGGAAGAGCAGAGGGGACTTTTCGAGAGCCTGGCTTTCAGCGATTAAAAGCCCATCGGAAAGAGAGGTCTGCTCGTAAGTCTGTTTTCCTATTTAAAATTACATTAGCGGTGCCCCGGAAGAGCAGAGGGGACGTTTCGAGAGCCCTGCGCATTGTCAGCGATTAAAAGCCCATCGGAAAGACAGGTCTGCTCGTAAGTCTGTTTTCCTATTTAAAATTACATTAGCGGTACCCCGGAAGAGCAGAGGGGACGTTTCTAGAGCCCTGCGCCTTGTCAGCGATTAAAAGCCCATCTGAAAGACAGGTCTGCTCGTAAGTCTATTTTCCCATTTAAAATAACAGTGTCGGTGCCCCGGAAGAGCAGAGGGGACGTTTCGAGAGCCCTGCGCCTTGTCAACGATTGAAAGCCCACCAAAAAGACAGATCTGCTCGTAAGTCTGTTTTACCATTTAAAATAACATTGGCGGTGCCCCGGAAGAGCAGAGGGGACGTTCTGATGAGCCCTGTGCGTATTCAGCGATTAAAAGCCCATCGGAAAGACAGGTCTGCTCGTGAGTCTATTTTCCCATTTAAAATAACATTGCCGGTGCCCCGGAAGAGCAGAGGGGACGTTTCGAGAGCCCTGCGCCTTGTCAGCGATTAAAAGCCCATCATAAAGACAGGTCTGCTCGTAAGTCCATTTTCCTATTTAAAATTACATTAGCGGTGCCCCGGAAGAGCAGAGGGGACGTTTTGGGAGCCCTGCGCTAGGGTACTTCTTATTTTTCAAAAATGAGTATTTTTTGTGCGAACGGTCGATTTTTTGTTCTTCGTGGTCTAAAAAATTGACCCATAACAAGCATTTGGAAAAAAATTGACTCTACATGGACCCTCAACGGCAAAAAGGGCGTAAGTACCAAATATGAATTTTTTGTGTTTTAATAGTCAATTATGGTGTAAAATAGCCTTTTTCGATCCTAGAGGCATGAAATTTTCATTATATTTGGCTTATCCGCAGTCCAAATGCCACACAAGTCTATTTTAAGATATGCGTAAAATGCTCTCGCTTTTCATTACACCATGAAAAGCTGCAGTGAGTACGCAACCCGGCTCTCCGCTGCTTCTTCGGGCCGGCCGCTATGGTAAAAGCGCTGACTTTTCCACACTGTACAGCGATTATCTCGCTTAAAACGCGTTGTATCGAAGGAAACAAAGCGGACCAAAAATCTTTCTGAGGGTCTTTCGCATTTGATTTCGGTCATTATTCTCCAAATTTTTAATCCGTAACATAAAATTCGTGCCGTTAAATGTACAAAACTGCGTGAAAAGTACAGTCAGACTCAATTTCTGAATTTATCGAGGTCCTTAATGGATTTTACCCATAAAATTACCCCCAAAACAATTGTTAGGGCATTATTTTGGTTCATTATAAGTAGTGGTCGCTATTCCAAAAAAACCGTCAATTTTTTAAAACTTTGGTGGGGCTGCAGCTCAAAAGGGGGGCACTTCCGGAAACATGTTGATAGGAAAAAAAAGTCTTAGTTTGACCTGTAAAATCCGCCCCTGAAGTATTCGGGAACAGTTTTCCAACACCCGGTATAAACGTTACATTCCCCGCCTTTTCCCCTAAATATTCCAGTGCATTTACGTGGCATCAAAAATAAATTGAGAGTTTCTATTCTTTTATTTTTTTCCCTCATGATGCAACAGTGGTTATCCCAGTTTCAAAGTAAAAAAAGGAAAAGAAGTGACGATTACGTCGATTCGAGTGAGCCCTGGTGTTCCCGTTAGCTCTCACAAGCCCGCCGAGAAACCTCCCCAAAATGAGCGCGACCGAGCATTTCCAGAACGAGGATTTGGAGATTCGAAGAATGCACTCGAAAAGTTTACAGCCCACCAAGCTTCTCAAACTCACCAAGACTCCTTCGCCCGGTATATCGAGCTAAAGGGAACAAAAATCAGTGGATTAGTGGCTGTAAAGCTCAATTCAGCACGGCAGGAACTCATCGATGAGAATCGAGCATACTTGAAGTATGTCTGCGAAACACTGTTGTTCTGTGCCCGTTAGGGCATCGCTCTACGAGGGCATGATGAATCACTGGATTCACTGGGACCAAATAATGTTAGGTCCCGCGCATTGAATTGCGTGCATCTTGCGTGCATCTTGCGTGCGGTTTCGACCAATCAGAGAGCTTACGCACGGTCATGTGACCGTGCGTAAGTTACACTCGGGACCGAACATTATTTGGTCGCTGAACCGTGGCAACTTCTTGCAACTGAACTAAGGGCTGATGACAAGTCACTTATTCGTAAAATATTTACCGACAAGAAACGAACATTCACCTTTACTTCCCCAGATATTCAAAATGAGCTCTTGAATTTAATGGCTGAAATTACCGTCAAAAGGATTGTCACCTCCATCCAAGAAAATGGGGGGGGGGAGTTTTAGTTTAATGGTGGATGAGACGAGCGATATAGCGCGTCACGAACAAGTGGCGATATGTACACGACACGTCGATAAGAAATCTTTTGACGTCCACGAAAGGTTTATTGGATTTTTTTCGGACACATAAAAGTATAAAACTGATGCAGAAACGCTGACCAACCTGATTTTGAAAGTTTTGAAAAGTCTCGGCCTGAACATTGCCCCTTTAGAGGCCCAATGTTAAGACGGAGCCGCAAAATGAGCGGCAGAACGATCAGTGGCGTCGCGTGCCATCTGGCAACAATGCAACTGCTCCATTTAAACTCATTAAATATATCGAATTTTCCTTGTGCACTGTGCACCCCCTGAATTCGACATTTTACATGAGTTTATATGGATATAATACATTGTTGCCAAATTGCACGCGACGCCACTGAGAACGATAATTTTCCACACTAAGACTGCTAAAAACTTTTGTCAGAAACACCACATAATTTAGAGGTAAGGAGCAAAAAAAAAAAAAAAAAAAAGTTTTCAGCCCCCCCCCCCTCAATATTGAACCCCGCACGCTACGCCACTGTCTAGTCTCTAGAGAATTCTCGTCGCCCGTAAATGAGGGGACCAACTCTTTATAGCCCTGCGGCTCAAAACTAGAGCCCCTTGGTGGGAATTTTGTTAGGAAGTAAAAGAAGCTCAACGAGTTCTGATGACAACTGCATAAGACCATCTAGCATCAACTCCTGGAGACCGGAGGAGTCGATTTGCCATCTTACCAATGTTAATTTTTCTTTAATTTTTCGACTCCTCTGGAGCTCTATGAAGTGTCGCGTCGTATCGGTACTTCCTAACCAAATTTCCATCACGGGCAGTGGCGTTTGGAGGGGGGGGGGGTTAATTGTCCCTCCCCCCATCCAAGGATTTGAAGTCTGGCTCAAAAACGAGAATTACTTATATTGATAAGGAAAAAAAGAAAAAAATGTCATTGGATCCCCCCCCCAAGCCGGACTCAAAATGACCCCCCTGATCACGGGACTCCACTCGAAGCCAGACTCAATAAAAGGGACTACCAGACTCCTGCCGTGCACCTTAAAACTAAAGCAAGAACTAGGTAGGCAACTTGCAATGCAAATCGAGTTTTATGAGTGTACAAGGTTGCATACTCAGCTCCAGAGTCAGTTCCCATTTTCAATGCGCACAGGGTAGTAAATAAAATACCCGTAATCGGTCTACACCTCAGCGCTGCTCTAATATCATAAATTGACTGACGTTTCAACCGCAACAAAAGACGAGTAGGAAGCCACGCTTATTAGTTTTGGGGGAGAGAATGGGAACGCAGCGGCTGAAACGTTGAACAATGGTTTTGATCGAAGACGTGGTGGCATGGGGAGGGGAGGGGAGGGGAAGGTGATGGGGGGAGGGGAAGAGGGAGGGAAGGGGGAAGGGGGGGGAAGGGGGAGGTTAAAATGTTCGTGAAACTGACTCAAGCTGGGTAATTAGCGGCTGAAGTTCCTTTACGCGCGTAGAAGAATATCTCTCCTCCCCTATCTTTATTCAGCCTAGATTTTATGACTAATTGTGAACACTATGTGGCACAGGAGGTCGAAACATGAAATTTTCCGGCCAAGGAAAAAAAAATGCGTTTCTCTTCAGAATCGTTTGATATTTCACAGCAAAAATCTAGTCAAGAGCTCCCGCTTTGTAGATATTGAATGCCATTTTTAAATTCATCGATGGCTCCACCGCGACCGGTTCACAAAAAGAGTTCACAGTTTAGTTCAGAGGATGACTGTAATGCACGAAAAAACTGGCGTCTGTAATCTTTTCTCAACCATTGGTGCCGTCACTATAACCTCAAAAAATGTACGGGCTTTTTGATAACTTGACGGTGTTCCTAAAGGTTCAGAGCTGTCGTTTTGCTTGTACATTTAATTACATTTTCAACCAACCAATGATACTTACGACTGACCAAAATATTACACACTGTCGCGAAAATACTTGCATCTATAATCTTTTCTCAATCACCGGAATCACCGATGAGTTATCAAAAAACTCGTACATTCTTTGAAGTTAGTGACAGCGCCAATGGTAGAGAAAAGATTAGCGAATATTCTCGTGCATTACAGCCATCTACTGAACTAAACTGTGAAATATTCTGGTTAACCGGTACTGAAAAAACAAAGGTTATGTAGTACAGCCGAAGCAGCCTTTTAAAATATCTTCGCAGAGCAAAAGTTCAAGCTGTACAGGAGAAAATTGCAGGTGTACCAAAGCACTACTTCGGTAGAGTAACTGTCATTCTTCTTGCTTTGGCTCTACTTAAGTAGTGCTTTAGTACAACCGCAGCTTACTCCAGTGAAGCAAGGACTTGTGCTCTGCGAAGCTATTTTAAAATTTGCTTTGGTTCTACTTTAACTTTGTTTTTTCAAGGAGAGCCATCGATGATTTTCAAAAGGTCATTAAATATCTACGAAACGGGAGCCCTGACTGTGAAACTAGTCGATAGAGGGTACTTTTGTTTTGTTTTATCTGGGCATTCCCTGAAAAAAGTAGAATGTGTCGTAGGAACGAATCTGGGTTCACCGGCCACAATTTGGATCAGTTATTTGCATGGGACACAATTAGGTTGTTTCGTTGACACAAACTGATTGTGTCCCATGCAAAAAACTGATCCAAATTGTGGCCGGTGAACCCAGATTCGCGCCTACGACACATTCAACTTTTATCCTGTGTTCCTTGACCATAATCTTGAGTTTAATTTATGAAAAGATAACAGGGACAGTCCATATTTCGACACGCTGTGCGACGTGTGGAAGCTGGTGAATGTGCTCCATGACTATGAGCCTCAGATCCGCTATTAAGTCTGCGCGTGACAGCGTCAACCATTTCACACGCGCAGGGAGAAGTTGGATAAATAATGTTGCGAAGCCGACGGAAGCATTCAGAAATTGAAAGGTTCTTTGGAAAATCCAAGAATAACACAGATGCTATGCTTGTTCTCATCAACAAGTCAAATTTCAAAGTGTTATTTTGTGCGTTTTTGGTGAGTTAAAAGGGTTATTATTTTTTATCTGACGGATGGTCTAACAATAAGCTCCAATTGTCAGGTAAGAAAGAACAATCTATTTATACTTAATCAGAAACACACACGATAACACTTTGAAATATTAATTTTACAGAACGAACACATACCTACTGTTTTATATGCGGTTTTCCTACAAACTCCTCAAGTCACCAGATCCGCGAGATTGGAAATATTCTGAAGGTCAATATTTCTCATTTATCGGCTTGAATTGGAACCTAACCTATTTGAAATGACGGCAAAAGCGCCATTTGCAATTTGAATTTTGCCTCTTGAGCACCTTATGATCCGATATTTCTCCATTTTTGTAGATGAAGAACACGACTTGGTGCATACCTCACAGTTCCTAAGGACTGTAGGTGACGCTAGCGGTGAACGAAGAGAGAAGGAGACTCAGCGGCTTGATTCCGCCCTTCTTATTTTGTTGCACACCGATAATTAGATGCCCACCTAAGAGTTACTTCGAGGATTCAATTTAATCATTCGAAGATGTCTGTACGCAAATTTCTAATCAACAAAGGCGTTGAGTTATTTAAACCATTTAGGTGTCCAATTTTAAAAGAGTTAATTTCGAATGTAAACGGTTAAAGTAAAAAATAAAAATATATATACAATGGACCGGTGGGGGAGAAGGGGTGTATTGAGCCGTGAGGTTTATACTTAGGGGAAAAAATTGCGAATACAAAGTTAAAGAAAAAAAAAAAAAAATCAGCATCATGAAAGAAATTTGGTGCTATTGAATAATGTAAACATTCAATGAAAAACTTTTGACTCGCCTTCCATGAGCTCTATGTGGGTGCTAAGCGAGAAAAAGATTGAATGCAGAACATTTGCCAGTGCTCCGTATTGAAAAGATTTAATGCCATTTAATCTGAAAATAAAAAGTGATGCATTCAGATTTAAGACGCAATTACATTATCAATCGGACGGAGAACTGGCAAACATCCCAGTTCGATTCCGAAAATTCACTTGCGTCGTTGACTGAGTCTGCTTTTGGGTCTTCCCAGAATCATACATATAAAACATAGCTCACAAACAGTATGAGGAGAGCCAATTTTTTGTCATTGTAAAAGCAGGGAAGTTTCTATACGGGCGACATTTCAAGATAGCAAACGTCACACAAAAAACCGTGAAAACGGATACAACGCTTTTACCATAGTGACTTCATCATGGTGACTTGGTGAGGGGCAGTACGTCTACGTATGCAACCCGCCAATCTGCTGCTTTTTTTGGGCATCCCACCATAGTAAATGCGCTGACTTTTTCACACTGTGCAGCAATTATCTCGTTTAAAACACGTCGTATCGAAAATATGCAAGAGACCACGAATGTTCCTAGGAGTTTTTCCCGTCTAATCCAAATCGTTAATTCTTTTTAAATTGTTTAATCCGTTACATCAAATTTGTGCCGATAAAGGTAGAGGTTGCCTGAAAAGTATAGTCAGACTTGATTTCTGAATTCCTCTAGGCCATTGATGGATCTCAAGCGTGAAATTGCCAGGGAACACCAATTTTCATGACATTTGGTTCATAATTATGGTCGCCACTATTCCTAAGAAAACCATGAATTTTTTAAAACTTTGGGGTTCTAAAGCTCATAGAAAGGGGTACTTTTCGAATGTTAAAAGGGGAAAAAAGCCTTATTTTGACGTCAAAAGTATAAGGTAGAAGTTTGGACATGGAGTTCAGTTACGACCTTGTGCACATGTTCAAGGTGTAAATGGCCGCAGATGCTTCGGCACCTTTAAATAAACGCATTATAGTACTTACTACTACTTTCTTTCTTTCGCTTCTTTTTTGAAAGAACGGTATTCAGACGACGAGCCATTTTTGCAGCGACTTCCATGCCAAAATCGAATTGCTTTGCTTGAAGGAAAACTTATTAGAACGTTTCTATAATCTTTGTTTATGGATCGGAAAAATGCGTCGATTCAGCGGGGGGTTCACGAATCTGAATGTATTTTCCGCTGCGTTTGTGTATGTTTGTGGGTTTATGTTTAAGGGTCGAGGGTTGGGGGTCGGGGGTCGGGGGATGGAGGTGAAGAAGTGCATTTTCAGTAATGTTCCCTTTTAGAGAAAGGCAAAACAGTGTAAGATTGCCGCCGTTTGCAGCGAGCGACAATATCAATAACAATAACACTCAATAACGTGAAGAACCGCTGCAAAATAAAGACTAACGAGCTGAAAGGGATATGCTTGAAACGGAGCGCTCAGCCGCTCGTATTGTATCGATATAATCGCCTCACTCGTCATACGTTGATTTCATTTCAGCGACGCTGTTGACGTTCAATCGAATACGGCGCACTATGGTCTGAGATCGTAAAAAAAAAAAAAACAACAAAAACAAAAGAAGAGAAAACTAAACGAAAAAAAAAACAAACAAAAAATCAGAAATCAGGGGGAAAAAATAAAAAAAATCGGAAAGTGAATTTACTCATCAATTTATCATTCCTTCAACTACTTAGGCAGTAAAATTATAAAAATTTGAATGCAAACAGACCAATTATTAAAGAAATTTCATCCGTGACGGACGGAAGGTCAGACAGACGGACTGACGGAATAACGGATGAAATTTCTTTAATAATTGGTCTGTTTGCATTCAAATTTTTATAATTTTACTGCCTAAGTAGTTGAAGGAATGATAAATTGATGAGTAAATTCACTTTCCGATTTTCACTTTCATTTTTTTTGCACTTTTCCGAAGAAATTTCATCCGTGACGGACGGAAGGTCAGACAGACGGACTGACGGAAAAACGGATGGACATTTTTGGGATATGTTTTCTTGGGTTTGCAAAAACTACACGGAGAAAAAGACTGGTAGAATCTACCATCTGCGCTAATTTTGGAGTCAGCCACCAAGTAGCAACCAATGCAACGTACATTATAGTAAATTAACACTGTTAACTTGTTGGTACATTTTACTATTGTTCAGAGAAATTTACCATACTTGATAGCTGACTCCAAAATCAGCTATGCAGATGGTAAATTTGATTGGTTATTTTTTTTCCGTGTACAGGGGACGGCAGAGATACGAGTATAAAGGGTAGATAATTTCGGATGTAGGCAGAGAGAGTGAGATACATATGTACTATCGACGAATTAAAGATTGTCGCAAGATTTTCATACATTCTCAGTCATGGGTGTGAGTGTGGGACTGATCTGCAACGGATTTGGCGCCCCACCCGCACTGGCCTCTCACCTGCAAGGTGAGAGGTGTGTGGAGAGTGGACGAACCAAAACCTTGAAGGCAAAACTTAGCTCATAAAAATCTCGCGACAATATTTAATTCGTCGATAGCACAAATTGAACAACTAGGTACTTCAGGATAGGAAGCTGTGGAAAAGTGTGACAAACCAGTCAACAGACTAATGATGAGAAAAAAAACAAAAACAAAAAAAACCAAAAATTTCAAGACCAATTTAAGTCACAGCGAACACTTTTAACAAAGTACTTTAAACCTAGAGATGCCACTGGAAAGTTTTAAATGGGTCTGTTGCAAACTTTTGCTACAACGATTAAGAGTGTTTAATATAATGTAAAATCACCTGAAAAGTCCATTGGTGGCATCAGAAAGTCATAAAATTCAGTATAAAACTCGCGAGAGACGTTTAATGAAATCCAAGATGGCGCTAAAATATTGAGCAACCTGTATGCATGCTCCACGAACATCCAAGGATAGCCAACCTCACAATATCGATCACACCCAATCACAGCGTAAATAAACGCACATAACCTCTGAAGCTGTGAGGTTGTCAACGTTGGCAATCCTTGGATGTTAAAGGTGCATGCATACAGATTGCTCGATATTTTACCGCCATCTTGGATTTCATCAGTGGCGGCTCGTGAAATTTGGCAACAGTGTACTCCTCCCGTTTACTCAATGCAAAAAAATCGATTCTCCCGGAGGCTGTCAGCCTCCTCAAGAATCGATTCTTTTACCTAAGTTTAAATGTAAAAATTGCATGGTTGCCAAATCGCACGAGCCGCCACTGGATTTCATTAAATGTCACTTGTGAGTTTATTATCGCATTTAATGACTTCCTGATGCCATCCAATGGACTTTTCGGGCGATTTTACATACGATGAAACTCTTTCCATCATTGTAGCAAAAGTTTGCAACAGACCCATTAAGCTTAGAAGACCGAATGCAATGGTTTTCGGTGACTTTCTTAAACTAATTTTTGGCCCTTTTATCTCAATCTCACACCACAGTGCGGCGAGAGCGTTTCGCAAACTCGTCACCGAGCGTCGCGCCATGCACCACGCCGCGCGCCTTTTTACTACTCTGAAAACAATTTCAGCTCCAATTTTTCAGCATTTGCGCTTTCCCGTTTCCAGTAACGCTCAGGGTTATCGCCATGTGGGCTCTTATCGTATCAAATTTCGGCACGATCAAATTTTCCTCCTCACACTCCGTGCATCTTTCGCTTACGATCATTGAGGGTGCTCGTTGTGTCAGGGCAGCTATTCAAATCCAATACGTCGCGATGCAGGGCTCATCAGTTTCAATGACTTCAGAAGCATTTTAAACGAGACGCGTCAAATACTCATGAGCCCTGATTTGAGGAATCGTGATCTTAAAGAATGTCTCTAAATGAGAGGACATTTCCAGAAGAAAGGCCCATAGAACGATGAAAGTACTCTTGCTGAGAATCGGGCATTGTGAGCAAATGGAGCTTTTTAGCTGAAGAGCAAACTTGTCGTTTCATGGTCCCTTCTTCCGGAAATGTTTTCAATTGCACCCTGAGAATCGTAGAATTAGATCCTTCGATTGGGTTGTAAAAAATAACGGGGTTTTTTGTTCGAAGATTGGGCACGTCGAAGTGGAATCTGCTCGTATATTTTTAAACGTTCTTAAAACGGTTGGGTTCACCTTCTTCTTTTTGAATGGGGGGCACAAAGTCTTCAAAGCTATTTTTGCAGGAGAAAGTGGCAACCCCCCCTCCTTCCTCTGTGTGCCCCGTGAAAATTCTTGGACTTTTCTCTTTGAGGTAAATCGAATGTTTGCACTAAGTTTTGCAACTTTTTCTTGAATACAATTCATTTCATATCTGCTCAAACAGCATGTCTGTCTCGAACATTTCAACTTTAAACTGCCCCAATTTTTCCCTGATTTTTTTGGGGGTTTTGAATTAAAAAAAAAAAAAAAAAAAAAAAAAAAAGCAGCTGAGAGGGAAAAAATATTCGGAATATTTTTCTTTCTCAAAATTTCAACACGACTGAACGGGTTAAGAAATTCGATTTTTCATAACTTCACGCGAGTATATCACTGAAACAGAGATAATTAGGTAAAAATCAAAAGCATATTAGCTCTCCAAGGGCTTTTACTTCCTTCACAAAAACCACAAATATTTAGATCTATGCCGCAGTCCAATTTCTGTGACATTTTTCGGCGTCAGTTAAAAGTCTCGTTACCATGGAATCACACGCTTGCTGTGGTTTATGTGGCGCAGAAGACACTTTTCGAAAATGAATATACTCGATTCAAGGAATGCGTTTGACTTTCTGATTAATGCATGAGAGAGACAGGAGCAAATAAAACTCTATATGTACAAAGTAATAAGGAGACTTTGCGGTTCGGAGAAACAAAAAGGAGCTGCATAAAGCGACCGCGACCGGAAGTTCCGTGAAAACAGGGTTGTCAAGTCTCAAGCTACAAATTGTTCAATTAAATCAAAGGAAAAACCAGATTTTAAGGCAGAGCCCTGGCAACACTGCGTGTGAGTGAATCTATTCGTAACGTTTTTCGGTCTTGCGTAGACCAAACTTTCAGACCGAGTTATTTCTATACGCGGGCACGCAACGAATACAAAGCTTTGTCTCGTCTCTTACCTCCATAACCCCCCTCCCCCCTCTCCCACCACTACCACGACCCGACCTTTTCTCGGTGAGATTCACTACCTGAAATTCCTCACGATTTTCAACCGACCCGAAATTAAAACCGCTTGGGTTACCTCTCAATTCGTCTCTCGTGAGTGCGTGAGTTCTAGTTTTGAGAATGAGTGTTTTTGTCAGAGCCCGCTTCAATGAATTCAACTGAGCTCGGTGGCGTTGCGTGCAATCTAGCAAAGCTGAGTTTTGTCCATTTAAACGCATAAAAAAGATTGAACTATAGAGGTGCACGATGCACTCCCTCAAATCGATAGTTTGCATGGGTTTAATGTACGAAATGGACCGTTGCCAAATTACACGTGACAATACTGACTTAACTTCCTGCCTTTACTGTCTCTTTAAATAAGACACATTTAATTACTTATAGGCTTTTTTATATCAATTATTATTCATGACTTCTCGAAAAAATGAATGTTTATTCCATTGAAGATAGGATAGTAAACCTTTTTTTTTATTTTTGCGTCTCGAAACCTCACAAGGGGGCCTTTGAAAATACGAGATTCGGATTTTTCGTTGACTTTTCAATCTCAAACTCAAGTCCTTCATCGCGAAAAAAAAAAAACTGCTGATACGGGGGTCCAGGTCACCCGGTCAAATCATTTGCTTTAAAATCGGTGAAGAACTAATAATTCAAGAGGCATACCAAGAAGCAGTCCCGACCATTAAGGACCCGGTAAAAAAAAAAAAAAAAAAAAAAAAAAAAAAAAAAAAAAAAAAACAAAAAACAAAAACAAAAAAAAACACACAAAAAAACACACAAAAAACAAAAATGGTTTTGAAAGCAAAGTTCGTAATTTTTTTCTTTTCCGCCAATCACTTTTTAAAGGTCGAAAGAAGGAATTTCAGATCGATTCAAAACTTTTCCATAATTTCCTTCGAATGTCCTCGGGACGTCCTAGGGACTTTGAACGCCCTTTTTTGGCTGGGGAGGAGGATGAGGAGGGAGTGTCGGCGAAAACGCGAATACAAGACCATAGAGGCTGCATGGCAAAGAACGTTGCAATTGCTACAGATAAATTCAACTGAAGAGAGCTATATTTATTACACAGGGCAGTGAGGAAGGAGAGGAGAGGGGGGGTGGAGAGAAGAGCAGAGGAGCAAGATGGAGTATCCAGCTTTAATTTCCGCTCGTGGAAAAACATCTTACGAAACGAAACGCATTGCGCTCAACTTCTTCGGATGGTCTGAGAATGGTTGCGGCGGTGGTTGGGGGGGGGGGGTTAGGAGGTAAGAGACCGAAAAATAGGCAATTAACTCAACAGTTGCACCATGCCGGCTTATCTCGAATGATGGTCTTAACGACAAGTCGACAACGCGAAGCGAGGTAACAAAACGCATCACACTAGACGAAGAAGCGTTGTCTTGTTTTAGATTAGACGTGTTTTTCGAGTGACGTCAAACCGTAGTCTTAACAAGACGTAACTTGCTGCTCCGGAAAGGAGAGTGAAATTCGCTGGACACCACAATGAATTCGGTAAAACTGGTCTGAGACCAAACTATTGTATCCGCCTTGACATGTTTCCGGCTTAGTAAAAAGAAAAAGCTGAGAAAAGTAGCATAAACGGCTACTTTTTTTTCGTTACCGAGTTCGGTCACTTTCTTACACTCTACGCTGAAAAAAAAAACGGTGAATGTAACCTATTTACAAAGTTAAAAAAAAGACCTAAAAATGGTTGGTTTTACCATTTAAAATAGTCAAACTAACACAGCACGGAGGTTGTGAAACTATTTTAAACGAGACCACAACTATTAAAAATACTCCACTTGGTATAATCTTTCTTTCGACGGAATCCCCGTTAAATTCCATGATTTCATTAAATTCACGCAAATGCATCTTCACCTTCCAGGACGTTCCATTCTAAACTTCTAAAGTTCAGAATAGGTAAACAATCAAACGAACATTCTAGGTTACAGCTACAGATAGAAATTTGTTTGATACGCCAAGACGTGATGTAAAACTGTATTGAATGTCTGCTAACGGCTACACGCAAACCAACTTCTGCTTACGTTTCATATTTGATTACTATGCACCTACATACTTTGATGATTTTTTTCAATAGCTCCTCGCATTACCTTGGACAGTTCGAAGACGGGGGGGGGGGGGAGATCTTGAAAGTCAGTATGATTTTTTCCAATGAGAATGAATTCAAGAGCAGAAACTTTGAATAAAAAGTTAGAATGGAATCAACCTATTTTCAATTTTCAGTCTTGACTCTTCAACTTCCATCAATACTAGATCAATAAACAATTAAAAGTTTCGGTCGTTACCCGCACACGCAAGCTCATGAATTTCAATCGCGCTCGGACTCCTTTAAACAGACTTCGAATCATCGGCATATACACGAGAAAGTCTGTCTCTCTCTTCTCCCGTTCAAACACGTGTGTTAGAAAAAGATTCCGCCCAAGCTGCGAATAGAAATCAACTTATACGCGTTTTGTATGCATTTTACATTGATTGAATGAAAACAAGGGAGGGAAGGATTGAAGTGCGGTAACGGGAGAGAAGCCTTTAAAACACGAGGTCTGCTATTCACGAGAGTTACCGATATAATCCTAATGTGCTTTTTCTCAGAAAGAGCATCCATCATGTTTCATTGGCTCATTGTCTCACCGAGCTTTTCATTCACGCACGCAACGTGGGAGAGCGCGTGGTATACACATTGAGACTCAGATGAGCATGAAGTGTTAAAATCAATGATACCGTATCCGTATATACACCTGCACCCTTCAGTATATAAAGGTTCCTATTAGCCATTAATTGCTGTACAGAGTGTTTCCGGTTTGATTTCAGAAAATTTTTGTGGCTATTTTTCTCATGAGCCTTCTTGCCACAATGCCACCTTTACGGGAAGTATTGCTTAAATGAGAAAAAAATTAATTTAGATGCTCAATAGGACCAGAAAGGCCAAAAAAGAATTGTTTGAGATATCTTAATAACCGTGCCTAAAAAATGGCGAAAAGCGTGTTTACTTGCCAACACCCATTTATTGCCCATTCATTTATGCCAACAAATTATCAAGACTTCAAGAGTATCAGAAAGTATCAGACTTATTTTAGACTCATTGCGCTCCTAGATTTATTTTATGGTTATATTAAGACTTTTAATGAACTTTATACCTAAAGATACGTGTAATAACACATCCAAATGAAATTCAATTGATAAATTTTATGTTTATAGGAACAAAATAGGCTCATTTTGACTTAAAAAATAGGCTCCAAAATTTACTGAAATTAAGTCTGAGACCCCCTGTATTAAACGAGTATCTATATTGAAACACGAATGTTTAATTTTGGCTTATTTTCACAAACAAAATGGTTCAAAACACCTAGACTGAACCTTATTTCACATTGAATGTATCCTGCGGTGTTTTTACATTCCAATACAAACACCTTTTTCTACATAGTGCTTAACCCTGGCTATAACACGTCTGAGTAAAATAGCTTCTGTGACTATAAACGCCTAACGCTATTTCAGTTCTTATTCACATTAATTTGTCAAAATTTGAAAGATAACATTTCCTCGGGCGCCTTCAATCAACTGTGTATGCAAAACTAGCACCACCGTGCAGGGATATTTAACTACCCACTTAATTTGAAAGAGCGAACATTGATTCGTCTTTGTAACCAGTTAGTAAAAGGGTTTCAACCGTCACGAATGCTTCACAGCTACAATGATAAAGCCAAGGCATTCGCTTGAAGCAGAAAGCTCGCGTTTCCGACTTTTCAATGACAATCATCCATAGACTGACATCAATGAACACTGAGAAGGGTGAAGGATTTACAGCTGGATGAGAGTTTTAAATTTCGATCACACACAGCACGCTCTGGGAAAGGAGAGCCATTCAGAAAGCGCATTAAATCTCGTCAACCTGACTTGGAAAGTTCATTTCGGTCGGGAGAGAGACACTGCACACAGGGCAGAGGAATGGAGCACCGACTTTCATCTGTCTCGCGCTATAGAGAACTCCGACTGGAAACGTGCTCGGGGTATCCAACCTCTTCAACCCCTTCGCATAAAGAGGGTGGCAAAGCGACGGCGACGGAGCGGGTTGGAGGCGCGGCGATACTTCTCTTACTACTCGCCAGAGCCCAGCACCTCTACGGTGGGTACCCGACATTGACGAGATCGCCGACAGAGCGCGTACCAAGCTCCAAACAAGCGCTCCTTCCAACGCAACGTGCCACCCGGCATTCGCATCGTCGAGCATAAGGTTAAAGCCCGTGCCACACCTAAGCGAACACGAACGCTCACGTAGGAGTATTTGACCCGAAAACCTGGCCAAAAACGGAAAATTGAACAGTCGTCCAATCGGCGTCAAAGATCTATTAAAAAAGGTGCAATAGAGGACGTTTCTGGGACTTTATTTTAAAGACAACAGGCCTCCGCGGTCTTCCTAGTAGAAATAAACCTCAAGCCCTTAGAAGTCATATTCCAACCACTCTCAAAACTAGTCAAAACCCTCAAGAATTTTGAGAGTAGCCTCAAGATTCTTGAGGGTTTTGAGGGTAATTGAAACACAATTGCTGAGGGATTGAGGTTTATTTCTACTACGCTTGCGGTTACAGCAACTGACCACTAACCCCCAAACCCCTAGGTTCGAAAACCGGCTGAGGTAGCAAGATTTGATGGCCTCAAGTGTTGTCACTCCGGATTAGCATGGATTTCAACAGTTCACGTGCCTTTGGACGATAAATAAATTCATGCTTGGCTGCATGGTTCCAAACAGGGTTGGGCAACCGAATAATCAGAAATGATGAAATGACTCCGGCAACACTGAAAACTGGGTTTGCTACCTGAGTTGAGGAAAGGGAAACACACGGAAGGTCTAGGTCAATTGTAGAATTATTCGTCGAATAATTCGATTGACTCGGCGTTGCTGGACACACCGAATAATTTCCGAATAATTTGTTGTCCAACTCTGGTTCCAAAGGTAGAAATTAAGCCATAAAAGTGGCAAAAAAATACTAATAAAATGAAAAAGATTATAGACATTGAGAAAGCAGCCATAGTGGAAATCTCTTGAAGACAATTTCACAGGGTCTCAGTTTGTTTGCCTCTTTTATTAGTTTAACCTCAAAAGTTTGGAACAAAAGTTGTGACAAATCCATTCGAGATCGGTTTCAAATAAAAATGTGAACTTGATCAGAAGGGGCTATCTATAGCTGGACTCAGAAATCAACAGGACTGCTTCTTTTGGAAGGATTTACACGATAAAGAAACAGACAAATTAACCCCCCCCCAGATGTCCTCCTCAGAATAAGCAAACACGTGTCTGCGCGTTTTTCGAAAATCAAAGCCGTCCGAGAGAAATTCAGCCTGGTTCGTTTTTTTATACACACCCTGTATCGCGAACTCCGTGGCGTGGCCATGGCCATAAACCTGGCGACGTTGCTATGTATCCATTCAAACCTCGGAAAAACATCTGCGTTTGAAAGTGATTCACAGAAGGGAATATTTTTTTTTAGTAAGGAGGAGAGACAAGGATCGGTTGGTTTTAACGATAGAGTCACAAGAGGGAACTCCATACATAGTTTGGTTGAAAAAATAAAGAAAACCATAGGCGAATTTTCGCGATCGAATATCATAAACAATACCAACCTAACTACATATTTGAGGAAACTCAATTGTGATTTTAGATGTGTTCTCAGGGCTTCGATGGCATCAATTCGATTTCGAATTCATCTCCGGACATGAATTCAAAATTGAATTGATGCCATCGATGACTGAAAACACCGAAAAAGTTCGAAAAACACGATCCAGTTTCGTGTCATTCACTGCTGTCATGCGTAGGTTGGCAATGATTTTGTATAATTTCGTTGGATATATCCGTCGCGAAAATTCGCCTCATCTTAACTATTTGTCTCGATACGAATTTATCATTTAGCAAAATGTTCGTTTCAATGAGAAAATTACGTTTATTGATTTTCAAGGATAAAAATACGTTCAAACGAGTTCATATTAAAGTTTATCGCTCCTGAAATTTAATCTAGAGGTTATTGTTTTGTTTAAACCCATACATCGCACTAAATCAATCATTTGCACTCATAAATCATCATTGCCGATAACATAAATAAAAAGAGTATAGATAGCTGCAGCAAATATGAGAACACGGTGAAAGGACAGGGACTTCATAGGGGGGGGGGGGAGGAAGAATCAAAGAGGAAGGGGCACCGCTGACTAGCTGTCGACTGACCCTTCGAAGAGGCGTGGCTTAAACCTAAGCTCAGAGGATTAAGTCAATCTCGAATTAAACGAGGAACACTTCACTGTTAATTAAATGTGGGAAATGTAGCGCGCGAAATACGCATATTTAATAAACAGAATCAAATCGTCACGATGTTCGGATAATCGTAGCTAATCTATGTGGAAAGGCGAAAACAGTTAATTTCATCCGACGATCTCAGCCTTGCAGAATCGCCTTCAATTCCAGAGGATACAAAACCAACTCCGTCACGTACGAATAGTTGTATGCGCAGCACTAGGTCGTTTCAGAACAGTTCGTCGTTCTCACAGCTCGTTTTGATTTTTGCGCAGGTTGTCGTGAACTCTACGCAAAATCTACGCAAAACCTACGCAAATCTCAACGTGCGTCCAATTTATTTTCTGGTTGCGTTGATGACAACTTGCGCTAAATACGAGAAGCCAACCTTCCACGCATGTGAGCGCTGTGAACTACAGACTTTTCATAAAAATCTTTACAAGGCAACGCTACTTTAATTAAAACGTTTGCAACTTTCCAATGATAACTGTTGAAAACGTGTCTCTCATTTCGCGGCCGTAGTTCTTGTAAATTATATATGTATATTCACATCCTTTTCATCATGATATAGGGAACATCGAACTAATCGTATTGATAACCTTATACGTGCCTCCGGTTGGATTTTACTTCTCGAAAGTCAAAAAGAGTAATCAGAAAACAGTGAACTTACACAATACACCCACGAACTTTTTGCTTCCGATTACCCATTTTTCACCTACGCTCATTTTGAGCTCCTTTCGCGCCAAAATCGAAGCATTCCTTCGGGAGGAAAACGATCAAAAACCATAGTGTACGACACGAGGCAGTCTAAAAGGTAACTTGCCTGACCACCGTGGAAAGTTTATTACGCTATATTTTCAAGTATTTGTTGCTGTACTACGGAATCGCGGATGGAATTGCAGTGTGGACGCATCACAACAAAATACAATCAAACCAATATAGACACATTACACCTTAATACTAACCTAAGAATACTACACGTCAATTACGCAGACTAGACCTGTAGACCACTTTAGATTTTTATTGTATTCAAGTACAGCTCGTGTCGCTTACGACGCTATTATTCCGCTAAGGGACGATTCAACCAAACAGAGGATTAGTCGGATAGGAAGATTCCACAATCCAAACAAAAAAAAAATAATAATCATCTCCATGATTGTCGAAACAAGAATAAATCAGAAAGAAATGTCGAAAAGGGAGAGGCGCTGGCATGATTTTTACTTTTTGTTTCCATGTTTTTTATTTTTCTTTCAGTGTCTCGACACTCATGTAAAACGAGTCGAAAACGCATGTATACGCTGCCAATGATAATAGCGTCGCAAAATTTTCGGTTTTTTTTTCGCGAGAAATCTGCAGGAGCACGATGAAAAACGAGGGATGACGAGGGGACGGGGGAGGGGGGGGATTAAGGACTGCTCTCTTCCTAGGTTTTATGGGTCTCCAGCGCTAAGTACACATCACAGCCACAGCCGACAGCGCTTTGCACACAGCTCCCCACACTTTCCCACCCCCTCGCTGCCCCGCTTCCCCCCTTCCCCGGAAGTACCCCACACTCCCTCATCCCTTTTCTCTCACTCAACTAACATCTTTTTAACGACATCCTTTTAATGTTTTCCTTTTAAGCCTTGTTTATGGCCGGATTAAAAACCTTCGGAAACGATAATTAAACCATGTGTTTTGTCTCGTGACACGTTTACAGTCATGAAGGCGCAGCGCCCCCCTCCATATTTCCTCCGCCTATATTCCTCCGCCAGGCCCAAGTGCACTTTCGTCGCTGCCTCCTCCTGAGTCTCCTGGTCCTTTAAGTCCTGAGTCCTTAGACTTCGATCCTTCGCTCCTTCAGTCTTGTTCGTACTCAGTCTCTTCTACTCCTCACAATTATCTCACCGACTTCTTCAGTTTTTTTTTTTCTTCTCCTTCACCACTTACCTTCAAAGAAACAGCCCCCCGCCCCCGCCCCCACCTCCTCAGTTCGGTTCCATTAAAATATGACTTGAAAAGAGACAGCGTCAAAAATTGCAGGCTCGACTTGAAGCTTTTTTTTTTTTTTTTTTTTTGGTTCGAATGAAGATTAGAAGAAATTTTAGGGGAAAACCGTACGCCGGAGTCAACCAGGGGCGGATACAGGACTTTGTCTGTCTCTCTCCTCCCACATGAATACGTGCGTTAGAAAACGATAGGAGAGGGAGCCATCACGTGACTTTAGCCCCTATCTCCGTCCTTTTCTAACGCACGTATTCAAATGGGAGGAGAGAGAGAGAGAGACAGACAGAGTCCTGTATTCGCCCATGGAGTCAATAAAACCATTTATATACGAGGGGTGTTCAATAAATAAGGCGCTTTTGTCTATAAAACGAGAACGAATCAACTAAAAATAACGAACAAGGTGGCAAATTAAAGCAAATTTAATACTCTTTCAACTTACAAACCTATATTTTGTCATAGTCACCGTTTACAGTGACGCATGTCTGCAGACGTTGAATCCATTTTTGCATTCCGTTGAAAAAAAAAAAAAACTCCTGTGGTTGTGATCTGATCCATTCGCTCACAGCGGTCTGCACATCAGCATCAGAGCTAAACTGTTTACCCTTCAAGGCTTCCTTGAGCTTTGGGAAAAGCAAAAAATCACTCGGAGCTAAGTCTGGGCTGTAGGGGGGGAGGGGGGCACCACTTGAACTTCAACCGATCCAGCGTCTTTTTTGTTTCTGCACTGCAATGTGGTCTTGCATTGTCATGATGCAACAGGAAAGCTGTCCTGTCCGGTCGAATTCTTCGGATGTGAGTTTTCAGATTTTGCATAGTAGGTATCGCAGTTTCTTGGAGAGTGGAGAGTATGCCCTTTTTCCAGATATTCCTTGAGAATGACCCCGTTTGCATCCCAAAAATGGTCGACATGATTTTTTGAGCAGATTCAGCTTTTTTGAATTTTCACTCCTGATCTTGCAACTACGGTACTGACCTGATACTGATGAAACTTTTAGATGACAACCTTTAAATCAACGCTTGATCGGCTGATTGAGACGCTTATCTTATCAGTATCTCCGTTTTTCGAGTCTCGGAGATGTGAGGTTGCCAAATACTCGTAGATCAGATCACAGCCGCAGGCTTTTTTTTTTTCAACGGAATGCAAAAATGGATTCAACGTCTGCAGACATGCGTCACTGTAAACGGTGACTATGATAAAATATAAGTTTGTAAGTTGAAAGAGTATTAAATTTGCTTCAATTTGCCACCTCGTTCGTTATTTTTTGTTGATTCGTTCTCATTTTATAGACAAAAGCGCCTTATTTATTGAACACCCCTCGTAGAATCAGAAGCGTTGTCTTCTGTTGTCTCTTACTGTCGAGTTTTTTTTCGCCCCCCTCTCCCACCGTACGGGACGGGACGGGACGGGTACAAACTCCGAGGTCCTGGTACCACATTGGTGTCATCCATCGTTGCCGAACATTGATCGGGTGCGATAAAAAAGAAAATGTACAACCGCTGGTTAGAACGGGTCTTTAGAACACTTTTGCTACATCGATAAATGCTAATAATAATAATGATGAATAAATGCTAATGGATTTCAGCCACCTCCCCCTCCTCCTCCCACAAAAACCCCGATGACCACACTAAAAACCTTCAAAAGCTTATCCAAAAGTCGAAAACGCTTTTAACAAGTCTGTCAATTCAAACTGCGCGTTCGCAATTTCAATAGCGACCGACAACTGAACAGGTTCATGCGAAAACGTCCGTTGTCCATTTCTTTCATATTTGACTTTGTAAGCGCACATCACTCTTAAGAAGACACTGCGTCTTTATAAGTCCTAATCAGAATTTTTCCTCGGCTTCTTGCTCATATTTTCCTTGTCTTAGCAGGTTTCTTTAATTTTTTATTTTTTAATTTGCTAATTTTTTTTTTATATTTTTCTTCCCATTAAAAATATTCTGGACATCAGACGTTTTCGCATGAACCTGTTCAATTGTTTGAGCAACTGGCTACAATCACCACTAAGTCGACATCGAGAAAACACTTTAGGCACACTGACCAAAGTGGGTAGGTACTGCATCGATACCGAGCACTCTTTAGGCAAAAGAAACACAGCCATACGGCAATCTCCCTAAAGCTTTGGTTCTCCTATCTAAAGAATGTTCAGTATCGATATTATGCCTAAAGTTTTTTCTCTTTTTTTTCGGTGTAGTAATCGGAGGCGCTGATTACAATTTGATCTGGTTGATCTGAAATTTAGAGTTCAGAGATCAATATAACATTCACTCTCAATAAGGTATACACTTTACACAGTGGACTTTTGCAGCATAATTTTTTGCTCATTATTTGATTACAGAGATCACGAATGCGCCGTCTAAAATTACGGCTTTTAAAGGGCATTTACGAATTCATGAGTGAATTTTGGAGGTTATTAGAATTTTTATTGGTTTCTTTAAATTGAAATCTAAGGAAATTCATGCTGAACTAAAAGAGCTAAATGGCTATTCCGTGAAGCGAAATCCACTTCTACCGTATACATCCAAGATATGAGCTACTTGAACTTCAAGAGAGAGCTTTTAACGTCGAGAAGGCAATTAAAGATTTAGCGATACGGATTTTCTAAGTTGACCTTGTTTTCTGGCTCGAAGCAGTAACTAGCGATGAGAAAGGAGGTTTGTCTTACCATCGTAAAAAAGTAGGAAATAAGGGGAGAAGCGAATGAAGAGACTAGGGGGAGCCAGATAAATACCGGGAAAGCATTTTGTAACGTAAGACACTTCGGCTTAGCACTGAAAATTTGCAAGTGCCATTCGTAAGATATTCATGACGGAGAAAAAGACTTTTGAGAAATTGAACATTGGTAACTAACGTATATTTACACGGAGACTTTCCTAACGGAACGACAGAATAACAAATTAAAATGAAGCGAATATCACTAATTGATCAACTCTTGCTTAAAGTTTCGCCCGACGGCGCGCCGCGCCGCGTCTCAGGAGTTTTGAGAAACTTCTACCCACTTGCCGAGGAGAAGTTGTCTTTTTCGCACGTGCAAACTAAAAACACACCAACTTCGAGTGAGAGAAAATCAAATGAGTTAAGATTCATAATTGCGACACGGATGAGTAAACATCCATGAGGGGAAAGGTGTAAACTTGCGACAATTTTAATTAAGTTCAAACTTTAAATGTAAGTTAAAAACTCTTCCACGTTTCTTCCTACTTACATTATGAGCTTAAGTGGAGTAAACAGTTTTTACTCCACGTGCCACCTGGGACTTTCAGACCTCTCTGAACGGAAAAAAAAAAAAACAAAACAAAGAAAGAAAAAACAGTAAGTAAATGTAGAAGAAACTCTTCGGTCTAAGAAAATATTTTCAGGAAGTCATAATTTGAGAAGTCCAAAGGGCTGTTTTGCCATATTCCAGATAATTATTTGACAAAATGAAAACTGTTAAGAGTTCGGCAAACTCCAAAGCAGGGGTAAAAAAGCAAAAAAAAAAAAAAAAAAAAAAAAAAAAAAAACAATCATCGGCCGCTGTCCCTCGCTCATGCATTTCTATTTGACCTACACAGCCTGAGTTGAACACTCTCCTTCCTTTTGTTTTAAAAACACTTTCACACAATTTTCTTTAACATGTGTGTTTTTAGACCTTTTTTACACCTGCTTTTAAATTTGCCCCACTCTCAAGTTCATTCGACAATTTTACATCATTGTCGCCAATGTTGTACTTTTTGTTTCATTTGACGTAGAGTAAAAGTTGGTGATTTATAGGAAAAAGTGGCAACATAAGGAGAGGAGAGAAATATTTTCATTTTTTACTGCCTAGTAATGTTAGCTCCAAAACTTCCTTCTTTTCATTTGAATGGAACTAAAAAAAAATGGGTTGATCACATTTTTCACAGTGAATTTTTGATACTTCAAATAATTCGCAAAAAAGCAGTCTTGGAAAATTTGGCGAGAAGTTCTAAAATTTTACGTTGAGTTTATCTGCAAAAGATGATTGAGGGGTTCATCTGTTTCCATGCGGTTTTATTTACGTCCGTTGCCTAACCACCGACTGCACGAAACACGGAAACTGTGCTCTGCGTATGTAAACGAAGAACTGCTCTTAAAGTCCTTTGAATGAACCTTGGAGTGTCAATAAGTCGCTCTAATTGATATTTGATCGCCACCGTTGGTCCGTTGTTCCGCGCCCACAGATCCGGCATTCGCAATAGTGTGGTTGACGCGCTGCATTCTTGTTAGTTTGATATTGTTAATAATTTCGACTCGGAATATGAACAGAAACGGGGGATCCTTCCATTGGGTCATTCGGGGAAGGGTAGCGGGGAGGGGGTAAATGCCCCCTTCCATTTGGAATTCTATTGCTTCACTACATGCTTTATGAGGAAACTGGATGAAAAGGGGGGGGGACGTCCCCCAAAACAATACTTTTGCCCCCTAGAATGACAACTCAAGTCCTGTTTACGGTGACTCACTCATTTACGTCTGAAGTTGAGCTCGCCTTTGAAGAGATTGCTCATTTGTGACAGTTAAGTTTCTGTAAATTTAGTTGGAAGCTATGAATTGCTATTCGTATCGAATTCATCGAAACGACGCTGTGGGACAGATGCCTTTGCATTTTCACTGCACCAGGCAACGAGTCTTTCAGCCGGCACACATCGGAAGCAAAAATTCATTTTACCGGACATGAAGGTCGTTACTTTTCTCCTTCACAGAAATAAAAGGATTGGTTGACTCGATTAATTAATAGTGAAATTCGCGCACTCAAATTATTGGTTGTACTTACCCAGTACAGATTGCGCAAATTTCACTAATAATTAGTTGAGCAAACAAATTACTTCTTCTTCCGTGCTTCGAAAATGTCAATTTTTACATTTTCTAATTGAGACTTGAGTACAAAAAGAGTACCTGCTTCTTTATTACAGTGCTTCATCATCTTCTCAGAATATTTTTTCTTTCCAAGGAAAGAAAATACTTGTATCATGTTGAAAATTTTACCGAGAATTATATTCATAATTTCTACGGGTTTTCAATTTAATGAAATTTCCAAGATGCATTACGTCTTCACATCCTTTAACAAACTGGAGAAGGAAGTCCTAAGTCCTCCATTATGACGCGTCACACAACTTCAGAGTCATTCAACACGAAACGAAAGAGAGCTTCAGACAAAAAAGGAGTTTAATACCTTTCTCGAAAATAAGTGAATGAATTTAAAAAAAAAAAAAAAAAAAAAAAAAAAAAAATATGCAATTTTCGTTCAACATCCGTTGAACGACACGTTAGTTTAACTATATACGAATAACTCTCTAACACCAATTTAATTAGGGGGCTCAACATGTATTTTAAAAAAAGCGACTAACAGGGTCTGAGGCTCCCAAAAAATTGGAATCTTGTGTGTTCTATCCGCAACAAGACCTGTCCCATCAAGAATTTCTGGCTGAAAAGTATAGTCTTTGTTTCCCATGAAAGAACAAAAGAAAACGAAATGCAAAAATGCAAGCGGAGGAAGAATTGAAGCTAAATTTTTCAGCTCTGATAAATATATTTTTTTTTTTTTCAAATTTAAGAAATAATTGCTTGCTTCATCCGATTAAGTTTTCCCGTGCACGAAAAACCTACATTCACAATGTTGAAATCCATTATAGAAACATAAAGGCGCGTGTACTCGTCCCATGATGACGGAGCCGCTTGATTGACTTTGCTTTTCTGAGCAATGTCCCAATAATTTTTGCTATTTTGCTTTTTTATCGAATGAATCATTGCATTGCACGGAAATAAAATGCATACATCACTTTTTCACGCCAAATTTAAGTTCAGTAAAATTCAAATGAAGCAAACCGAACATGACCTAACTTAAATTGTTTTGTATACACTCACGGAAAAAAAACTACGGTGAAATCAACCATACGATAGCTGATTTTGGCACCTGCTAGATGTTATGGCAATGTTAACCAAAAGTATATTATGTTTTGACTAGGTACTAGGTGATGTTACCTGATTGCATGTCGAATTTACTCAAAGTATCGGTAAATGTACCATACTTCTGGTTAAGTTTACCATAACATCTAGCAGGTGCCAAAATCAGCTATCGTATGGTTAATTTCACTAATCTTTTGTTTCCGTGTTTTTACGTGGTTATGACGCAGAGGTATGGTACGAGTGTCTGCACCCTCATATTCAGACAAAACTTTTCTTTCCACCGCTAAGCACGAATTCCGTGATCCTCCTCTGTCCATACAAGTCTGCCTTTCAATGCAGTGTGCGATGACGCAGGGTGTGGTAACGCGGTGGGGTCCGGGGTCCGGGCATCAGTTAGTTACGTTTCGATTCTTCATTAATCCCACTCGGCGCCCCCGAAAACCCGAGTTGACTCGTACGCGAATTACGAATCTAGTTTGGCCCCGACATTATTAATGAATAATGAGCGGCTTCGGTGGGGGCGGTTGGGGTGGGGGCGGTCGGGGTCGGGGTCGGGGTCGGGGCACCCGTGCTCCACCATGCAGCTACACTATACCCCCACTGCATCGCATCGAACGTTATACCGTCAGACGTCGTTTGCAATCGAGCGTTGTGAGCCACAGATCTTGCGCCATTTCCGCAAAGTAAGGACGCTGGAGAGAGATCGTCAGGGGTTCCTATTGGGGGGGGGGGGAGGGGGAGTTCCTACTCCGGAGCATCTGTCGGAAAATTGTGCGGTGCGGTGCGGCAAGTTCGCGACCCGAGCTTGTTTATGGTTTGTCCATTGTTCTCTCTCTCTCTCCCACCCATCCCCTTAATTTCTCTCTCTCCCTCCCTTTCTCTCTCTTTCTCTCTCTTTCTCTCTCTCTCTCTCGCACTCTCTCTCTCTCGCACTCTCTCTCTTTCCCTCTCTCTCCTTCTGATCTACCAAACTTACGTACGACTCCTTCGAAAAGCCTTGCCACCAATTTCCGTGCGTGTGTACATAGCCGTAACCAGGATATTGTCTTTCTCTTTCTTAGCCCATTTGAACGCATGTGTTAGAAAAGGATGGAGATAGGGTCTGTCACGTGACTTCAGCCCCTCTTTCTGTCCTTTTCTAACACATGCGTTAAAAGGGACAAAGAGAGAGGTAGACAATATCCTGGCTACGGCTATGCGTGTGTATACCGGTTCGGTTTTAAATGCGGGGACTGAGAATGATGTTTGTTCGAGTTGATGTGACAACGACAGAATTAACCCCTCTCCACGTAACCAAACCGCAGTTTAAACCTCTCCTCTCCTCTCCTCTCCTCTCCTCTCCTCTCCTCTCCTCTCCTCTCCTCTCCTCTCCTCTCCTCTCCTCTCCTTCACAACCAACGAAGCTGCGGCGTCGACCCATGACCTCTGCCTCTGAATGCCCTTGAACTTGCAGTAAACACAAAACCCATTTCATTAATGTGGCTCATGATCTCTGAGCCTTGGGCCTCTTAAAGGTGATTCTATGGCAAACTCCCGAAAAATTTAATCCGATAGATGGCGTTACTTGTCGCTGGCTCCGAAAATAGCCGTTTTTTGACAGTTTTCGGCTGTTATCTCTGAACAGACGAATAATAGACAAAAAATCGAAATGTCAGCACCTGCTTAATTTTTTGAGCCATAAACGGGCCAAATTGGTTCTAAAATAAAGGCGAAACTATGCAAAGAAATTTCATGTGTAATTTGGAGTTGTATCAGTAAAGCTTCCAGGTTTCTGTGTACCTGTAATCTTTACTGATAAAACTCCAAATTACAAATGATTTTTTCTTTGCATAGTTTCGCCTTTATTTTAGAACTAATTTGGCCCATTTATGGCTCAAAAAATCAAGCAAAAAATTAAGCAGGTGCTGATTTTCCGATTTTTCGTCTCTTATTCGTCTGTTCAGAGAAAACAGCCGAAAATTGTCAAAAAGGCTATTTTTGGAGCCAGCGACAAGTTACGCCATCTATCGGATTAAAATTTTCGGGAGTTTGCCATAGAATCACCTTAAAACGATCAAATTGGATCCTCGAAGTAGCCCTATTCTAGGCTTCTGGTGATCAGTGCGAATCCTGCATCATTTTGAAATTTTGAAATTTGAAATCATTTTGAAATCATACCGTTGTGTATCATGACGGGGAATACCCCGATAATTGGTGGTGATCTCCGACGAAATCGATGATCGTTAAAGGTTTGTGAGCCACCAAACTATGAAGGAAGATTGTGCGCACCAATAGGCAGATATTCCCTTAAATTCTACTTTGAGGATCCAGATTGAGCGTCTAAAGACGTCTTTACACCCTTGCCCTGGGTCTTTATTCAGGTCCGACTACATTTCCCCCTCCCTACACAAAGACGTTCCTAAAGTACAGCAGCCAATCAGAATCGATACCCCGTATGCCGAGACTCTTCAGGCGAATTTTCGCGACGAATATATCCAACGAAATTATACAAAATCATTGCCAACCTACGCATGACAACAGTGAATGGCACGAAACTGGATCGTGTTTTTCGAACTTTTTCGGTGTTTTCAGTCATCGATGGCATGAATTCAATTTTGAATTCATGTCCGGAGTTGAATTTGAAATCAAATTGATGCTATTGATGCCCCGAAAACACATCTAAAAACACAATTGAGGCGTCGACTTCCAAAACCGGCATTATCCACTTTATGAAAAAATGGAGGTGAGGGCGAATTTTTTTTCTTCTTCTTCTTCTGCATGCTATGAAAAAACTCGACTGAACCAAAACCAGGTTTATCCATATTCTATCAGCATTAGAAAGCATTGAACTAACATTGATCAGCATTGCACTTGCTATCCGTTTTTTGTGTTTCACTCAAAATTTGCTCCGAAGGATAATGCCGGTTTTGGAAGTCGACGCCTCAAATATGTGGTTAGGTTGGTATTGTTTATATTTTCGATCGCGAAAATTCGCCTTTTAATATACAGGGACTCTACACTATGTAAAACTGGTGACAGGTGGAAATGTCCTGTTTAAAAAGTCCGAAATACAAAACTGTAAAACTTGGTTGCTCATCGTTAAAGATCCCGTTTTTCAAAGCTACCCACGAATAGCCTTCAACTATAGCGAGACTCTTAAATATAGCCGTAATAGTTCTCCGCTATAATATATGTAATCTTTGCGTCAGCCGGTAGGAGCATCGATGGATTGTAAAATGCCTTCAAAAACAGTCAAAACGGCAACACTGCATTCCGGAGCTCGCGAAGCTGACAAAGACGAAAGAGCAGTGTTGCCAGATTGGGGTGAAAAAACCGTACGTTTTACATTGATTTAAATGGGGACGATACGGCTTTTTACCCTCGATCTGGCAACACTGTGAGAGAGGCAGAAGCGTCGCTACGAGATAAAAACTCGCGAACGCTCTCGCGTCCGTAAACAAAAAGGAGAGGGTTTCGGGTGAAGAAGGTGTGAGGGTTGGGGGTGTGGGGGCTATAGAGGTGTGGGGTGAGGGGAGGGGGTTGCAGAGTGGCGGTGTTGGGAGGGAGAGAGGAGAAAAACTGTGACGGATCGAACAGCTGTCACCGGTGACGACACCGAGAGATAGATCTCGACGAGGAGAGAGAGAGACCTGCAGACTCGTGGGGGGGGGGGGGGGGGAGAGAGAGAGGAAAAATCGGCCCAAACGAGATTTGCATTCTGCCAAGGAAAAGTGGTGAATGTGGATTGAAGAGGAGAGGAGAGAGGGGAATAAAGGCAAGAGGCGCGAGGCTGGGAAGGCGCATTTATTGTTTTGATTCACTCTCTTTTCAAACACTTCGCTGAAACGATGCTGCCGGATCTAGCAAAGGACGAATAAATAAACGAATACATAATATGTATGACTTTAGCCCCTATCTCCGTCCTTTTCTAACGCACGACTTCAAATGTGAGGAGAAAGAGACGCACGAATGGGTCTGTTGCACACTTTTGCTACAACAATATAGAACCTTGAATCTTATGCGAAATTCCGCGGAAATAACGATGCGCACATTAAAAACGTTCAAAATCCACTCATTAACTCGCAGGAAATCACTTCAATTTCAAACAGCCCGCGCTACACTAGACACTATTTGCACCGGTATACTACTACAGAGACGGAACCATCGTGCATAAGTAAACAACATCGTAACTACAAAATGATGGAATTCCCGTCTAAATACATGAACTAGTGGCTGCATTTTCTGTCTGGTCTTTTCGGTTTATCAAAGATTACAAAATAATAAAAGAAATGTACGCATCTGAAGGAAACATTCCAATGTTTGTATAAGTTCTGTTCATGTTTACATAAACAAGATGGATCCATCTACGTAGTTATAAGTCAGTGATACAGTGTCTAATGTAGCGCGGGTTGTTTGAAATGGATGATATTTTCTGAGTTAATAAGTGGAATTTGAAGGTTTTTAATGTGCGCATCGTTATTTTCGCCGAATTTTACGTTAGAAACAATGAGTTATATTGATGTAGCAAAAGTATGCAACAGACCCATTCCTGTATTCGCCCACGCCAGAGGAAGAACGATAAATGTCACAAAAACCCCATTTTAGTTTTTAAGCTGAAGGAAAGGAGAAATTGACTTTTATAGGTAATGCTTGCTCATGAGAATCGATATGTTTTTATCCACCAAAATTAATTGTCTTGCGCTTCTGCAGACGTCTATTCAATACGTACTTTTGTATCGCGTTAGATGATCATGAAAACTTTAATTTTGATTTTTGTGACATTAATTGGACTCATTTATACTAAACATACCGACTAGTATTCCAACGCCGCCATTTTATAGCACAAGGTCTAATTTTATAGCAATATTAAAGTCAAATAGGTTCCTTTAGTGTCAATGAGTCCAATTTATCGCTTGTTCCCCTGGACTCTTCATAAGCGAGATATTAAATCGATAGAAAATGCATGGATAGAAAAAAGGAAGTTGGGTACGTCCTACTGCACCTACAATAACAGGGGGGAAATAATTGGTAACTTTGGGGGAAAATACCAGCATTTGGAGGAATATTCGACAATTTTGGAAATTAGACACAGACGTCGTCGTTTACCACAACGCGCTACGTATTTATCTAGAGTGGCAGTCAAATAAATAACCAGCGTATTCACCGTAGAGGATCTTTAGGTTAGGTTTCAGGTGTAATTTTTCCATTTATTCCAATGTATTGGAATACGCGCTACGTTTTTATCTAGAATGACAGTCAAGTAAGTAACCTGCGTATTCTCCGTAGAGGATTTTTAGGTTAGGTTTCAGGTGTAATTTTTTCCATTTATTCCAATGTATTTTGGTGCGACGCACAGTGGACCAAATCACGTTCCTACCGATTTTTACGCTTTAACGACATAGGTGTCCGCCCCCAATGAATACAAAACAAGGGTCCCTAGACACAAACATGGGCTTCTTTCTTGTAATTGGACCTACAATCGCGTAGACAATGGCTAGTCCGATGTTAATTGACCTGCCGAGTTCGAATTTCGCCTTAGTTTTGATCTAAATATTCTAGATTTTCCACAATTTAAACTTTATCACGAACATTTTTTAAAAGTAGAATATGCGTAAAATCGGGACGACTTAAGTAGAAAATGATATCATTTTCGAAATCAGCGTCTCAAATACTATTGATTAGCACATTATTAATGTATGTAACAAGAAAATTCATTGAAATACATTGCAATTTAGTTTAAAAAAAAACACTGATGTATGGTGCTTTCGCGGACAGTTATGTCGTTAAAGAGGCCAACTTGTTCCTACCTACTGTAAGCAATCGGAATAAATGGATAAAATCACATTTGAAACCTAACCTAAAAATCCTCTACAGTGGAAAAGCTCGTTGGTTTACCCCACATGCGGTGGTAATATACCTGGCAATGACGCACGAGTGTCAACATGTTTGACTCTTAAAAGTGTTTCCCTCACGACTCGCGAATGCGTTTCACGATAAGAGCTGCGCTCGTCTAGGTCTTGTCTGGCTGGGAAGCGTCAGCGGTAGGAATCGCTCGTTATTCAACTTTTCTACCCATTGCGGGGGATTGACTGGTGAATGGGGGGGGAGGGGGAGGTAGGGTGAGGGTTGGGAAGGGAGGAGGGGCAGAAGAGGCGGGAAGAGTGAAAAGTTTCGAGTTGAATTGACTGGCTGCGCTTTTCTGCGGTTCAATTTAAAACTCATAGTCCCGTCGCTCACTCGCTCTGTGACTGTGATACAAGCGACTCGAGAACTGAATTTAAAGAGTTAGTCCAACTGTGTCAACGTCAACTGACTCTTTTGCGGTCCCGCGAGAGGCCGGATCGCATCGAGCCGGGTCGGGGTCGATATAGGGATAATTTCTAAGTATCGGAATGGCTCGACTTCGTTCGAGACAGGGAAACGGTGCGACGCACTTTGGTCTGAGATTGTCCAAAAGTGGCAAAAAAATCAGCAAATGAATTTCTAATCAATGGGGCTATTGCACACTTTTGCTATAAGCTATTTAATAGTCAATTATGACGTGAAAACCTCAAAAAATAACTATGGCGGCACTAAAAACTTCCAAAATCCACTCCTAAACCCAATAAACGCAGTTATTTGCGCGAGCGTAATGGTGGCCGAAGGCACTAACAATGGGAGATTCCCATCTAACAATTCTGAAACTCCACCAAAGTGACCAATAAGAGACTACTTTCATTTGACACCGGTGTCCCTAGGTGTTGCGGCACCATTCATCGGATGTGGATCATCACTCTGATGACTATTTACTCTGTGAATTATCCTTGTCAACATAGAAAGAGTGACGAAATTAAGATAGGAATCTCCCATTGTTAGTGCCTTCGGCCACCATTACGCTCGCGCAAATAACTGCGTTTATTGAGTTTAGGAGTGGATTTTGGAAATTTTTAGTGCCGCCATCGTTATTTCTTGAGGATTTGACGCCATAATCGACTATTAAATCGCTGATAGCAAAAGTGTGCAATAGCCTCATTCATACACGGAAAAAAAAGAATGGTGTTATTTATCATTCGCATAGCTAATTTTGGCCCCTACCAGAGTTGAGATAAACTTGACCAGAGTTATGGAACATTTGATCAGGTATCAAGTGAAATTGACTTGATTCCTGGTCAAGTGTTCCATAACTCTGGTCAAGTTTATCTTAACTCTGATAGGGGCCAAAATCAGCTATGCCAATGGTAAATTACGACATTCTTTTTTTTCCGTGTAATATATAAACTTTCAAGGCCGATTTTAATTACAGAGAACACTTTCAACAAGTGATGTAAACCTAGAAATGTCGCTGAAAAGTTTTCAGGAAAAGCTTAAGTAATCGAAAACGACTCTTTTTGATTTGATGACATATTTTATCATTGATTTTTTGCTACTTTTTTTTTTTCGAGACTAGACTATAGTGTGCCGGTTCGTTTCGAGACACCGCGCCACAGGGGACGGACCTAGGGTAACCGTGTTATAAAAGTTCAATGGAAGAAGAGCGGACAGTTTCATTCATGACCCGAAGCATTAGTATCAATGACAAAAATTCCAAACTGAATGCCTAGAAAATTTGAGGGAGGGTTCATGGGTCAATAAAAAGGAGGCGGGGCTTGCAAAGTCGAAAATGTATGACCTCTCCTCTTTTTTTTTTGCAGTGGCGAGGCGTGCGATCTGGCAACGTTCCTATTTCCCATTAAAACACACTAGAAAGATCGAAGTGCTTGGTCATCACCGATAACTGAACCGTTCCACTTTTTTAGTAAATTTAAATAGAGAAAATACGTTGTTGCCAAGTTTCACGCCGTCTCGCCACTGTTTTTTTGCAGTTCGAAGGAGTAGTTCAGAAAACAGTGAGAGAACTTACATGGTTCCTTTTTTCATCGTTTTGTCTATTTATCTCCAATTCCTTTTTACTTCCTTTCCTTTCCATTTTCAGGTTTTTCTTTTTTCCCTTCTCTCCTCTCACTTTATTTAAGCCCTCTATCAAAACTAGAGGGGGCGGGGACTTGAGCCTCCCAAGCCTCACCCCCCGGACCATCGCTGTGGAAAATACAGGCTATTCGGAGGAGCAAAAAGCATATTTTATTCGTACTCCATCCGGCGGCACTGCGCTATATTAATGAGGTCTTTCCGATTTAGATGTTTTGGCCTTTAGTATCGCGAGGCATCGGGTTAATAGACAAATAGAGCCCCATAGCGCAATGCTTGCCTCAGGTACCCTCCATCAATCATGATTAAAAAATAAAACAAAAAACAAAATGGGAATAGAAACTACCACAGCAGTTCAATGGATCGGGGGAGGGGGGAAGAACAGCACAGAAAGAGGGAGAGAGAGAGAGAGAGAGTGATGAGGGAGGCAGGGAGGGAGGCAGGGAGAGAGAGATGTCGAAAGGGAGGGTGGGAGGGAGGGAGGGAGATATGTCGAAAGGGAGGGAGGGAGGGAGGGAGAGAGAGCTGGGAGAGAGAGAGAGAGAGGAGGGAAGCAGGGAGGCAGGGAGGGAGGGAGAGAGAGGGGGAGGGAGGGAGGGAGAGAGGGAGAGAGAGAGGGAGAGAGAGAGAGAGGCAGGGAGGAAGGGAGAGAGAGATGGAGGGAGGGAGGGAGGGAGGTAGGGAGAGAGAGAGAGAGAGAGAGAGAGAGAGAGAGAAACCCATAGTATGAAGTTAATCCAAAACACGATCGTAATGTCATTGCAACGCTTGAAGCTGCGGCGAAGTCTGCGTTTTTAATAACACTTAATTAGACTACGCGAGGTGGAAATCACGCGTTTAGCAGCTTAGAAAGGGGGGTGGAGGGAGGGGGACTAAAAGGGAGCACGGGCTGCTGTGGGACGGTCAAAAAGTGGTGAAAGGGGGGGGGGGGGGAGACTCGACACTTTGGTTAGTATGTGAGCAGGAATAACAGGATTCAAGGGAAGCTGAAGAAGAGAGGCGACCCACCGGCCGCCGCGCCGCGTCGCAAAGCTTTTTCTTTCCTGTTGGAGACGCGGTTTCGCCCTGTTCCTGACGACTATAATGAACCTGCATAAGCTCATTTACTCCACCGAGCTAGCTCATAAGTTCGTTTCGAAGCGAGGATACCTGCAGATGCATACCAGGCTTGCCATTTTGAGCGAATTCGATAAAAATGGGTCTCTTGCAAAGCACTGAACTTTTGCGACCGATTGCGACCGATGAGTGCATTGCTGACTAACCGCTAACTTCTGCAACCAGGGGCGTAGCGTGCAATTTGGCAACTTCGTATTTTTCCATTTAAACCCATGTGAAAGGTCGAATGCGAAGGTGTTCACCGAACACCCAATACTTCGATCTTTTTCATTGGTTTAAATGGACTAACTGCAACGTTGCCAAATTGCATGCTACGCCACTGTCTGCAACGCCACACTATACTCTGTTCCATTTCGGAGCGACCCTGGACAGGTAGTCGGCTTTGCAAACGCTGGCAACGCAGCAGTCTCGGCGACACAATACATCGCCGAGGAAGGCTCGAGCTCGGCTCTCAAAACGAGCCGCGCGTTGCATCCCTTTTTTCAGGTAAACGCTTCCACTAAATGGAATAAGTCCGAAATCTCGAAATTTTTTGCATCACATTTTTGCGTAAAACTTATTTCAAATTTGAAATCGGCTTGAAAAACTGATGGGATTTCATCTAAGAAACAACTCGATCGGATGAAATTTTGATATCATGAAAATAAAGTGGGTTTAGAAAATATGAACTCTATGTCGGAATGATTGAGTTTTTCCTTGTGTAAAAGTCAGGTGGAATCACTTTTTGATAAGCCTGAGCGTAGGTCCTACGCTGAACTTTTGCGCTGAGTGTCATTTAAGTCTTGAATTCATATTTTTTTTTTTTTTTATTATTTTTTTTTTTTTTATCTTATTTTTCCCCATGAGCAAAGCTGAATGTTAACATTGCTGGAATTTTGCCACCATGGGTGTAAAGCTGATTTTCAAGCCTAATAAATTCGGATGCAAAATTTGGAGCAAAATCAGCTGGCAGACTAATTTTTCTTTCCTTTCTATGCAGGACTCAAAACTTTGGACGTTTACAAGTCAACGAAGAGAAAAACCGCGTAGTTTCGTTTTGGACACGCGCATTAGGTAATTGTTTTTCCCAAGAAAACAAACAGTTTCTCAACTGTTGAGTGAATTTTATCGAAAAAAGTGTTCGGCAAATATTTCCTAGATCAGTGCAAATTATATTGAGGGTCAGGGGGGTAAAAAGTTCCCAGATTTTATTTTTTGAAATTAAAGTAAAATCTGGAAACTTTTTGTCATTCAGACCCACTTTTTTATTTCTTCTGATTTTCCGAGCCATGCAGCAATTCAGTGATAAAGGTAAATAAAAAAATGTTTATTATTTTATTCCAGGCACACGCACAAACGCATCCTTCTTTAGATGGCGTGCAATCCTATCCCAAACTGAGGGAACGTTAAAAGCGCTTTTCGAATCTCTTGTACCGCGTGCTTTCACTGCTCAGTTTATTTTTTGCTCTGTTTTTTAATATAATTTCTTGCTTTACAAATTCGTATTAATAAAATTATGAATAAACGCAGTAAAATTTAGCTTCTGAAGAAAGTATAAAATACGCAAATTTGCCACTTAAACCGTTAATAATGCGTTGTTTACTAAGTTCTTACACTCATTTTTCTTGTGTTTTCACGACGAATCCTAATTCGACGTGTAAAAGATGAATTTTTCAAAATTTAAAAAGTTGATAAAAAATTGTAAGAGAGCAAGGGAAAGAGTCACCGGTTCACCTGCAGCCTCAGAAAAGAAAGGGACAGCCGAGCGGGCCCGGAGCATTGTCCTCCCCGTCGGTGCTGCGGCTGGGTATCCGCTGTTGCCATTTACCGGGTTTCCCTGCATATATTCGTTAATTCCCAGGGTCGCTCCGAAATGGAACAGAGTATAAAACCGTATTTTCTATAGTCGTGGCGGCTTGAAATGCATCTAGTCTAATGGACAATGGCAATAAACAAAGAAACAAAACTTCCCCTCTCTCAATTTGTCCATTTGTGGCTGTAAGCTCCAATCAGGAGCATTAGCCAATAAATCCACACACAAAAAAAAAAAAAAAAAAAAAAAAAAAAAAAAAAAAACCCAACCAGTGGCGGCTCGTGCAATGTGACAACAACGGTTTCTCACCATTTGAACATGCGAAAAATAATCGATCTTTCGGGGATTCACTTAATATATGAGAAATCGATACTTTTGCTTAGGTTCAAACGGCAAAAACCATGGTTACCAAATAGCACGAGCCACCGCTGAACACAAATCTCTCTGAATCGTGGTAACACTCCTTTCTCTGCTTTTCACCGATTAACAGCACAGGAACTAGCACATGACCTAAATGGGAGTAATTTGGCAACATCGCCTCTCTATTTAAGCCTGAGTTTTCTCAGAATTCCCTCCCCCCTCCTCCTCCCTTACCGAGCCCACAATGCGGATTCTTTTCATCGGCGAGGAATCCCCCAAATTAATTATTTGTTTGATTATCCATTAATGGAAGATGAAGATTAATTGGCTAAGCGCGAGTAGCGTACCAAGGAATAATAATGGAACCGTGTGTTCGCTTTCTCTCTGCTCCTCTGTTTCTTGGACGTTTCCCGCCGCCGGTCTTTACATTCGCGCGTGGCATAAAGCGTAACGAAGAAAAATCGTGGATCAGATCCTGTATTGAAAATGCGCAAAAAATCTGAAAAAGGAGAAACGAATCGGGGGGAGGATGGGGGGGGGGGTGAGGGTGAGAAACAAAGAGATAGTTTTAGCAAGACCAATGGAAGAGCGCAAACTGAGCTAAAACACATACTCCGCTTCCTCGGGTAGCAAAATGAAACGTCAGTGCTCATCAGTGTTGCCAGATCGAGGGTAAAAAGCCGTATCGTCCCCAATTTAAATCAATGTAAAAAGTACGGATTTTTCACTCCAATCTGGCAACACTGGTGCTCATCGCACCATGGTCTGAGATCGGAAAAAATGAGAAAAAATAGGTGAGAAAAAAGTCACCATAAAAAAAATCAGTGTTTTTGACCTTTAAAGCGTAGTACAAACCTTTAAAGTCACATTCCTAGGTTTAATTAACTTGTTAAAAGTATTCTCTATGTTTAAATTGTTATTATATAAGTTTATAAACGATAACTTGATGAGAAATTTACTTTCTGATTTTAGGCCACTATTTGACGATCTCAGACCATTGTGCAATGTGCTTCGCTCAGACGTAATAACGAAGCCAATCTTTGTTAGTTGAACGGCGCATGTTAGAGCTTGAAAAATTACCGGAGAAATTCGCAAGTGCAAGGGGCGCGGACACGCTTTCATTTATTTTCATACTATAATACGAATACACTTTATCGGTTGAGAAATTACCAGTTCTATACTTCATATATTATCTTCTTACTTTTAATTTTTGATTGAATCTAAATCTAGTTTTTTTTTTTTTTTTTTTTTTTTTTTTTTTTTTTTTTTTTTTTAATAGTTATCCTACGTGCGCAGAAAAATAAGTTTATTCCTCGTCCACTTTGTTCTAATGGGTATGTTGCAAACTTTTGCTACAGCTCAATAGAGTGTCCAATCTGATGTAAGATCGCGTGAAAAGTCCATTGGTGGCATCAGAAAGTCATAAAATGCAATAATAAACTCACAAGAGGCGTTTAATGAAATCCAAGATGGCGGAGAAATATCCAGCAATTTGTATGCATGCACCACGAACATCCAAGGATGGCCAACTGTGACAACTTCACTGGAGGTAGAGGTAGAGGTTATGTGTTTGTTTACGTTGTGATTGGTTGTGATCGATATTGTGAGGTTGGCTATCCTTGGATGCTCGTGGTGCATGCATACCAATTGCTCGATATTTCTCCGCCATCTTGGATTTCATTAAAAGCCTCTTGAGAGTTTATTATCGCATTTCTTGACTTTCTGATGCCACCAATGGACTTTTCAGGCGATTTTACATTAGATTTATCTCTCTTAATCGTTGTAGCAAAATATTGCAACAGACCCATTCCGGCCACTAAATCAACAGTTCTAATATCTACCGTTCAGTTATTCAGTTCTAATAACAATAATACCTGTTATCAGTAGCGCACCGAGAGTTTCTTCGTCTCTCTCTTTTTTCCACTAAGAAACGTATGTTAGACAAGGATGGACAAGGGGATGAAACCCTCTCTTTCTGTCCTTTTCCTACTTATACATTCAAATGGGATATGAGAGCGATGGAAGAGATCCTGGTTGCGCCAGTGTCTCTTATTGTACAACCCTTTTACAACCAGAATACGCGGACAAACCTTTCGCTCGCTCAAATTAACTGGGTATAGTTAAATATTCCTACACCACATATTCCTGGTTTTGCATATACAGTTGATTGAAGGCGCTCGAGGGAACATTCTTTTTCAATCATTAACAACTTTGTGTGAATAAAAAACTGAAATGACGTGAGGCACATCTAGTCACAAAAACGAATACACTCGGGCGTGGTATGAAAAGGGGAATAGATAGCTTTCCATGCAAAAAAAGGCCAGTAGTTCATTTTAACATGAGCTCTGCAAATAATTCTGAAAAATTGTTCCTCGTTAAAATGATATCTTTTTTCACTAAGCAATTTATTCATAAAAATGAGATACATGTTTTTCAACTTGGGCCATCAACTCTCTCTTGCTTTCATGGCGCATCGATAAAGGGTAAATATTTAAAAAAAAAAAAAAGAGTTAACACTGTATGACTCTCTTATATAGATATTATTCATAGAAACTCAGGTGGCTCAAAACTGCCAGAGCGTTTTGCCACGACAAAGAAAATTTGGAAAAAACATAAAAGAAAAAAAATACTGTATTGCATTCCTCAAAATTATGCCAGTATTGGAATTTTTGAGGATGACTCTATCAAACACGTAATGCAGCTTCTGTCATTAAAAGAGGGTTTAATGTACACAGACAGAGGAGGGGAAGGGTATCTAAAATGCTTACCGGTATGAAATTCAGGCTACAAATGTGAGAATAAATTGGTTTCCTTTGATTTTTACCTGGAACAAAAATAAATGTACGTTGATAAGAGCAGAGCAAATCATTTGTTAAAAGAGGTGATGAAAAAAATGTTCAAAGACATCGAATGGTAGACCGCTTTTCCAGCAGCGATGTTGAACATTGATTATGGTGTAAATCGATGGTAAGATAACGAATCGTTGGGTTTACTTACATTTACTAACACTCCGTCTTCAACTCAGGAAAAGTGAGCGTAAAGTCACTGTCTGGTGTTGCCGCTGACTTTACATGAATATGAAACTGTACAGGTACAGGGTGTTACTGAACTTAATTTCTGAATTCCTCGAGGTCAGTGCTAAATTTTACAGATATTTTATTTATGGATAAGTATGTTAGTGGTTTTTACCTTTACGGCATTCTTACAATTTTTCCACTTCGTTCGCCCATATTTCTACCATTTCACATTTTCAAATCCCCTCCCCCCCCCACTTTTACTGGAGAACCGGTAAGTTACCAACCTTGCTTCAGATTCGTGTTCAGTAGTGAACACCAAACGAAAAATACACACACTTTATTTACATCATTCTTACGACTCGGATTTACATTTACAACATACTACTGTCCAAAAAAGCTTTTAAGCAGAAAACGAGGCTACGATAGCTCAATCTGCTAAAGCCTTCTGGCCTCACCCCCTTCCCGTTGAGTTATTTACATAAGGTTACAGTTGCTATTGATACTGTTTCTTATTTTTGATGCGTTATTTCGTTTTTATGGGCATTGAAATCTTGTAAAATGGTTAGAATAGCAACACTCCTTCGTGCAATAAAACCTTCTTCCCCGCTTCATGTATCGATTATGATGCCTATCCATGCACATTTTTTTCCAGCACTCGAAACTATTCCGTTCTCCTTTTTATCTTATTCTTTATATCCCTTCTACATAAAAGCATAGTCGAGCGTATTTCGTTTCGTGCTAGATATGTTATACATTTTTGTCAATCTTTATTTCCCTCGCGTAAAGAGAAAACGATGAAAGGGATGGGTTCGACGTTGCCGTGCGTTTAAAAAAAAAAAAAAAAAAAAAAAAAAAAATCAATCCTCTTAACCCTTTACAGACCTGGCTTGTTCAAAAGAACGCATCTCTTCCATTTACAAAAGGAATGTAGTTAACTGTTCGTACTTGGGTGAGTCGGAATTGCCTATACAATGAATTGAAGGCACCTGAAGACACCTTATCTTGTAAATTGTCTACATTCAGAATCGCGTACACACGGGCTTGGGCATGGGCGGAGCCAGCAATTTGGCAACTGTAGATTCTTCCCATTTAAATGTATGAGAAACAATCGATTCTTGAGTAGGCCATGACCAAGTTTCTAATCGATTATTTCTAATACATTTAAATGAGAAGAATCCACAGTTGCCATATTGCTGGTTCCGCCCATGGGCCGCTTGGGCCACAAGAGGTTAACATCAGTGAAAAAAAAAGAATAGTTAAATTGACTAAAACGCTTGTTCCATTTAGTCCACATCAATTCTTATTAAAATAACTAGAAGTTCTGATTGAACTAACTATTGCTCTGTTTGAATCAATAATGAGATTGAGTTTAATTTTCTTTTGTCTCAGAGGACAGGAAAAAAGGGCGAAGTATTTACACATACATATTTAAATTTAGGGTAAACACTTAAAGGCTGTTAGTTTCATCCTTTACAATGGTTAAATTATCTCCATGCTGCGTGCGTTAAGTATTAAAATTGGTATAACTAACATTTTTTAAGTTTTGACCATACTTTTAAGTATGTAAATAGTTGAATTCAGCATTTTTTTTTTTTTTTCAGTGAGTCCAATGAAACGTCTGTTAGTTCTAAATATGCATCAATCAGATCCATAAGACATTTTAAGAAGAAACTTTTTAACAAATCTTGTAAAGAACTTTTGCAAAAATACGACTAAAGTTGTCTGTGACAAACGTTCACTAGTTGAACTAAAGAAAAAAAAATTATATTATAATTAGAAAATTCTATTGGGAAAAAATTAAATACTGCTTACGATTTGGCACTAATGAGCGTAAAAAAACATTTTTTCGTAAAGCAGATTAAAAATGACGCAGTTTTGAAAATGAGGCTAACTTCTCAGGTTGGTTTTGTTTTTACAGTTATCCTGTATTCAAAATATTGGGAGTTAGAGTTCGTTCCAGAAATGTACTTACAAGAGTTCGCTGATGAGACTGATGAGAGTACCTCTTTACTTCCTCAAACTCATAACTGAAACACTTTTGTCCCGTCTTCTTTCAGAAAGGATCCGACGAGTTTGATTTCCCCGACTTTAACGAAACTAAAACGAGAAAATGTCTCATTGTCAGATTAAAAATTACCAGAGGGGAGGGAGATAGCGCTCTTAAAGATTGCGCGAGGGCGAGAGAGAGAGAGAGAGATAGAAGATGTACAATTAACGAATCCAAACATGTCGGTCGACGCCTTAGACTTTGATCCAGTAGGCTACCTGAAATACTTATCACAGTTTTTGTTTAATTTTAATCATTTTTGGAACCTTTATTTGACTAACATTGTCCTGTCAAGTCGTTGGAATAGACTTCGGTCGTTTCGTTACTGAAAAGCTCAATTATTCCGACGGACTCCCTTCGACTCAACAATTAGAACATGAACATGAAACAGAACATGAATTAGAACATTAGAGCATGGTCCAGCGGGGATGAATTAAGAATGAAGAGATCTGACCACTGACCAAAGTAACCAAAATGCAACACAAAAGACGGTTTCCAACTCAAATATGGAGTGCGTTACGTATGGCATATCCCATAAAGGGGTATCTTTGTCCTCCCTGATATCTTTACTCTCGAAGAGCAGACTATATGTAGTTGTTAAACTGACACACATCATTTTCCATTGTCACTACTTCAACGCTTCACATGGCGGGAGGTCAAAATGCCGGAGGTTTTCGTGAAAATAGAAATGTTCGTCAGAAATTCAACGCATGCCGATAACTATTTTAGCCGAGGGGTAAAGGGCGTTGAACGTAGGTTAAACAACCCGGCTCATAACACACCAGTATGTAATCGTCGCGAAAACCATGATTGGAACTTTAATTAGCGGGTAGAGAATCCAAACGAAAAAGCCTCGAGCCTCATTAAAACGGGTGTGTACCATGGTCCATGGGTGACTCGACAGAGTCAAATCGAGGATACGTGGGGGGGGACACAGAAGGGGAAAGCGGATGGCGTTGGCTGGAAAGTATGTGGTCACCGGGCGCGACTACGATCGGGGTCAACGCGGACCGTGCGGCAAGGGACACGACATTTCAGCTGCTAATTAATTGGTATCAATTACTCGTGGACAATCCGGGGGGGGGGGTTGTTCTTGGAAAATCAAACAAAACAACATGTGGGGTAGATGAGGTCTCCGCAAAAGGGGGGAGGGGAGATTCAGCTCCCAAACCACCGAATCTGCAACAAGGAAATATTCAAATCGAACTCCCCGGGCATGGGCATGTCGTTCAGTAAGCCGACAATGAACTGAATGATGTATTACTACACGGAAAAAAAAAAACTACGGTGAAATCAACCATACGATAGCTGATTGTGGCACCTGCTAGATGTTATGGCAATGTTAACCAAAAGTATACTATGTTTTGACTAGGTACTAGGTGATGTTACCTGATTGCATGTCGAATTTACTCAAAGTATCGGTAAATGTACCATACTTCTGCGAGCTGATCGGGGACTTCATAGTTAAACTGATCGATAAAACTGAATGCAAGTGACAGGATTGGGTGGGAGACCGATGAGGGGCGGAAGTCTTTTGAAAACCATTGTCCAGTCGCTCGTTATGTAAAGGTGTCTCCGAGCAACCTTTACGTACCGACCGACTGGACAATGGTTTTCGAAAAAGATCCACCCTGAATTAATCTCTCACCCAATCGTGTCGTTTGTTTTCAGTTTTATCGATATGGTTAACTATGAAGTCCCCGATCAGCTCCCTGGTCAAGTTTACCATAACATCTAGCAGGTGCCAAAATCAGCTATCGTATGGTTAATTTCACTAATCTTTTTTTTCCGTGTATAACACTATTAGCGATCTCATAAAATTAAAGTGGAGTCCCACGACAAAACGAACCTGTACCTTACCAAGCCACAGCAAAGTTCCAAGAAAAAATCCACAAAAAAGTGACTAAGGTTGATTTTGTTGAAAATGAGAGTTCGGTGAATGTTAACTCGGCGTATCTAACCTCACCACCACACAAAAAGAGGCACTGATAGACAGCGCTACAACTAAATCGTTCTAAACAAACGTGAAGAGGAAGGGCTACGTAAGGCGGGGGTCCCTTCGATGGCTTGGAAAGATTTGAAAACCTTAATGTCGATTTTCTCGAAATTGACTTATTCCGTCTACACACTTTCACCGATCACAAATTCGTCAATTTTGTGGTTTGGGTTCAACTTGGGCTCATTCCACACAGCAAAACCTCAGCATAAATCATGGAATTTGATCATCTTTTATTTTTCAAGAGTTGACGGCTCAACCTATGGAGGGTTTTAGTAATGGCGACTGCCGGTGATGAGCGTTCCAAAGAAAGCCAGCTTGTCTCTTTCGCTCTCACGTGACCCCTATGTATTGCCATCTCACTCTAATTTCAAAAATCGTACATAGAGACTTATTTTGTGAAATTTTATGGCAGAAATTAATTTCTCGAGGCATTTTAATGCGATTTTGATAATAATACGTCGTAAAACAAGGCCCTGTATACGAATTTCGATACTAGAAAGAGATGGATATACATGGGTGTCACGGGAGAGTGAGTGAGACAGTTTGGAACGCTACGCGAGTTTTATCACAACCAATTGCGACCGATAAGTGCATTGTTGTGGTTGTTGGCTAACCGTTGACTTTGCACTGAAACCGCCTACTCCCGATATCGTAAAATCACCCTTACACGCATTTTCCCACTTAACTCAAGGTAAAATGTTTGAATTTCCCGCCAAAAGTGGCAACACTGGTTTAAGGGCGGGGCAGACGCGACTTGAACGTATATTTTGCGGAGAGTTCACGACCGTGAAATTTTCACGTCTAAAGTCTCAACCTTCTGTTTCAGCGCCACGTAGACAACGAGAAACTTTTTTACTTTTCTGGAGCAGGCTTCTACCCGGAAATGCAGGGATGGAGGAGGAGGATAATGAATGGGTGGAGGTTGCGGGGGGAGTGATGCGCACTTTTCTCTCCTTTCTTAATTGAAGAATAAATTTCATGGTCACCCCGGGCGGGCGGGCAGGCGTCCCCAGGGGCTGGATGATTGATGAAAGTGTCTCGCGTGATCTTGGGCTATGAGTTTGTATCCCGTTCTTGAATTTCAAGAATGATGAGATACGAGGAGAGTCCCGAATTTGCTGCAAAAGCGTGGTTCCGTAAAAAAGAGACTCATTTGCGTTTACCGCGCGGGCAATAAGACCGAATTTGCACGATCATGCATCTAAAGGAGAAAGGGGGCGCAACACAAATGGTTGCTAGGTTTTTCAAGACAGTATTATAAATACGTGGCTTAGTACCAATGTAGTTGTAATCAGTGACACGGAATACATTGTTATTATTGTTTGTGTTGTATTGCATTACATTGCACTGTACAGTTGAACTCATGTAAGGTTGTTTTTTTTTGTTTTTTTTTGGGGGGGGGGGAAGGTAGATTAAATCTCATGTAAAATTCTGCAAAAATACCGATGAGACCAATTTAAAAGTCCCAGACTTATTCCGGAGAGATGAAACTTAACTGAAACTTTGGAAAGGATCAAACTCGCAAGTACATACCAACGACGCACTATGGTCTGAGATCTTAAAAATGTGGCCAAAAATTAGTGCGAAAAAAATTCATCAAAAATAAACGTTTTCAACATTTTCCGGTGCCCTTAAAACTTACAAGTAACATTTCTACCTTTAATTTACGTGTTGAGAGTGTTCTCTGTAAGTAAAATTGGTCTTGAAAGTTTATAAAGGATGATGAATGATGATGGGATGAATATAGAGGATATAGAGAGGATATAGAGGATATGATGGATATAGAGGCTGTCACGTGACTTCGGCCCCTCTTTCTGTCCTTTTCTAACACTTGCCTCCAAATGGACAAAGAGAGAGAAAGACAATATCTTGGCTACGGCTATAGCTATGGGACGAAGGATGAGATATTGATGAGAATTTACTTTCCGATTTTTGGCCATTCTTTTTGACGATCTCAAATCATATTAATACGCCAGATGACACCCTCTCGCACCCAAAACGTTAAGTTGTCTCCCTGGAAAGTTAAATTTGTTTTGTTTTGTTTTTTTTTTTCAAAAATATCATCGTTACCTAAATTATAAATTACCTGAATACCAAAATAGTTGTTCATTTATTAGCGTAAAGCATTCAAAAATATGGATAACATTTCTTATGGGTAACCATGTGAGGGAGCGAGATAGAACATATTATTATGTTTGGATCCAATTTTTTTCTTGACGTCACACTAAAACGGTCTATACGTTCAATCCCAAACGCAGCCAAGTTTCAGCGGAGCACAAATGCGAAATTCATCATCGCCGAAATATCTTTCCTCTTCTGACTTTCTTGCGAATGTTATATGCTTCGAGCTCGAGCATGAGAATAACAGCTGATCGTCAATCCAATTTTTTCCCATTTCTGATGAGAAAAACTTAAGCCAGAAAACTTGGCTTTATTTCATATTTCACTCCTTTTCGTGGATGAAAGGTTGGAAATGAATAAAGCCAATAGGGAACTTGGCTTGTTTTTCACATTTATGTTTTTGCTGTAATTATAAATTACCTGAATACCAAAATGTTTGCTAAGGATTCGATGATCCATTTGCTCAAAGAAAACACCTCTACATTTAAGCCTCAAATACAGAGTGTCTACTGGATTTCCAAAAAAAAAATCCTGACTTTTCCCTGACCAAGAAGAAAAATGCAGGACCTTTTGTACCAAAAGAGAACGTAACAAACTCCTTTAAGATGAGGAAATGTGGCACGCAATTTTATCGGCCGAAAAAAATATCAGTGCGCCACCAAGTTCATTGGGTTTCTTTTCACGCTGACGTACAATAATTTAAATTTTCATCCTCTCTAAACTTGCTTCTTGGTACGCAATAATTTCGAGGATGAAAAATTTACAAAAAAGAAATTCCTGAAATTTCCAGGAACAAAAATAACCTCCCTCAAAAAAAAAAAAAAAAAAAAAAAAAAAAAAATACGGACCGAACGACAAAATTCCGTACTTTTACCGAACTTACGGACCGCTTTTCAAAAATCCGGACTTTTTACGGACTTTACGGACTTTACGGACCAGTAGACACCCTGCAAATATTTTTTTCCGAGCCTTGAGACTTATTTTTGGTGCGTGTTTATTTCAACACCGTGAGACGGACAACACAAGCTGAAAACTGGCATTCACTATAACAAGTGGGGACTTCTGGATGTCATGGTTGCATACTTCTTCACAAAGGCAGACTTTGCTTTCACGTTAGACGGGCGAAGGATTTTTTCCTCCTATTTTCAAAAGTTGAGAAGTAGTTTCTGATTTAACTTTAAAAAGAGGGTAAGATAAGAGAGACATTAGACTCCCGAGTCTTCAAAAATAGTTGTACAAGCAAGATAGACAGTTCTCGAGAGGGTTCAACAAGGAACTTCCCCCTCCCTCCATCTAATGGAGAACATCCAGCGAGCAGGAAGAACCGTTAGAATGAAGGAGACAAAGAAACAGGTATCACGAGGACAGTCGTTTCAATCTTATATTGCAGTAACTTCCCTCACAAACTAATTTGAAACATTGATTTTTGTCCAACTTAGGCTATTTCGGTTTCCTTGTCAACTAAAAGTTTTGCAATCAAGGAGAGAATCGATGGAAGTGAGCGAAGGCGTATCCAGGAATTTCATCCCTCATCTCTTTCCATCTCTCTCTCTCTCTCTCTCTCTCTCTCTCTCTCTCTCTCTCTCTCTCTCTCTCTCTCTCTCTCTCTCTCTCTCTCTCTCTCTCTCTCTCTCTCTCTCTCTCTCTCCATCTCTCTCTCTCTCTCTTCCTCTCTCTCTCTCTTCCTGTCTCTCCCTTTCTCTCCCTCTCTCTCCCTCTCTCTCCCTCTCGCCTCCTTTTTGCCCATTCAAACGTATGAGTTAGAAAAGTATAGGGAGAGAGAGGAGTGAGAGAGAGAGAGAGAGAGAGAGAGAGAGAGAGAGAGAGAGAGAGAGAAAGAGAAAGCGAAACTGGTCAAGTGATATCTCCTCCATTCCTCCTGCTCCAACACATCTGCTTAGATGGACAAAGAGGGAGGACGACTAATTCCTGGAAACGCTCCTGTTCGAGAGAGTGAAAACTTTGAAAATAAAAGGAGATAAATAGTCTGGGATCATGCTCAACAGTCAACAGTCACCTGAATCCTTTCCCTCCCTGGTAAAAAACATAAACGTAAACCTTCAAGAGTTAACAGAAGGGACGGAATCAGGATTCAGACTTAGGCAATACTATGATATTGTTACTGTGTCTCAAAGAGGAGTATCCAGGACAACACGGCTCAAGAACGGATGAGGCAAAAACGGATTCCCTCCGATTACACCAATGTAAAATACATAATCGTTGCTTCAGTGAGAAACTGTGAGGTTTCACAAAATTTTCACATTAACCGTCCCGATGGGTCTGTTGCAAACGTTTGATATGGAGAGTTAATCTTAATCTAAAATCACTTAAAACTATTGTTGAAGGAATCAAAAAGTTCAAAAATTTACTCACAAACTCATTAAATGCGTTTAACAAAATTACACGATGCCGGTGGAACGAGCGCCGAGCGGGTCACAATAGGTGAGTCCCACCTACTTGCAGCTTCCTTTTTGATGAATCACTTTTCTCAGCATAGAAAGTTGAGACTAGATAGGACTCTTCCAGTGTCGACCGCCATATTGTGATGGGCTCTTTCAAACTTTTTCTATAGGCAAAGGAATAGCTAAATCTGACGTATAAACCAGCAAAAATCAAGAAAATCACACTAAAAATTAAACAAGTTTAAAACTCAGTGATGAACTCAGAAAACAAGTGTAACGGCAAGATTTTAATTACGGAGCTGCGCAGATATCAAGGGAGATTCCTCTCTGATTTGTCACTTTCTTTACGGAAACACAGATATACGTCTCAAATTAGACAGGAATCTCCCGTGATACCTCCGTAGCTTCGCCGCACTATGGTCTGAGATCGAAAAAAAGTGGCCAAAAATCCAGTGAAAAATAGTCATCAAAAATCATCGTTTTCGACCTTTTAAGGTTAATTTAAGACTTCATGGTGACACTTTTAAGTTTAAATTACTTGTTAAAAGTGTTCTCTGTAATTGAATTTGGTATTAAAAGTTTTTAAATGATGAATTTATGGGAAATTCACTTTCTGATTTTTGGCCACTTTTTGACGATCTCAGACCATAGTGCGCCATTGCGCCCGGTTCTGAAAGTAAATTTGGTGATTTTTTAGTGTACTCATCGTGACTTTTACAGGTTCTCATGCAAGAACCAACTCTTCAATCACCAGTGGCAAAAAATTGCGAGAGCCCCATTGTGGTTTAAGCGTATTTATTGAGTTTGTGGGTGAATTTTGGAACTTTCTGATGGTGTCAACATTAATTTCAAGTGATTTTACATTGGGGTTGAGCCTCCATAACGCTAAAGCAAACGTTTGAAACGGACCCATTGTTGTTCAGGTGTGAGCTTAGATGATCTATAGCATGATACCGTGAACAACGAATCGGCGACGGTGAAGATTTTGACGTCAGGGGCGGAGCCCGCAGCTAGTTCGTTGCACGAGTACCATGAATAATATATACGTAGGCTCGCAAAGTCAGCCGTCGGAGCTTTCTAGGAGGTGGGTGGGTGAAAGAGGTGGGGCTGAAGTCGTAGGAGGGGATGGAAAACTCTATGCGAAAGAAAAAATTAATAAAAAGTAAAGTCGATGCAACCAACTTAATTAAAACCTTTCCGAGACGCCAGTACTTGCTTTTGTATCACTGTTGCCGGTTCGAACGAATTCAGTCGAGGATAACAAGTTTAGAACTGTTCGGTCAATCGTTATGTTCCCTATAAAAACGCACAGAAAAAGTCGAAGAGTTGAGCTCCCTTTTTATTTCGATTCTTTACAGAGGTTTAAATGGGAAGAATATAGATAAGCATAGAGACCCTTATCGATGAAAAACCTTCATAGCAGGGATGTTACACGACGCGATTATGCATTTGAGAGGAGACGAAGCGACGCACAGTGCGTCAGCGCAGTGACCCGCGGACAACATTCAGAAAAACGACCAGTTGTAGGGTTTTTTGAACTTTCCTGATGGAAAGGGGGGTTACCAAAGATTACATTTCCGGCATTGGTTTTTCTAATTTGCAAATTCAACGGCTGTGGCTACAATGGGAAAAATGAAGATAAGGCAGCGGCCTTGGACGAGTCAGATCTTGAAGACAAGTGTCGGAACAACAACAAATATGAATCTCTCCACTTCTCGTAACTTATTTCTTCAAGAAAAGATGTTTGTTCACTTATTTAAGTGAAATCGTCCCCTTAATAAAGCTATTTTTGAAGAAAGGTCAAATTTGCCGTTTTTTTTTTTTTTTTTTTTTTTTTTAAAAAAAAATACAAAATATTTGGAGACGTAGATAAAAAAGATATAGCAAACTATAACGGGCCCATTTTTACATATTTTGTAGCCCAAACTATGAGGATTTCGAACATTTGTTCAGATTTTACGCAAACTTGCGCATATTCTCACAGCGACAGTTTAAAATAAGCCGCTTTACTCCATACTCCCTTAAAATCGTATACAGGGTGTTTTTTTTATCTCCCCCCCCCCTGGTTTTTTTTCTTGCTAATTGAGATAAAATGTTGCGGTTTGGACTATTCTTCATCATTTTGGCTGAATTTTCTTTTTTTGGGGTCGAAACCCCCCCAGCCCCCCTAGGGGGGCCCCCAGGGGGGCTATCTCAAAAATTTCAAACGGCAACCCCTATCTTGTGATACATCGTTCGAAAGGGCATAAAATTCTAAGACTTTTGGCGCAAACTGGAAGTTGATATCGTTTTTCGTTTTCGATATATCGAATTTCAAAGTTCGATTTGGACCCATTTTCAAAAAATCGTTACTCCACTTTGAAAAGTCGGAATTAAAAAAACTATGGGTCCAAAATACTCTAAAAAGCAAGTACTTTTCAGATATTGAAATGCTTTTGACATAAAATTTGATTTTAGAGCCCCAAATTTTTTTTAAAAATTTTGCCCCTAAAAGGGGCTATCTTGAAAATTCCCTTCCACGACCCTTATTGAATGATGCGTCGATCAAAAAAGCATAAAAAACTGAACATTTTGGCGCAATCCGGATATCGATATCGTTTTTCGTATTCGAGATATCGAATTTTGAAGATAGGCGAAAATTGAATTTTTAATATTCGATATCTCGAATACGAAAAACGATATCGATATCCGGATTGCGCCAAAATGTTCAGTTTTTTATGCTTTTTTGATCGACGCATCATTCAATAAGGGTCGTGGAAGGGAATTTTCAAGATAGCCCCTTTTAGGGGCAAAATTTTTAAAAAAAATTTGGGGCTCTAAAATCAAATTTTATGTCAAAAGCATTTCAATATCTGAAAAGTACTTGCTTTTTAGAGTATTTTGGACCCATAGTTTTTTTAATTCCGACTTTTCAAAGTGGAGTAACGATTTTTTGAAAATGGGTCCAAATCGAACTTTGAAATTCGATATATCGAAAACGAAAAACGATATCAACTTCCGGTTTGCGCCAAAAGTCTTAGAATTTTATGCCCTTTCGAACGATGTATCACAAGATAGGGGTTGCCATTTGAAATTTTTGAGATAGCCCCCCTGGGGGCCCCCCTAGGGGGGCTGGGGGGGTCTCGACCCCAAAAAAAGAAAATTCAGCCAAAATGATGAAGAATAGTCCAAACCGCAACATTTTATCTCAATTAGCAAGAAAAAAAACCAGGGGGGGGGGAGATAAAAAAAAACACCCTGTATAACCTAAGCTCACAGTAGTATTCATAATTCTTCTGAAGCAGTGGGTATAGAGAGCAATAAGGGCTTGAGACCTTCATGGAACATAGAAACTTGAGGTAACCGAGTCGCCTTGTATGATTCTATTGCAAAATAATCCCTCTTGTGATTTTCATTTGTTTCAATTGCGAAGTGAATGTTCTTAAATCAAAATAAACAGCTGATAGAAATATGAGAAGAGGTAGAGTATTTTCATAACATGCTAACATGGTATTGCAAATTCCAACACACCGATTGCCGTTACTAAAAAGAACCAATTATCTGTCCATCAGACTCTTGCGCTCTGTCTTGATCCAGACTTGTCTGGGCACAAGTACTAACTCACAGATCTAGAGAACAATGTTGAAGCAAGAATTTTCCCATCTCTCGACAGCCTCAATCTACACAAAAAGCAACTTTTCCGTGAAATAGTTCATGTTTCAGAAACCAGCGTTGAGTTAAATGTTCGAAATATGTTGGACAAAACTGTTAAAAGTATTTTTAATTTGATTAAAGGCAAAATAGCTGATGTCATATTATCTGATTTTAAATTACTATGCAAGTGGGGTAAGGACGGGCTTTCAGGCCATTCTATTTATAAACAATCGTTTGAGGCGGTTCATGAAACTGGCGATTTTTTTTTTCTTTATTGTCTTTGTACCAATCTTGATGAATGAGCAAAATTCCAGGTGCCATAATATGGAAAAATGAACATTCAAATTTGTCGCTGTACCGCCAGCCATTAAAATTCGTTCTCTCCAAAGAAAATGAAAAGCTCATTCGTAATGAGAACACTAAATTTGAGAACATATTTGAGAACTGAATTAAAAACTCGTGCCGTTAAGACTGAATATAAGACTTTCAATGTTACTTTCCAATTTCATTTGAGCATGATCGATAGTAGTGTATGAAGGCCGTATCCTGTGCTACTTGTTACAAATGCAGAGCCAGACCAAGTGATACGCACAAAATTTACTTGCACAAATTCATTCCTGACTCAGAGAAGTATGAATTCGGACTCTCTGTTCTACATTGCTGGATTCGAATTCTTGAATGTTGCCTGAATATTGCATTCCGTCTTTCATTGAAAAAAAAAAGAGTCACAGAAGAGTTTAAAACTGCTTATAACACGAGCAAACAAACTATTCAGCATCATTTTAAACAGCTTTTAGGTCATAATATTTCTAAGCTCAAGCATTCAAATGGTTCTACAAATGACGGCAATACGGCCGGGACATTTTTTAAAAATTTCAAACGAAGAGCCCAAATTACAGGTTTTGATGAGCAATCACTGTTTAAGTTTTACACAGTTTTAAGACTCCTGAATTGTAAGACAAAACTTGATTAAGTTGAGTGAATTCAAACAATTGACGGACGAAAAATTGCAATGTCATTTCGAACATAATAGTTGGTACCCAATGCCCATGACTGTGCATATAATTTTAGTACATGAGTGTGATGTCATATGTCTACTTTCGAAATTCCAATCGGCTACATGGCTGAAGACTGCTAAGAGAGTCGACATAAGGAAATAAGAAGAGAGCAGTTGTCACATACCAGAAATACATCCAGAGAAGAATCAAATATTCATCAGAAGAATCAAATATTGATTTAATGGATTAATTAGTTATTACATCCGACCCTTTTCTGGCATCATTTCTCAAATCAGTCACAAATAAAGCGAGCATGCACCATGATTTAGACAGACAAGAATATTCACTAACTTCCCCAAATGTAGCTATGTGAGGTGACATTGACATTTCATCATGCCTCGACACTCTCGCCACTATTGAATAAATATGTATTTATTACATAATTTTTTTCAATGGCTCTTGATGAAGACTAAATTTTACTTTCATTAATAATAATTAGAGAAATCGTTGTTCACGTTTTTTTAATAAAATATTTTTATCGTTGCTATCAAACTCATTTAGTGGGGTTTTTGTTTTTTGTTTTTTGTTCTTGGTTTGATTATTTTGTTCTTTCTTCTTTTTAACCCTTTGTTCCACTACCAATTTCAAAATACTTTTGATCTAATAAATAATCCAGCTGTATCCTCAGCAAGAATTTCTGATTTTCGGTAACCAAAAGCATAGTTTTCATCCGTTGTCAATCCGAAAAAAAGGGTAGTTGCAGTTCAACAATGTGTTACAGATTAAAGTGGCATATGGATTGGCAGGAGGTAAAGTGAGATCTCCTCAGGTCCTAGGTCCGTCCCTCTTTCGAGACAAAAAATGGATATGCGTGTATTATTCATTACCTTATCCTTAACATATTTTTGATACCATCCCACCAATTCGACAAGTAAACCAATAGAAAACAAGTATTTTACTTTGACAGAAAAAAGCGTTAAAATAATGTTTGTATAAGATTCTTGGCGATTCGGCGGCCCCCCTGTACCCCTCCTTCAAGACACCATTCAAAATTATAATTGGCTTAGTTTTTAGTTTATGAAATTACCTACGTTTTGCCCAAGTTTCAATTTTTTATCGGCTTTCGTTAAAAAAATTACGAATTTTGTCCGTATCTTCCACAAGGCCAAAGCAGTGTACGACGCGCGACTGTGTTTACGAATTCGAATCGACGACAGAGGACCAGCGGTGGACTGGCGAATGGGCCGCCATTCCGATCCATTCGAATTCGTTCCTCTACGCCCAGTAGCGTCGCCTGCCATCTGGCAACAATGCAACTTCTCCATTTAAACTCATTAAATATATCGAATTTTCCTTGTGCACTGTGCACCCCCTGAATTCGATATTTTACATGAGTGTAAATGGATGGAATACATTGTTGTCAAATTGCACGCGACGCCACTGTCTACACCCCTTTCTCCACGCAGACTGTTGTTTGTGGAGCCTCTTCAATGTCTTCGAATCTTTTTTGTACCATAAAAGCCTGAAACCAACAACAAACCGAAACAAAAGTGCAAACTGTTTGTCCTGTTCGACGACCAGTCCGCAATGCTGCACTAATGAATACTTCTCACAATCAGTGACCAACAAATTATGAAACATTGCCGAATAAAGCTTGGAAGTGGAAACATGGCATAAAGCTTCAATCGCACGGCCAAGATAACGTTGGCTTGTTTGCTTCCAATTTTCACCAAAGATTATCATAAAAATATGACAGATCACCATATTGATGCAACCGTTGAGCCGAAGAATTACTGCAAAGCATTTTTGGTACCAATGCGACGTTCTAATAGTTTATCACCTGTAAGTTTGTTATCAGACCTGTCTATAGTGCGTCTTTACCTATAATTTAATGTCTTCGGACGAAAGTCCTGTGATAGTCCCGTGCTCGCCTCTCCATTGATCCTTTGCTAACATATTCAGTATTACCATGGAAAATCAGAGAGAGAGAAAGAGAGAGAAAGAGAGAGAGAGAGAGAGAGAGAGAGAGAGAGAGAGAGAGAGAGAGAGAGAGAGAGAGAGAGAGAGAGAGAGAGAGAGAGAGAGAGAGAGAGAGATATGGAGAAGGAATGAAAGGGGGGTGAGAGGAGGACAAATTCCTGGATCCGCCTCTGCCCGACCGATATGGCAACGATTCGGTGCGAGGACGCGTCCGTACCTTAATATTTCCTCGCGGGCCGGAACCGCACCGCGACCCGCGTTGCGATGGATGCTCCTGAGTTGTTGCGTCTGTTTAATGTTGAGGGAGCAATAAAGCGGTTTATTTCGAAGTTGGAACGCGCGGTGAATACACATACACACATAGAGAGTACAGCATGGCGCAACACGCGCGAACTGAACGCTACAGCGCATACATGTTGCGAATCGGCGGCAGAGATCGCAATGAGATACACATAGCATAATATTACCATTTTATACTCCCTCAATTTGAATGATTCAAACGCACCCCCCCCCCCCCCAACCAACCAACCATCTCTTTTACCCTATCCGCTTTGCTTTGCTTTGCAACGTGCTGGGCCGGGGCCGGGCGGAATATGAAATGATATTCAATAGGTTATTGATGCTCTTCCCTCTTCGGTGTTGCCAAATTACGTGTTATAATGTTGCAGAAAATTGATCAAACCAGACATTCAATCAAATGCCTATAGAAAGTCAGTCATATCCGGAAAAAGGGCTCACAAAACAATGAGTATGCTCTTCCCGAGGAATTGTGCATTGCGAGCCAATGGAGGTTTTAGCTGAAGAGCACATTTGTTGTTTTACGGGCCCTGCTTCCGAAGACGATACAATCACTTTACAACGATTTAATTACTTAGATAAAACTACATTCTGAACGCGGAAAAAGAACAGAAAAAAAGACTTTGGTGGTGATGACAAAACCTTTGTTAGTATTTGCTCCAGAGTAAAGGACTTCAGTAAAGCCAACCAAATCTTTAATTCACCAAACAAAATTTCTTTAATTAGTCGTGAAAACTTTTGATTAGCTCTACTAAAGTCTTATGCTGGGCCACTTTCCTACCAAAGGTTTTGTCGGCGCTTTCGAAGCGCTTTTTTTCTGTTTTTCTGCACGGAAAAAAAAGATTAGTAAAACTAACCATACGGATACCTGATTTTGGCACCTGCTAGATTTTATGGTAAACTTGACCAGAAGTATGGTACATTTACAGATACTTTGAGTAAATTCGACATGCAATCAGGTGACATCACCTAGTAACTAGTCAAAACATAGTATACTTCTGGTTAACATTACCATAACATCTAGCAGGTGCCAAAATCAGGCATCCGTATGGTTATTTTCACCGTAGTTTTTTTCCGTGTGAGTAACTGTTATCTTTGCTTTCTCCAGCTTCTTTTCGATTCCTAATCTAGAACCCAGTTGGAACCTTTTGAAAAGCGGTTCCGGAACCGTTTCAAGAATGATTCCGATTCGCACCAGTTTCAATGAGAGGGGAAAGAGGGAGATAGAGGGAGCGAGAGAGAGAGCGAGAGAGAGAGAGAGAGAGAGCGAGAGAGAGAGAGAGAGAGAGAGATAAATTATTGGGCCCGGGCGTCTTTGCGCCTATCCGACAACACCGCTCCTGCATCATCGTTCCGCGATGTTACTTTAACCACGTTCACCTCTTTGCATGATAATGAGCGCCCTCTAATAGAGACATTTAACGGCGGGCAGATCTATACGAGTCTGCGAGAGAAGAGGCTTACATACATTGACGGAAAAGGAGGAGCTTGGGGGGGGGGGGGGGGGGTGGTGAAAAATACGATGCAGACATTGGTGCTGGGTACACGGCACGCCTCTGCACTGTGCGGTTCCGCCGTCGATACGGCCGGTATGATTCGATAAAGGGAAATCCGTCCGTTAAAAAGTGTGCTTCCGTGCTCAAATGATACGGAGTGGATCAAAATTTACGCTCACATGCATTCGCATAACTTTTAATATTTGACCCTTGTGACCTCTCTTCTCCTTCATGTAGAGGTTGAACGATACCAGGTTCACAGAAAAAAAAAAAAAAAAAAATCACTTCGGTAGCGCTGACAAAACCTTTGGTAGAAAAATGACCCAGCAAAAGACTTTAGTTGAGCCAACCGATACGCTTAACTAAAGAGATTTTGCTAGGTGAGTCAAATATTTTGTTGGCTCAGCTAAAGTCTTTTGCTGGGTCATTTTTCTACCAAAAGTTTTGTCAGCACTGCCAAAGTGTTTTTCTCTGTTTCTCCTGCGAACGTAGCGAAACATCACAAACACAGGGAAAAAAAAGAAGAAGAAAAACGAAAAAAACACTTTCGTAGCACTGACAAAAGCTTTGATAGAAAAATTACCAAGCAGAAGACTTTAGTTGAGCCAACCAAATCTTCGGTTTACCCAGAAAAATCTCTTTAGTAAGGAGTAGTACGAAACCTTGTGTTAGCTCTACTAACGTCTTCAGCTGGGTCATTTGCTACCAATGTCAGCGCTATCAAAGGTTTTGTCAGCGCTACCAAAGTGTTCTTCTCTGCTTTTTTTTCTGTAAGGATTAAGAAACAGGGGACGCAAGCGGCCATTCCAATAATTCGTGGCAGTAGTCTAACGCTCGCTCGCTGTGCGCTACCAAAAATTCGATATGCGCTCACTAAAATGCGTATATATTTCTGATCAAAAAATTGCCTCAGTAGATTTATTTATTTATTTTTTTTTTTTTTTTTTTTTTTTTTTTTTGGTATCAAAATGAGGAAAGCAGACTTTAATTTTATTTTTAAAGCCTATATAATTTATCGAGCATATGACGTCACAGATGAATTTCTATTCCAGCAGTTAACAGCATATGTGTGCAAGACAAAAGTCCATGTGCCAATGTGAAGTCGATATGACTCAATAATCATGTAAACCGCTCTATTGACCGACTTAAAAAATAGACGAGAAAAAAAACGAAAACACACAGATGAAAAAAAAGGGTCACACAGCATGGGAGGACAAAGTTATTCTCTTGTTTTCAAAGATGGGATGACATAAATTTTACCTCGGTTAGCGTAAAGGTGGCAGAATAATAATAAAGGAGGGAATGAAGAGGGAGAGGGAGAGATTTGTTGATATAACCTGCCAGAAATAAATAAGGAAAGCGCACGCATCCTTAGTCCTTACTAAGGATAAAAAAAAAAGCGAACAACAAACTCAATGCCGATCGCGCCTCTAAGTTGGTGGAACACAAGACTCCGGGGTTGATACATTAAAAGGAATACGAGGGATGAAAACGGGGGGGGGGGGGGGTAGAAGGATGGAAGAGGGGTGAAAAAGGTGGGGGGAGGAGTTAAACTAACTGTAAGACTTCTTTTTCCTTAGGCCATCGTTAAAGTTTAATGGAGCGTCAACTTGCGGTTATTCTTTTTCATTTAATTTATTTTATTTATTTTAAAACCTCGCCTTTTATTGCATCATAATACTGTCTCAACGCACATGTTTTATCCTGGGCGCAAGGAATTTCTACTTCCATCAGAATTTTAATTCTCGCCGTGTAACGGGAGGCTACCCGCAGCGCCGATGCACAACGCTGCCATATCGAACAAATAGCGGGATCGAGGAAAAAAGCAACACAAAATATTTCGTAGTCTGAACGTTCTGGCCGCGGACAAAAACCTGTAAAAAAAAAGTTGGAGCACTAAACAATGAACACGTGTGGATCGAAAAACTGCGCTCTTTATTAATAGAGATCAGTGGAAAGGATAGAAAGAGTAATATAGAAAAAAATACAAATAATTAAAAATAATTAATAATGTATTTAAAAAAAACCTCCTTAGTAAATGTAATTAAACATGTAAATGTAATAATTAAAAATGTAATGTATGTATGTTTCGTATTTTTTTTAATACTTTTTTTTTTTTTTTTTTTTTGAACAGAGCTTTTACTTCAAGTTTTGATTCGTTGTTTTTTTTAGTGGCTATTACTATGCCACCACTGTTACACACAACACACACACACGAACACACAAATCATCACTGAAAATAGAGATTACCAGACGCTCACCGAAATAAATATTATACACTAAGGGCATTGCAAAGTGCAACCAAAGCGTTTTTTCCTGTTTTTTCTCAGTGTGTGTGCTTCTGGTGATAATCATTAGAATTTATGAGTGGATTTTGAAGGCTCATAAAGCAACAATGATCGGGTTTTCTTTTGGGGGCTAAAACTTACGTGACTTTATGATCCATATCCAAGTTCATATTGCTGTACATGATGGCTGGGGCAAATTTCGGTGTCGCAAGGGGAAGTGGCGGTTCAGACCTCTTGGAACCAACGGAACCCCCCAGTTTACGCCACTGAATCCATGGTTATTATAAAGAAAGTACAGCACTAAAAACTGAGGAATTATCCATTAACAATTGGCAACACCCCCGGTCAAAACATAAAAAAGAGTGGATAAAATTTGAGGGTGGTAAAACGACGAAGGGAGTAATCCGAAATTCATCCTCTCGAATCTTTGACGCAGACAGTTCGTTAATGTTCTCCCGATTGAAGCCACCGCACACTCAAGATCCTTTCAAACTCGAGGGAAGGATCCAATTTTGCAAAAGGGGAAAGGACAGGAAGCGGCTAGCAGTGGATCGCTGAGCGTCTTTCCCGATTCTTCACCATATCAACAGTACCAACACTCCTGAATAGGGCTCTTGTCAACTTTTGCTGCAGGGAATACGTCTGTTGCGTACTTTTGCTACATCAATATAACTCATTGTTTCTAGCGTAAAATTCGGCGAAAATAACGATGTGTATATTAAAAACTTTCAAAATCCACTCATTAACTCAGAAAATACCTTTCATTTCAAACAGCCCGCGCTACACTAGACACTATATCACCGACTTACAACTACATAAATGAAACCATCTCGTTTATGTAAACATGAACAGAACTAACATACATTGGAATGTTTCGTTTAGATGCGTACACTTCTTATATTATTTTGTAATCTTTGATAATCCGAAAAGATCAGACAGCAAATACAGCTTCTATTTTACATATTAAAAAAGAAAGTCCATCATTTTGTAGTTACGATGTTGTTTACTTATGCACGGTGGTTCCGTCTATGTAGTAGTATTCCGGTGCAAATAGTGTCTAGTGTAGCGCGGGCTGTTTGAAATTGAAGTGATTTCCTGAGTTAATGAGTGGATTTTGAACGTTTTTGATGTGCGCATCGTTATTTTCGCCGAATTTCACATAAGAACCAAGGTTCTATATTGATGCAGCAAAAGTATGCAACAGACCCATTGAAGAGTTGATTCTTGCATAAAAACCTGTAAAAATGACGATGAGCACACTGAAAAATCACGAAATTCACTCTGAGCATAATGGCGGTTCGACGCAGGTATCATGGGAGATTCCTATCTAAATTGAGACATCTCTCTGTGTTTCCGTAGAAAAAGTGACAAATTAGACAGGAATCTCCCATGCTATCTGCGTCGAACCGCCATTCCGATCTTGCCGACTGAGCAGTTTCGTGGGTTTATTACTGAATTACAGACTTTCTTAGCGTGATTTTCGTGATTTTTCTTGGTTCTCACATCAGTATGGATTATTCATTTCCTTACAGCAAAAGTTTGCAATAGCCCCATTGAGGCGACAGCGCGAGAGGCCAGAAAAACATTGAGTGCGCTAGTCTCGAGAAAATAACACTGTAGTAAGACGTAGAATTTTAGAGACGAGCAAATACTTAGTTACAGTTACCCGCACCTACAGTGTTTTCAGATTTTATGAAAAAGTTTTTAAATCGAAGGGAAAATGTTCGGAATTTTTTTTCTCCAAATCTGGCGACAATCACCACCGCGCGTAGCACACTGGATAGAGACATGGATTTTTCTAAGTGGAGGGGGGGGGCAAATTGTTCTTTTATGCATTAAAAACACCTTAGGATGCTCTTGCTAACTTTTGCTACATGCAATTGAATAGTTAACTATTGCGTAAAAACCAGCGAAAAAAAACGATGAACACGTAAATAAACGATTACGAAATTCACTCTCATATTCACAAAATTACTTTGAATTTTAAATACGCAATGGTGGAACTACGCAGAGATCCCTAAGAGATTCCTATCTAAGAGGCTTTCCTCTGATTGTGAGTGTTTCTATAGAAAGAGAGCCAAATTAAATAGGTATCGCCATTATATCATCATAGCTTAGCTCCGCCATCTTTGCTCTTAAATCGTGGAGACATATAGAACCACACTGAGGAATGTCTCAAATTAGATAGGAATCTCCCATGGTACCCCCTTATTAGCTATGCAATTGCGCCTTTTTAAATGCGATCCGTGAAAGTAATTCGTAATTTTTTAATGAGCACACAGTAATTTTTACTGATTTTTGCTCTAGAATTAACTATTTAATCGCTTACAGCAAACGTTAGCAATAGCCCTATTGATTGATATTTCCTTGCACAAACTATGTGATGGTTCATTTGAGGCTCAAAATCAAAGATTCCACACATTTTGAAGGTATTTGGCGCTGTTTATTCTTAAAAATCAACGAGCTATACATTTATCATACAGTGGCAATTTAATGGGTAACCTGCGTAACCACCATGGAGGACTTTTAGGTTAGGTTTAAGCGAGTAATTTTTCCATTTATTCCAATGTATTTTAATGCAACGCCCAGAGGCTTAACCATGTTTCGATCCACTGTGCGGTTGCGCTAAAATACATGGGAATAAATGGACAAATTACTCGCTTAAACCTAACCTAAAAGACCCCCATGATGGTTACGCAGGTTACTCATTAAACTGCCAATCTATAGATAAATGTATAGCTCATTGTTAAAAATCCTCTTTTTTATTAGTTAAACTATGTCCGGGAATTTTCATGTATAACGATCCACTGTGCGCCGCTTCAATTCACACAAAGCCCAATTCTTAACGTTGATCCGTCCTTATTTTTATTTTACTTTCACTTTTACTCGCCCCCCTCCCCCTCCCGACTTTGGATTCCTCGTCGATTCGATTAGATATTCACTTTATTTAACGAGGTAAAAAGGTTCTTAAAAGGAAGCTTTAAAAGCTCTCCCCGACATCGCGGAATCGGTGGAATCGACGGAGGTTCCTCTCTCTCTTCAAAAAATAAGATGAGGACCGAAGAGAGAACGATGAAAAGTTTTAATGAAACACAGAGCGTTTCAACCGTCGTCAAGCGAGGACGTAAATCATACTCGAAGGCAGCGTTGCCAGATTCTACCGCAATTACGGTACATTTACACGGGATATATAAGACAATTTTCCCACAATCTGACAACGCTGTATCAAAGGAGTCAATTGACAAGTCCAAATTAATAGACACGCAGCGCGCTGTCTGCAGTCTCGGTCCTCCGTTTGACATCGCGCGTAGAGCGAACTGATATACTTTAATTCAATTTCCCTGAGTTCCGATCGCACGATCCGATGATGCGATGAATGAAGGGAGCTATCTCCGTTATATTCAAACAAAATCGAGCGGTAATTCGAGGCGAAGATTGAATCTTTCCTCTTTAGTCGACGGGAAATTTTCGCATGAGCGATGGTATTAATGATATTAAGATTGGACAGTGTGGCAAGTGTTTACAAGGGTCTGAAATTTGTGTTTTTGTTTTTGTTTTTTTTTTTGTAAGAAAATGGTAGTACTTGATGAGCTGAAAACAACGGTGGATTAGGTTTTCTCATAAGTGTCCTTGTTTTGGAGATACACACAAGTAAAGTTGTAAAAAATCGTGTACTACGCGGAATTCCGATTATTTAAAACAATGTGCTTTGGGCCAAAATCTCACCTTCGGGGCAATAGGATTTGATTAGAAACCAAAGGCATCTTTGTTCTCAGCTCATTAAGTATTTTCATTTTCTTTATAAAAAAGACATAATTTCAGACCCTTGCAACTGCCCCTTTTAGGTGTTTGTTTTTTTTTTTTTGTTTTTTTTTTTTTGTTTTTTTTTTTTTTTTTTTTTTTAATAAATCAAATGAAAGTACTCAGTGAGATGAAAACACAAATTCCTTGGTTTGTTTCTAGGTTTCATAGTTCTGAGATCGAATTTTAGTCCGAAACAAATAATTACTGTAAATAATATTTTGCATTGTGACATTATGGAAAAAATTCGATGGATAATTTTTCAATGAGCGTGGTTTTAATGACTTTCGGGTTGGAGAATATGACAATGGTCACATCTTACAACAGCGGTCTGAATTTGCAAGAAAAGGAAATGAAGACATCAATTCATAAATCTTGAATAATAAAAATTAAAACCCTCACATCGAGCAATAAGATATCAGAAGCAAAAGATTGGCGTATTATTGTCCCAAACAAAAGGAAGATGAGACCAAAAAATCGCTATTCCCGTCGGAGAGTTGCAATTCAAAATCTGGGGATAAAGGTTGGACTAATTTGGTATAAGGCTCGTTGACCTGGAAGCTGGCTTTTCTCAAGAAACGCTCTTCTACATTCCTGAACGTGAGCTTAGACGGGAATGCGATATCCGTAGCGCCGCACAGGAGGCAGAAAGCTACTTGGCAGCAAAAAATCAGCAAGAAATTAACCTGAAATAACTATCGTTTTGAAGCTGTACTGATTCTAGACTTGCTGCGTACTTTTCCAGCTAGAACCATGCATTAGATTTGGTTCAAGCGAGAAAAATGCAGTCCTCGGAGCTTTAAAACCAACAAACTATAACTAAATACGAGTTTCACAGGACGTGCTTTTGAAACACTAAACAGGCAGCCATGATAAAAAAAAAAAAAAAAAAAACTCTCAGGGACATTTTCACACAGGCTCGGTTTGATTGCCACTTATTTTTTAATCTTGACGGATTATAAAAAAAAAAAAGAGAAAAAAAAGATGAATAATACATTTGCAATTGGCTTTAAATGAAGGTGAAAATATTTTAGATTGGCCATCAGGACACAGGAATCGATAAAACTGTTCCTTTTGAGAGAAAAAAAAAAAAAAAAAAAAATCCACGATATAGAATGTTGACACGTGTCAGGAACAAGCAAGATTTTCTCATCTGGATAGTTGTGTTGGAATTCTGTGTCCATAGATAGAAAGCCACACTTAATTAATTACAATATTTGATTTAAGATTAAAGAATAAAGGAAAACCAGAGTCAAAACGATCGTGCTGTCACACTTAAGGATAGGACTTATACTCGTAACACGGCATAACCCCTTTATTGTTAAATATCTTTATAGTTGTAAACCATAAGTTTAGACAATTTTAACTTGCCGAGTTTTGACCGCCAAATCAGTCAATTTTTCCCACAGTGCGTCGTTCGCGTTAGGAGAAACTGCGGCGATCCAAAGAGGGCTATTTTCTCGCAGGCCGTAAGCTCTGTGAGTGCAAAAGAGTGTGAATAACTCGCGTGACGCAGTGGCGCGGCCAAAAGCTATCTTCTGGTTCTGTCTCTCTTACTTCCCCTAAGAATACATGAGCTGAAACGAGAGACAAAGAGGAGGGTTTTATTCATTTATCCTTGTCCAACATGCATGTGTTAATGGAGAAATGAGAGAGATAGATAATTTCCCTCCGTGTGCTACTGATTGACGCATGGTCACAAGTATAGGTACTTACCAATCAGCTATAAATATAGACGGGTTTATGCTTTGTTTTAAGTTTTATCACAAATAAAAAAAATAAAATAAAAAAAAATAAATAAAAAAAAAAAGACATACTTAATGAACAATTTGTCTCTGATTTGTTTGCCTCTTATTTTTTAACCTTAAAACAATTTTTTTTTTTTTAAGCGTGCCGTATATATACGGTGCGCTTCTTGTTTTCATTTTCATATCTAATATATAAGTCCAATGCCTTGCTTATGGCAAAACCTTGGCGGGAAAGGTTTGAAAAATTAAAAACGTGTTTTCTTAAAACTGGTTTCATTAATCGTTAATTTATTGCTGCAATCCAGGAGGTCTCGGCGTCTATTTTCTTAAAATTGTAAAAGTTTTGGTATTCCTGTTAATTTCAATAAGTTATTAAGCGTCAAAGTCGAATTCCTTCAAACGAGAATTCCATACAGGTCCAGCAACCTAAGTCATTTGTGCCAACCTATGAGTCAAAATTCAAAGGCAGGAGGGGGGTGGAAACATCTCCCGCAGGAACCCTCTTTGCCCCTCGCCTTTGGGCTCCACCGGTCTCAAGATTTCTTCACGGTGCATTAAGCGGTCGTAAATGTGTCAACATCTGTTTGACGAGGGTACATCGATAAGAAGCGACGAGGTATTGATGAAGAGAGGGAGGGGTATAGAAAAGAGAGAGGCTCATTCATATCCTTAAGGTACCGTTCTAGAATTCATCCCTTTATTGTCTCGATGCAGAAAAGATTATGAATAGCAGCACTTTCCAATGTACATAGATATACAGTATCACAGGGTAATGTAATCTTTTTTGCACGGATGCAGTAAATGGTTGAATTCTAGAACGCTACCTATGTAGACCTGTTTAGTGATGACGTCACGATCAGAATTAGTTCCAAACAAATGCTCTATCTCGCTCACTCTCGTGGATTTACCAGATCCAAATTTTCGAACGCAAATTCATGCTAGTTAACCAACAGTTTTCTCAAATTTTATTGCACCATTAGATTCCACTTGCCTTAAAGTATCTTTTCACTGTAACATAATTCCTAAAAGATCACAAGCGAATTTACAATCACAGTTATACCGAAAGACGTTCTACGTTTTGTCCTTGTCTTGCTCACGGTCTCTTATGGTAGTATCACCGGAATGACACTCAATCATTCTAACTTCTCTCCGTATCGAAGCTATTGTTCGAGGTATAACACATGCCGTGATGGTGCTGATGAGCCTATATTCTAGAATTTTGTGCTCTTAAGAAACTGATAACTGTGATTGTGCATCGATGCGCGATGTTTCAAAAAGTTTGTGATAGCGGGCTCATATTTTATCACTGAGAAAAAAGTGGCTGTTAAAACTGTAAGAATAGAACCATAGATGATTTCGCCTTATTTCAATCATGAGACCTATCGTTGCTGTAGTCAGCGCGCTTGAATCTACACGAATTCTGATTGTCTCTATGGAATTTCGATTATTTCTATGGGAAATAAAGCGCGGGAATATATATCCAATCGGAAAATTTTTTGAAACAATCGGAAATTTTTATAAGGGACGTGGAACCCAATGGTGTGATAAACACAACGTGTAAAGAACGTGTTGTTTACTAGCACTTGTATTTGAAAATTTGGACTGTGTTTCGTATGGGAAAACCCACGAGAGCGAGTGAGACGGAGCCTTTGTTTGGAACCAATTTTTTTCATGACGTCACACTAAACAGGTCTTTGCATCGGAAACATTTGAAATTCTGGGGGATCGGCAAATTGAAAGCCCCTCAATGAGCGTCGATGGAATCAAGGGATTTTTGAGGACATTTTTGGCGTTTTGTTGAAAAATAGGTGTTTAAAATCCAGAACACAGGGAGCCAGAGGGGTAAAATTCGCATTAATTGCTCTAAAAAGTGAGAGGGGCTGTCACGTGTCTTCCACCCCTGGACAGCTTCCTCGCTGCGGCTATGGAATTGACTCTGGAATAACTTATTTACCTATCCTAAAAAGTTCGTTGCGTGTACAAAATTTTTCACTGGAAGCTTCTTCAAATTTTGGAAACTATAGGTCCATATGGAACTTTGCTTTTCCAACACGAAAAATGATATCGACCGACGGCAACAGAAAAAAAAAAGAAATAATATGACAATGCGTTATAGTGATTAATGGCATAGTTTTAACTGTAAACTTTCGATACTTTTCAAGAAAATAAATGGGGAGAGGGGGAATTAAAATCCACAAACCTCTTAAACCTCCACACCTACTAATCTATACCCCTAGAATGCTTGATGTGTAAAGGGCACTTGAAATGGTTAGTTCTGTATATTAAAGGATTATTGTTTCATGAATTCGCAAGTGTTCCATTTATGCATATTACGTATCTACATCGTGACAATCGCAACAAGTGCTGACAGCACCTAAAACGGAAAAAAAGATAAAAAAACTGTTTATTATTTAGAATCACGGCTTTTCCGAATATGACACTTTTTGACTTCAAAAGAACGCCACCTCATGTTTGATCCCTGAACAAGCCGTTTAAAAGGTGGAGGAATTTAGAAATATCTATTGTCTATAGTTTATGTGGGTAAAAAAGATCGAGCCTTATCAAATAATTTTCTCTTTTCAGCTTTCAATGGGTTTGTTGCAAACTTTTGCTACAGTGCTATAGAGTTTTGATTCTGATGTAAAATTGTCTGAAAATTACATTGGCGGCATCAAATAGTCATAAAATCCACTAATAAACCCAAAAAACGCATTATAAAGAAAGCCAAAATTGCAGTCGTAAAGCCGAACAATCTGTGCACGCGCAAGACGAACATCAGAGATAGGTGACCCATTCTCCCCTTTTTCGTTAAGGGGGGGGGGGAGAAAATATCTCTACAGTCAAACTGTGATTTTAAAAATGTGCATGGTCAAGATGTTGTCTTTTGTGAAGGGGGCGGGGGGGGGAAGCAAAATATCAAGAACAGGGTGTTTCAAAACTTGAGTGCCAAACTTATGGAGTGTATTTTTGGGGTCAACATACATATATATAAGACTTTATTTTCCTACATGAGTATGTGCTGCAATTGTTTCTCTTCTGAGCTAGAGCCCTCCAAAGTTTTGAAAACAAAAAACAAAAAACAAACACAAAAAAACAACGCCTTTGACTCATCTCCTTACAGATACATCTGATCTAAATTTATTTTTTTCATAATTTCTCACCAAACAAGCTCAATTGGACAGCACTTGTCACAAAAGAACCGAGTGACATTTTTGATAAAATTGAGTTATTGATTGATAGAGCTAGCAATACTGAATCTCGAAGCAACAAGTGCTTCTTCTGTAATAACAACTATTTCCCGTCAAAATTCCAGGTAAAAGTGAGCTGGTGAGCCTCATTGATGTCATTGTCCATATGATGAAATAAAATGAGAACTTGGTTCCTTTGGCTGATTAGGTTAAACCTTAATCCGAGTCACGTAAGGAACCAACTCCGACTTGGTTCCTTTCAGTGGCGGCTCGTGCGATTTGGCAACCATGCTTTTTTACCATTTAAACCTATGCAAAAGTATCGATATCTTGGGGGTGCATTGCACCTCCTGAAGATCGATTGTTTTACATAGGTTTAAATGGAGGGATTCCACTGTTGCCACATTGCACGAGCCGCCACTGGTTCCTTTTATAGAATTGGGAACGGACTTAAGTCCGGATTAACGGATTTTAAAATAATCAACAGTGTAAACCAACTCTGCCGTTTGGTTTCTCTTAGAGTTTCGTTTTTCGTGATTATGCCAAAAAAAAAAGAAGAAAGGAACCAAGTCACTTTAAACGCTAAAAATTAAGAACCTTTCCTACATAGTAAATTCCACTTTTCCGGTGTTGAAATGCAAAAACACAACACGGTAGTTGAATGAAATCAAAACGTAAGTAATTCCAAGTTTTTTGTTTAAATGCTAGCTCTTCAACTTTGGACTCAATTTTCTCGAGATCAGCTCCATGTTGAATGCTGTCTAATTATTATCATTGCTAGCAAAAGCATTAAAGCTGTTCAGACTTTAGTGGCACGCTTTTCCAACACCTGCGTGTTGGAATTTTCCCTGCTTGTTTTTTTTTTTTTTTTTTTTTTATTAATTCAGAAAAAAATGTCCATTTATACGAAACAGCAAGAGTTTTTAGAGTGGCTATCTGGACACAGGATTATAATACATTAAATACCCAAGTGAGAAAATGTCGCACCTCTCTTTCACGCGTCAATTAATGCTTTATAGTACACATCCTTCCAAAAGAAACAATATATGAATTTTTGTGAGCCGCTCTAAAACACGTCCGAGAAAACCCCTAAAAAGTAACAGTTACTCATCACCCCGAAGTACTGAACTGTCACGCCTGGTCAACCAACCGACTGAAGCACGCGGTTTAACTGGTAGTAGTTAAATAGAAATAACAGTTGAACTTTATTTAGAGCGCTTCGTCCATTCATAATATCAAGTACATTCTTCCGATCTGGTTGCTCAACTGTGAATTGAAAATTGATTGATAGCCAAATAACAGAATAACTAAAACAAAAGGATACGGGCGTGAATATTGGTCACGGAATAAGTTGCACGGTGAGGGTGAGAGACTATGAGGCACCACTGAACAGTGGGTCCAGCACCACTCTCTCTCTTTCTCTCTTTCTCTCTCTCTATCTCTCTCCCTCTCTCTCTCTCTCTCACTCTCTCTCTCTCTCTCTCTCTCTCTATCTCTCTCCCTCTCTCTCCTGCCCTCTCTCTCACACACACGACTCACTCACTCACACAGTCATATTATTTAAGGGAACAGTGACAAAGCGTGGATGCCTACCGAGTACGGTGTGACATCGCACACAGAATCGGAACATGGATTTTTCCGAACAAAAAAAGTGGTGGTATTTTGCTTAAAAAAAAAAAAAAAAAAAAAAAAAAATGTCAGCGTCGATATTTTCTTGCAATAACCATAGTATTTGACTCATTTTAAACTCTAAACTGAATAATTTCAAACATTTTTAATTCATCTAGTCCCAATATGTACGATTCTCTATCTTGATTTTTACTCGTAAAATTACGTTCGGCTAATTTCAGGGTTTGATTCACTGTGTGCATCGAAATGAATGAAGAGCGAGCGATAAAACGTTATCAATGCCAAATATTTATAAGCACACACTCAATTAATTCGCGTTGCGGACTTGCGGAGACCAATACTAACTACAACCCCCCTCTCCCCCTTCATCACTCCGCAGGCAGATTTAACAGTGACGGCTACAGAACATTCGATCGCGGTGAATTTTTTAATTAAAATGCATTCGGATCGGATTCGGCTCCACATAGTAGCCAGATCTCACAGTGAAACTAGAGTCCCTTGATGAAAGTTCTATAAAAGGAGTTTCAACACGATGCGACGCTCCGTTCATTTGAAAAGAGTCGACCACCTGAATGAATTCGTAACTTTCTTTTACTATACACCGTGCTACTCGCAAAAAAAAACACAATTCCCACGGTTCTTCCAGTCAACACGATGTTTATTATAAAAAATAAAAAAACAGGAATCGACAAAGCAACTGATTATTAAAAGAAAGTATTCCTCTTTGCCATGGTTTCACCCCAGGGAGGTTTTAAGTTTGTGAGGGCAACAGATAAAAATGCTTGATTTAACGTAGGTACTCCAACACAGAGGGCCGTCCAGTCATTGTCACTGTGTGACGATAGATAGCGCGTGAGAGAATATCTGGGACAAATATTTGCACAAACAATGAGTGAGAGATTTCTCGCCCGCTCATAATTTATCATATCCTGAGTAAACAGTCGAATAGACCCGGTATGGTTTCGGCACTCTCGTGATGACTTGGGCAATCGAAGAGCAATAAGCATGAAGCAGGACACAGTCTAAAATGGAGGAACCTTCGACGAATTACACCAGCTCACAAAATCCCAACGTTCATCAACGGGGATCGATATTCATTGGAATGCGCGGTGGAACGTTTCGTGGTTTGCACGGAGATTTATGAGCATAAAAACTGTGGAGGGGGGGGGGGGGGGGGGGGGGAGAGAACGCTGACACCATTTAAAGAGCCCGAAAAAAAGGGAAAATTTCAATGGTCTTTAAAACAGCTATAAACTTTTCACAAGCGAGATAAATCTATACTGGGAGCGAGTCGTCATACAACATGTACTATCGACGAATTAAAGATTGTCGCGAGAGTTTCACACTTTTTCAGATATGAGTGTGAGTGAGTGACTGATCTGCAAACGGTTTTTCCGCCCCACCCGCACTGGTCTCTCCCCTGCAAGGTGTAAGGAATATGAAGAGTGGCCGAACCAGAACCTTGAAGGCGAAACTTAGCTCGTGAAAATCTCGCGGCAATCTTTAATTCGTCGATAGTACTTCATCGGCGGCTTGTGCATCGTGGCAACACTGAATCCTCTCCGTTTAAACCTACTGAACATAATCGACATCCAGGGGATTCCCTGAATCCATAAGAAATCGATACTTTAGAAAAGGTTTAACCCTTTAAAGACCAGGTTAGTTCAAGAGAACACCACTCCTCCGTTTCTAGAGGGAGGGTAGTTAACTGTTCGTACTCGGTGGAGTTGGAATTGCCTAATCGACGAATTGAAGGCGCCCAACGAGATCTTATCTATTGTAGTGTTTTCATCTATACATAATTGCATTTATCCGGAATGAAGACTAAAACAATGTGAAATAGACCAGAGGAGAAAAACGAGTAAACTCGGGCTTGGCCCATAAAGGGTTAAAGGGCAAAAAAACATGGTTGCCAAATAGCACGCGCCGCCACCGATGCACTTGATACAAGGCGCGTGATAAAGTACCTCGTGCATGGCGTATTGCACACTCATTTCCAGTATCTTTGTGTGCTTGGGGGTCGTCTGCAATATTGTATGCGCCTGATAAAACCTACAAAGTGGAACCTCTTGGATAAAATAACATTTAAACATCAACCAGATGGACATTCAACTATTTCGTAGGAGTTCATTCTGCCATTCTAGTGAGCAGAATTCTTTTCCCGAGTAAGCTAAGGTAATTTTAACATTGACAGAATTCAGGGGCCCAATTAGGTTGCGAATAGTCGAACTTGACTCAAACTAGCATAACCTTACTTTGCTACCTTTTGATACAAAAAATGGTACCTTGCGTGCCATGAGTAAAGTATACCCATCTTCAATACATTTGAGGAATAAGAGACGGTTGATCAAGGTAAACTTTACAATGGTGCAGTTGCAAGGGTCTGAAATTTTTTTTTTTTTTGAAAAAGAAACTGAAAATACTTGATGAGGTGAGAACAAAGATGCGTTTGGTTTCTAATATTAAGTCCCATTGTTCCGGAGATGAGATTTTGGCCCATAACACAGTGTTTTAAAAGGGAATTCTGCGTAGTGACGTCTTCACACACGCGATTTTTTACAACTTCACACGTGCGTATCTCCAAAACCAGGGCACTTATGAAAAAAAACAAAAACCACTATTGTTCTCAGCCTATTGAATACTATCATTTTCTTCATAAAAAACACAACAATTCAGACCCTTGCAACAGCCCCATTGTGAAGGGAAAATAATTAAATTATTCAATTTGTGGTTGACCTTTTAAAATAATGGTCCTTCCACATCATCTAGAAAATAAACAAAAAAGGCGTGAGCCTTCAAAGCCTTCTTGGCTCAAGAGCTCTGCCGATTACTGTCAAGCCGATTACGCATCCTAATCAAAGCTGATGCAAAAATAAATCGAATATTCAATACGGCCCTAAAAGAGAGGACGATGCTTTTTTGTCCTCACCGTTCATCATCAGACTTACGGGGGCGAACGCTCATTTTCTGCGAGGCAAAAGTCGAGAGCACTCTCACAGATGAGACATTAAAGGTTATCTTGAGATACCACATCGGGGGTCGAAGCCTACGCTCGCCCCTTCAGTCCGGGTCCCGGACAAACGCAATCAAGTTAAAATTAAGTGCGAAACTTACAGAAGGGGTGCATAATTGATTATTTAATCCTGAAGTATTGGTCGCTCTTTTCTTATAACATTCATTTTTTCCCCCTTTTCTCGACTTGCAACGAAGGATCCTCCTGCTCGCGCCTTAATACGTTTCCTTATTGGGTTTCCGTTCTCTTTCCTTTCCCTTTCCTTTCCTTTTTATGTTTTGTAAACAAAAGTAGTTTAATCCCATGAATTAAGAATGAAACCACCGCGCGAGCTTGAACAAGACCTCCGCGTTGCCAAACTTGCATCATTGTTTATGGGGGATTTCGGGGCTTGGGACCCCCCCCCCCCCCGGTTCCCACAGGCGGATACAGGAATTTTTCTTTCTCTCTCCGATCGTTTGGACCCATGCGTTAGAAAAGGACAGCAGAGGGAGAAGGGGGCCATGACGTTACTTTACCGCTCGTCTCCGATCTGTCCTAATGCACGCGTATTCAAATAGAAGGTCATGAGAGAGGCATACACATGCGCAATAGCGTACACAGGATTTTGTCTTTCTCTCTCTTTCCCCATTTGCACACGTGAGTAAGAAAAGGACAGAAACAGGGGAACGAACTTGACTTCAGCCCCTATCTCTTTCCTTTTCTACACATACACTCAAACGGGAAAAGAGCGAGAGAGACTAATTCCTGCGTACGCCATTGTACAGTGTACATGCGTGTGCCCGTCCATAGTCTATCCTTCCTCGTTTTGTCAAAGGGCTTTGCCCATCTCCGCTCTCTTACAATGCGGCTCTTGCAAAATATTGCTAGGAGCAAATGGATGATCGAATCTGTTGTAAAAATCAGCGGAAATCACGAAAATCACACTAAATAAGACTAAAATTCAGTAAAAAAATCAGAAAACAGGTGTAAAGGCAAGATCGTGATAGCAGATTTCAAAGTTACGCGAGTATCATGGGAGATTCGTGCATAATATGTCTTTTTATGTATGGTAACACAGAGTTATGTCTCATATTAGATAGGAATCACCCATGGCACCGGCGCGGTATCCCCCGACACACGCGAAAATTCTTCAATATTTGACTTATAGATTTTTAAACTTACTTTCCTCAAAAACGGTGATATGACTCACCTTCTCGATGCTGTCATAATGTAGCAGACATCTCAGGCTATCATTAGAGACCAAGATATCGATAAAAACTAGGTAGATTTTCTCATAACGTCGCCAGAACGGCATCGCCCGACATCGGCGAAAATTCTACAATATTTGACTTAAAGATTTTTAAACTTACTTTCCTCGAAAACGGTGCTATGACTCACCTTCTCGATGCTGTCATAATGTAGCAGACATCTCAGGCTATCGTTAGAGACCGAGATATCGATTAAAACTCGGTAGGTTTTCTCATAACGTCGCCCGAATGGCGCGGCGTGCCTCCGACATTTCGCCCAATCATGAGAGTGAATTTTGTATTTTGTTTACTCAACGTAATGTTTTCAGTTTTTTATGCAAAAATTAACTCACCAATTACCTGAAGCAAAAATTTGCAAGAACCTCATTAGTAAAACCAAAGATATTCAATTAAGTGAACAGAGCGTTCAGGGAAAAGGAGCCAACACGGACCCTGCGCAACTCCGGCAGATTTCTTTTTGAATTTTTTTCTGCAATTTTTTTTTGCGAAAATGTTTAACAGGATGCCCCCATTATACCCCACGAAACTTCAAAAGTTGATAAGGACAATAAAAGGTCCCTCATAAAACTGTACTTCGAAAACGTGGACTTTCTGAGTTATTGAGAGTCGAAGTTGCTAAAAGAATCACCGTACGGAATAAGAAAACAAGTTTTTTTTTTTTTTTTTTTATTTTTTTTTTAGTGTATTCATAAAAAAAAATATTTGGGAACAAGGATGACTGATTGTCAGGAGAAGGAAAATAGACAATTTTACTGATTTACTTAAAGTGAAAGTGGATGTTCTGAGGCGACCCGCTAAAATCAGACAGGCATGCAATGCTTTACAGAAACTCGACTGCAAGCCAAAAGACTACCCATCGCTTATAATTTATCACCCCGCCCTCCTAACGACAAGAAAACATTTTACTGTAGAGTCTCCCATCGTATCGGCGAAAAAACGGTTTTTTTAAAATTCTAAAGGCTGACAAGGCCGGAGTATTAAAAATAATTTATTAGAGTAATGAGTATTTGGAGCAAATTGGCTATTGAAAAACTCCCCAGTCTCCATGGAACGGATTAAGAGGGGAAAAAATTAAACCCATGGTGATGCAGCGATTTTTCGGTGCAATTTTGCTAGCATGTAATGAGCCCTTCCGCCGTGTACGCGTATCGATAAAATCAGATGAATATACCGAAATCAATTTGAGTCCCGATAAACGTAAGCTTGATGATCGAGGGAATTCACCGTGACCCAATCTCCTACTTTTTCCACGAAAACGCATCCTGATACTGGAGCTTTAATTTAATTAACTGTCCTTTTTCTAGGAAAACGTTGCTTTCGCTCATGGAAAACAAGCCGTTGCAACAGTTCCTAGCAAGGCTGCCGTTTGGCGGAACTCTAACAGAAATATAAAATCCATAGGTGATTCAATCAGTGGCGTAGCGTGCAATTTGTCAACGTCGTAATGCGTTCATTTAAACCCATGTAAAAGGTGGAATACGAAGGTGTTCACCGGACATCCAATAGTTCGATCTTTTTCATAGGTTCAAAAGGACAAACGGTAATGTTGCCAAATTGCACGCTACGCCACTGGATTCAATCTGACACATCTCACCTGTTATACGTAACATTTGCTTCCATCGGTTGAATCACTGATGGATGAAAGAATCCACACAACGGCGCAGTGTTGATTTTTTGACTTGTATCGAAAACTACTCATTTGCCGGGCTGACGTACAGACGGTTTTAGTGCGAAGTCAACGGTTAGCCAACAACCACAACAATGCACTCATCGGTCGCAATCGGTTGTGATAAAACTCGCGTAGCGTTCCAAACTATATCATGCACTCTCCCGTAACCCCCATGTATATCCATCTCTTTCTAGTATCGAAACTCGTATACAGGGCCTTGTTTGACGACATATTATTATCAAAATCGCATTAAAATGCCTCGAGAAATTCATTTCTGCTATAAAATTTCACAAAATAAGTCTCTATATACGATTTTTGAAATTAGAGTGAGATGGCAGTACATGGGGGTCACGTGAGAGCGAGAGAGACAAACTGGCTTTGTTTGGAACGCTCATCACCGGCAGTCGCCATTACTAAAACCCTCTATGACGGAGGATCAGAGGAGGCCAGAAACACGACGCAACGGAATTCGTCTCTCCCTCCCTCCCTCCCTCTCCCATTCTTTAAACTATTTATCCATCAACTTATTTCATTAGTTTTGATTCTTGTATATGCATTTAAAACTGTGTGAGCATTAACCCTTTTTTTCTCGTTTCTAAACAGCCCCCCCCCCCCTTGTTTGGTCAATATCGTGGGAAGAAGTGACTTAGGAGGGCAAGTGGAAGAGATACTTTCAGAGCCCTGACTTGCTCTTCTAGCCACAATCTGACACTATGCTTAAGTGTTCTTTCATTCTTATTTTAGTTTGTTACTTGTATCAAATATTGCAAAATTATGGGAAGTAAATAAGTCTTTTTCTCACTCTATGCCCCCCTCTCTCTCTCTCTCCCTTTCTCTCTCCCCTTCTCTCTCTCTCTCTCTCTCTCTCTCTCTCTCTCTCTCTCTCTCTCTCTTTATCTCTCTCCTGCCAATTTGATCGCAAGTGTTAGAGAAGGAAAGTGATAAGAACTACAAGCACGTGGTAGATCCTCCCTCCATCCTTTTCTAACACATCTGTTAAAACGGGCAAAGAGTGAGGGAGACAAATTTTAGGCCACGCCTCCACCGCACCGGAGGCTTTACGGGCGGATGCATTTAAGCGTCTCATCGGCTCAGTTCTTGCGACAAAATTGAAATGATCTAAAATATGCAACTGGGATATGAGGGAGCAAAAGGCCCGAGAGGAACCATGAAACAAGAAGTGTGCTCTCGCGAATGAATCCTGATTCAAGGCATAATGGGGATTTCTAGGAAACAGTGCACCTCTTGCTTCAAGAGCCGATGGCCGATAATCCTTTTCCAATCAATTTGAGCTCTCTTGGCGGTGCGGGGCCCAGGCCCGGGCGTGACGCAGCGGGATTAGGGATCGGGATTTCAGTTTTCGTTGGGAAATTAATTCCTAAAGATAACACGGCTCTGCTGCAGTCTTGCGCCGATATTTAAGCTGTAAGTTGGAATCAACACGAGTATACATAATCTAGAAGGATAAATCGTTTTTCAGCGAGCTCGTTCCTCTCTCTTCAGCCGCAGACTCATAGCGCCGTAATCACGGTACATCTTCAAACAGCTCTTAAAATTAAAAGGGGTGAAGGAGAGAGAGAGAGAGAGGAAGAGAGAGCGAGAGAGAGAGGGGAGAGAGGGGGGAAAACAGGTCGATTTAAAATGAGGTAATTTCGAAGCCGAGCTATAAACGAGATTTCGAGGAAAACTTGAAGGACCCTCCCCGAAAATAGTACCAGCTCAATCGTCAAAAAGGCGGTATTGTCAAAACACTTCCGTCGTCGAAATGGCAAATAGTGAAATAGATATACGTTCACCACTGTCGAGCACCGTGCACAGGTGCCACAGACCTAGGTTGCCCTTAGATAAGTAAAAAATAATATAACCTAAAAAAGTCTTGTCAACCTATCAATATCAAAGAGTCTTACGGTAAGAAATAAAATATGTCAAACCCCCTAAACGTGAATCATTAATCATTAAAATAGTAAAGTATCAGTTAAGTCATTGTTGTGCATTAAGTGCGCAACAACCACTTTCATATGGTCTTCAATCCGTTATATATTTATTTTATGACGGCAAATTTTTGTCACGGATACACGTACGTAAATCTCTGCGCATTGAATGTAACCAAACAATTCGATTTTTAGCGTTAAACGTGGATTGTTTGTCCGTTAAAAGTCTCCTAACTATTATAGCTACTGACCCTGTGTCGGTTAGACTAGGTTATACTAATTGTAAGTAAGGTTAGCGGCGATGAGGGACCACATTTGCATTTCGATGAATGACCCTCCTTGTTCTCGACGCGCGACGATTGCCCGTGGTCCCCGAAACCTTCGAACACCCTTTGAAAGTTTGATAGTAGCAACATTTTTCATAGCACCGTCTTAAAACTGTCTCACATTCAAAGTATCAGTTACCTCCCACTCGCCGACTTAATCACTCCAATGAAAGCTGAGAAGAATTTGTTAGTTCGTTTGATACTTTATGACAAAGGTAAGTATAGGAAGTGCATCTATCTCTTTTCGACGAGAAGCGCCATGAAAATGGTGAAATATTATGCACAACTTTACGTCGTGAAAATAAATAAATATAAGTGAAAATTCCTCGGATAATACACAAGAGAAAGACAAGAATTATACTAACTCCGAACAAAGGAACAAGGTTGGGATGGGGGACTTTAAGCGGCAAAAGTCTAGTAATACAAATAACGAAATTCCATGTTTTTTTTCCCAGCACACATGCGATAAAGCGCCTTCATATTTCTGAATAGGCAATTTCAGGACTGATACGTAGGAATAGTTATCTTCATCTCCTCGTATAGTTGCACGGCGCACGCTACCTCTTGGATGAGGCAGGCGTCCGCGCGATTCGTTTTACTCGCTTTTTTCAGTGGGAATCAGTGGCGGCTCGTCGGCTTTGGTATTAGGGAGGCTGCGGGGGAGTCTGGGGGAACTCTCCCAGCGGGGGGGGGGGGGGGTCCGGGGGGGCCTCCGTATATAACACGTAGACAAAAACAAACAGGCGCGGCTAGTCTGGCAACTGGCTCGGCAATGCTGCGGGAGTCGTGGAGGATAGCAGCCTCCGATACCTTCGTTAGTGCGTGCACACCACTGCACAGTCCTTGCTTGGTTGTGTGTGTGTGTGTGTGCCGAACACCACTTCTTGAGTGACTCGACCAGTCGACCGACTCGGACTCGGATTCTGTGCCTCTCAACGACTCTGGCACTGCTGACTGCTCTCGTTTCGCGACTCTGAAATCTCGTTCCCCGCCCGCTTACAACTTCCTTCTCTTGCGCTCTCACCTATAAGATTGACTTGGCACAGCCTCCCTTGCCTCCTTAGGCGAGCCGCCACTGGTGGGAATCATGTTTTGCTTTCGACAGCTTCTAATTTAATTATAGCACGACCTCTTTTCAAGTTGACATTCATGAACTTCGAATAATCAAAACTTTTTAATTCATTAATTCTACCCTCGATTTAATCAGTTTAATTTTTCGCCGTGTTTTAACATTGACCAGCCATCAACCGCCGCGTGATCGGCCATTGTAAATCGTTAGGGGGAATTAAAAAAACAAAACAAAACAAGAGAAACCGCCTAATTTAAACACTCAGAACTAAATCAATGTTGTAAAAACAGTCAATTTTCTTCCAGTAGGTCTTCGGCTAAAAATAACCAGCTCCGCACGCACATCAATAAAATTGAACTAATAATCAAAAAAGCGAGAAAATATATACTGTACTAGTGTAATCCCTATCCCTGATCTTTGCTTTCTTCGCGCGGAGTAACATCTGGTCAGGTGTCAGCAGTTCAATTATCCAACATCCTCTAGTCATTTATTTGAAATTCTTATGGGCGAAACTCATACAGACAAACACAAAATCTCTTGTGGAGCTCCTATAATTATTTAAATCTCCTTGTAGAAAAGGGCTAAAATGGACGATGCATGAGCACTTCTTACCCAAAATAGAGGCAGGCCTTCCGAGGCAGATTCATAGAATCTATTTGAACTCTTACCTGAAACAGAGATAGAAACATTTCGGTTCAAAATACACCTGTCCTCAAAACTTAAAAGGTACATAATGTATGAAAAATTCGAAAATGGAACAAAACTACGGACAAATTTGGAATTATGGAACACAAAAAATGATGAAATTACCATAGGAAGGATCCATAAAACAGGAGATGTCCTCCTTCTAAAATACCCTAATACTCCCGGAATGCTGAATTTTCTAAAAAAAAAAAAAAAAAAAAAAAAAAAAAAAAAAAAAAAAAAAAAAAAAAAAACAACCATGATCTGTTAGCTGCCCTTCTTCCAGGAACCGACTCAACGGGGCAAGTGCGAGGGCGAGAACCAGCAGCGGTACGAGAAGGTCTGTCGCTCTCTCTCTCTCTCTCTCACTCTCTCTCTCTCTCTCTCTCTCTCTCTCTCTCTCTCTCTCTCTCTCTCTCCCTCTTCCTCCTCCATTGAAGCGCGCGTGCAAGGATAGAAAAGGGGATGAAACCCCCTCATTATAACCTTTTTCAACTTTTACATTCAAAACCAAAAGGCACAAGAGTGAGATAGAATAAATCCTATGGTTGCGCTACTGCCTTGACTTTAAAAGGATATTGTGAAGCAGATGGTAGCTCTCGGTGAGCTGAAAACAAGAATGCTTCTTGTTTGTTTTTAGTTTTCACAGTTCCAGATATGCACTTTCCGCCCCACAATATGTCAATTATTTCAAGAGGAAATTTTGCATTGTGATTCACGAGCGATAACTATAGAGGGACTAGTACAGTAGTACCAACTATACAGAGGGAATCCTAAAATCCCCAAAATGAGACAACATGGGCAATTTTTTGCTGGTTTGTTTGCCCGAGGATTTTGTGAGTTTTTAGTGCTATCATCCTCATTTTTGCAGGTTTTTACCGCTGAATCGACCCTTAAATCACTTACAGTAAAAGTAAGCAACAGCTTTATTGTATGTATTGAAAGGAAGGAAGAAAAAGCTATCTCATCGAGGGACATAATAAGGGGAGAGAGGAGGAGGAAAACCTCAGACCTGGGCTTAAAGTCTTGGTAAAAAGGTTCCACAAATGGCGTCGTCGGTAGAATACCAATCAGACGTCGAAGGGCCCTCGATAAACAGACTTACAGCGATGATGAAGCGGGGAAAGAGGGAAAGGAGAAGGCTGAAGCAGAGACTGAGACTACTCCCCCGAAATTATCAGGATTAAAAGCGAGTGATTATTTGATTACATCTTATCAAAGTTAAATCCGCCCCCTCCACTTGTCCCAACTTAAAGCTCCCGCTCAAGTCCTTCGACCTCGCGCCTAGGCAAAGGCCCGAGAGAGAGCGCCACTTGAAGACGCAGAGGGGTGAAGTTCGGGTTGATCAAAGCTAAGGCGCGCCTCTCTTCGAAACCCGGACGATGTCACTCTTGTAAAAAGCACACACCGCGCGTTCGATGAGAATTGGGAGCTGAGCTGAGCCAGGGTTGCCAGTATAGCTGAAAAAATAATCTAAAAGCTCTGGGTTCGAATCCCGGCGGAGAGGGGGAAACTTTTCAAAATCAGTGGTGCCGATGCTCGATGTTCATTTCTTTTTTCCTTCGTTCTCAATGGAGCTGTTGCAAACTTTTGCTACAGGCTTATAAATAGTTGATATTGCGGTAAAATCCTGTAAAAATAACGATTAGCGCACTAAAAAATCACGAAATCTACTCCTAAACTCACAAAATGCTTTTAAATGCAAGACCGTAATGGCGGTCGAGGCCACGGTTTTCTTATGGCAATTATATGCTTCTTCTTCTTCTTGTGTGGTGTTGCGAGAACACCTCGTGTAGATGGCGCTGATTGAAGATAGGGAACCCCGATGAAAACCGCGGCCCCGGCCGCCATTACGGTCTCACGTTCAAAATCATTTTGTGAGTTTAGGAGTGGATTTCGTGATTTTTTAGTGCGCTAGTCGTTGTTTTTACAGGGTACTACCCCAGAATCAACAATTATTAAGCCTGTAGCAAAAGTTTGCAACAGCTCCATTAGTGGCAAATGAGGACTTTTCCGGAACATACGCTCATTAAACAATGGATGTGCTCTTCCTGAGAATTTTGTATTGTGAGCAAGTGAAGGCTTTCAGCTGAAGATCACACCTGATGTTGGAAGTGTCCTCAAATGTTGACTTTACGTTGGGAATCACGCTTCCCCGATGATTTTGTAGAAAAAAAGAAAGCAAAGAGAAAAAAAAAAAAAAAAAAAACTGTAAAATCATATTTTTGAATTTTAAAGATGCCATCAATAGTCACTTGGTGCCATTTTGGACACCAAGAGTTGGAACCCAGTGTCCAGAAAGGACATTCAACTACTTTTGATAACATCGGAAAAATACAAAATATATGTCATCAAAAAGTTTTACAAACTATACTATCTTGGCGTCTAAGAACGACATTAAATGACTTTTCATGGCAAAAGGAGAACATGGAAGTATACCATTAAGATGATGCTAGGGTCGATTAGTTCAAACCGTGGACAATGAGATTACTCAAAATTATAAATTTGAGGAACGTCGGCACCAACAAGCTTACTTAAGGAGAAACCCTGAATGTTTCAAACTGAAAAACTCAAAAGTAAATCCGGGATGTATGAAATACGAAAATTCACAGAAGCATCAATGAGTGCGAGTGAGATAGCTAAACATAGTATCACCCGCACTAACTAAGCTTGTGTCGAAATGAATTTCATAAATTACGGCTTTAATTCTCAACGAATTTTGCTCGTTCTGAGCGCAAAAACCTATACAAAAAATTACACCGGATTTTGTGGTTTGACTTTGTTTTCAATTTAAAATGCCAAAACCACGACTTTTCCCAAAAAAAGACGGGCGGCGCGCTATCCATCGGATTGAAAACTAGAAAAGTTTCGCGTGGAATCACCATTAAAGGAGAGAATGAATACATTGTGACCAGTGGCGTCGCGTGCAATCTGGCAACACTGTATTCTACCCATTTAAACCCATGTAAAAAGTGGAATTCAGGGGGTGCACAGTGCACGCGGTAAATTCGATATATTGAATGCTTTTAAATGGAGGAGGCACATTGTTGCCAGATGGCACGCGACGCCACTGACTGTGACCGTATTGCACGAGGCACCATTGTTGGCAACACCGAACCCAGCGCGGCTCTTTCGGTAAGTTGTATAATCTCCCCTAATATAACCGTTGCCTGGGCAAGCAAACAAACAATCTTGAAATAAAGGAGGTAAAAAGGGGGAGAATTCGTACGGTACCGTCACTCGTGGCACTATTGGCGAGGGTGACGGGACTGGTGGGTCCCGACGGGGGAAAGAGGGGACTTGGACTCTACCGTTGATTTGAATCTGATCTGGAAACCCTGTCCCTTTCCACCTTTCACCTCTCCCTTCTTTCGGGTAGCAATGACCTTCGACAGTTTCCACTAAAAATGTCATATCCGGTTCCTCTCAAGGAATATACAAGGGTCTGGTTGAGACGTCCTCAGGGTAAGAATAGCGCGGAAAACAAGTTTTAGTGTTCCAGAGATGTGCTGTTTATATTATAAAATGAATTTTCGGTGGAAAAATACACAATACATATGCTTTGGCGGCTCGTGCAAGATAACCAGTTATTCCCATGTATTTTGGTAAAGGCGCACAGTGGATGAAAGCATGTTCCAGCCTCTGTTCGTTTCTTAAAATACATGGGAATGAATCAAGGTACTTGTATTTAACAGGTATGCTCGACTCGCTTCCCGCGTCATCTTCAGTGGCGCGCAGTTCAAAAAGCATTCCAAGATGGCCGACAAAAGAAGAAAACATTGTATACTCTTTCCAGAAAACATCGGGCTATTTTCTGATTTTCTAAAGAGAGAAGCCCAATGTTTTCTGTAAAGAGTATATAATGTTTTCTTCTTTTGTCGGCCATCTTGGAATGCTTTTTGAACTGCACGCCACTAAAGATGACGCGGGAAGCGAGTCGAGCATACCTGTTAAATATAAGTACCTTGGTTCTAGCCTCTGCTCGTTGCATTAAAATACATGGGAATGAATAGAAAAAATTACACATTTTAAACCTAACCTACAAATCCTCCATGGTGGTTATCCATTAGACTGCCACTCAAGATAAACGTGCAGCTAGTTGGGGAAAACCGCAACTTGATATTTCGTCGGTGAGTTATCAGCGACATTTCACCACACCCGAACCAAAATCGAAGCAAGGAACTCGACAAATAACAGTTTGCGAGTCTGTAATTTATGGAGTTGTCAACATGCCATGCCATGTTCGGCGGGGGGCGGGCGGGCGTTTTTCGTTAGTTCAGTTCAGACTCTGGCAGTAGACAGCGCCTGAATAGTGAATAGTATACACAATGCACTACACACCTGTTTACTTTGTGCATTATTAAACTTAGAGTCCTCCTCCTCCCCTCCCCGGAAAGAGGGAGAGAACGAGCGGCGGCAATTATACAAACTTGACTTACATTGTGATTGCATTTCCGACACGAAATTTGAACAATGTCGCGTTTCAATTAAACTCCCGTTTTCAATCGGGGGAGGATGAGCGCATTGAGTAACAGCGATGCAAGATCTGGCGTCGTCGAAATCTGCAGACTCAACGAATCACCTACGGAGTCCACTCAACGAGTGCAGATGGGCTAATACATGTTATACGCCCTATCCCAAAGTGGGGCAGCATGGACGGTTTATTTCGCTCACTTTTTCTAGCCTTAAATCAAAAATCTGTTGCGTACTTTTGCTACATCAATAAAACTCATTGTTTCTAACGTAAAATTCGGCGAAAATAAAGATGCGCATATCAAACTTTCAAAATCCACTCATTAACTCAGAAAATACCTTCCATTTCAAACAACCCGCGCTAAACTAGACACTATATCACCGACTTATAACTACATAGATGGAACCATCTCATTTAAGTAAACATGGACAGAACTTACAAACATTGGAATGTTTCGTTTAGATGCGTACATTTCTTATATTATTTTGTAATCTTTGATAATCCGAAAAGATCAGACAGCAAATACAGCTTCTATTTTACATATTAAAAAAGAAAGTCCATTATTTTGTAGTTACGATGTTGTTTACTTATGCACGGTGGTTCCGTCTATGTAGTAGTATTCCGGTGCAAATAGTGTCTAGTGTAGCGCGGGCTGTTTGAAATTGAAGTGATTTCCTGAGTCAATGAGTGGATTTTGAACGTTTTTAATGTGCGCATCGTTATTTTCGCCGAATTTTACAAGAGAATCAAGGTTCTATATTGTTGTAGCAAAAGTATGCAACAGACCCATTTAGTGGAAAAAGGTTTCAAATGAAAGTGCGTTTTAGAGCAGCTATCTGGTCACAGAATTATAATACAACTATCCAGCGGGTCGATCCTTGAAATTCCCGACTTTTGAGTATACAGCGTAAGAAAAGAAACCGTTGGTTGGTGGAGTCTAGTCGCACGTGGTTGCCAAGTCTAATCAAAATACAGAATTTATCTAATTGGTTATCAGATGCTCATGACTGCACTACAACCAATTTGGTAAGCTCCATACTTTGAGTATAGACTTGGCAACCACGTGACTAGACTCCACCAATCAACGGCTTCTTTTCTTATCCAGTATATATACTCGAAAGTCAGGAATTTCAAGGATCGGTGGTGAGAAAGATTGTTTCTGTTACGTATCAGTTTCTTTGTCGTGCACATCCTTCCAAAAGAAAAATTTAAATCGATTTCCGTGTCCTCATCGCCACTCTAAAACACTTGCACTTTCGTTTAAAACTTTTTTTTTTTTTTTTTTTTTTTTTTTTTTTTTTTTTTTTTTTTTTTTAATTATAAGGTTAAGAAAAATGAGGCAAACAAACCGAGCCTGCGTGAAAATGTCTCTAAGAGATTTCTATCATGCCTGCCTCCTAGGCTGTTTCAAAACCACGTCATATAAACCCTCTCTATTGGCATAGCTCATTGAGTCCACTCAAATTTCCGCGTTTTCCGATGAAATTTGACAACACATGTTGAGCACTAGCCACGCTACGGCACTGTATTCACCTGGTGACTTTTTTGTGTGCAGAAAACTTGGCCTTCGTCACCACGAGAGTTACATATTTGCATGACTATTGACTATTTACCGTCCAAAATAGTGAACTGGAAATTCCCTGTTTTTAGTGAATTTAAACGCGCACCTCACAAAAGAACCAAAATTGGTACGTTGCAAACTCTCGCTGAAACGGCATAAAAAGGTGAATTCTCGAGTAAAATAATTCGTAAAAAATAACAATGGGAACAACAAAAAACTTCGAAATTGATTCAGAAACTCAAGAAGTTTGGTTGTTTAAAATTCCAATATGGTTGCTCTGTAGTGAGTCACAATAAGAGATCCTATCTAATTACAGCTTCCTTTGTGCTGGGAAATGTGCTTCACCATAGAGAAGCAGACAAATGAAAAAAGACAATATAGCGTGTGACAGAAATTATATCGGGTGATTAAAAGGTCCTTTTCTTTTAAAAAAAATAATAATGATGGTGAAAACCATAGAAAAACGGGTAGTTATTTCAAAAAACAATTCTTTGAAAAAAAAGGAAAAAAATGAAAAAAATGCAAGGATAAGTGCAGCAGTTGTCTGTTTTCGAAAACTGATTTTGAATCGATTTTCCGAGGGCAAAATTAATAAAGTATATGCATAAATTAATGTATAGATGAAACGATAGGTAAATATGAGATAAAAAGAAAGTAGGAGGGGAGGGGGGAGGGAGGCAGAAATAAAGTAAAAGTCATCTTGATAAGTCGTGTCATTGGAGCGTCCTAATGAATGAAACGGAAACGGAGTTGCCTGATCACACCAACTTTGCCATAAACCTTTACATTGCCAGATTTTTCCAAAAATTACGAACTTTTACAATACGTCAAAGAATGAATACGGATAATCATCCCCAAAATCAAACCACTGTTGTACATACACTTTACATTGACTGCTATAATGAGACGCCACAAAAAAAAAAAAAAAAAAAAAAAAATCAATCAAACAAATTTTTTATCTCACTAGCTCTCACGAGGTTGCTTTCTTTTCCATACGATACGAAATCGTATCCAAACACCCGCAGGCATTAATTCAAACTAGTTACATTTCGTTTCGCCAAATTGCACAAAATTGTTTGATTTAACGCACCTAAAAATACCTTAAAATACCAAATAAAGTTTTGAAAACCCTTCAAATAAATTTCAAATAATAACTAAGCCGAACGAAATGCTCTGTTCTGTATTTTTTTCACTCGCGGTTTCATACGGACCACTCGTTACCGCCATGATATTCAGGAGCCAGTGTTGCCAATTTTGGCGGTAAATCAAAACAATTTACATTGAGTGAAAAGGGACGCGTAAAGTTATGTTATACGCCCCGTAAATGTTAAAGTTGCGGCGGACGCAGTGAATGTTAGCTGCATCACTTCTCGCCTAAAGTACTACTTGATCCTTTTTCACCAAACACCGCCGCGATGTATTAAATGGGTGAATAAAACGTTTTCCCCAGACAATCCGGCACCAGTGTCCTAAGACGTTGCACATTCCGTGAGAGGTTTCTGAGTACAGCACCAGCCCGGCGCGCGTTCGTCTTCCATCATATCTGATGTCCCACGTAATCTTCCACCGAGTCCTTGAGGTTATGTAACCCGCTTTGTTCAATTATCTCCGAGCATCTAATTGTTGGACGCCCTCTCCCTTTTTAATTAATTTTGAATGAAGAGGATGGCCCGGGCTCAACCAAGTTGACCACGCGATAAGCTCACTCCCACCCCCACCCCTTCCGGCCCTTCCCCTATGTTCTTTAAGCAATACGCGCATTTTCCTAATGTGTCTCCGGGGGTTGAGCCGAGAAAAAGACGAGAGGCAATTCAGTAAATTAATACTTAACGTGCTCATCCCTTAAGATGATCTCTAGGCTGGAGAAGTGGACCGTTCCCCCTGTGGACGACTTGAGCTACTGTATGATATGGTCTATGTTCAGGGCTGCCGTTTGGCGTACAATTAATCGCACTTTTCAATTCACCGATGATTCCACCGGTTGAGAAAAGATTACACATTTCGATTCAATGTATGACTGAAATTCACGAAAATACGCTGATCTACAATCTATTTCTCAATCGGTGAAAACTCTGTTAATTAATTAAAATATCCGCAAGTTTTATAAAGTTATCGACGACTCCACCGATTGAGAAAAGATTACAGATGCGAGCATTTTCGTGCATTACAGTCCTACATTGAATTGAACTGTGCAATCTTTTCTCAACCGGTGGAATCATCGGTGAATTTAAACATGCGATTAAGTATACGCCAAACGGCAGCCCTGCCTATGTTGCTCGAAAAAGGGGTGGAAGAAAACTGAAAGCACTGACACAAACGCCAAATAGATGCATCCCTGTAACCCTTCATTCGAAGAAAATCAACAAATACCTCCAGTTTTTCCAAACGTTAACTACTGATTGAGGCTCGGTCTGAGTTTTGTTGGTATGTTTTGTTTATGTAACCGACGTTGTGGTATTTTGTTAATCAGTCCCTCTTCCATCTTTGTGGAGTGTGCTCCTAGTTCTGAGTATTTTGCTTTTATTTTATTTTTATTCTTCCGATTGATAATGGTGCTGTGAGTGCACCGAAACGTCTCGGAAGGTTTTATTTATTGTTGGCCTAGTTCCCATTTTAATCCTTCTTTTGCTTGTGAAAATCTGGATGTGAGAATACGGCTGGGTCGAAGTAAAATTCGATTAGTGAGTCTGTTACACAATTTTGCTACAGCCGTAAAGAAGGTATATACTGGAGTAATAACAGCATTTGAAAATCATGTTGGGAGCATCAGAAAGTTCCAAAATCCACTAGCATATTTATTGATGTAGGAAAAGTTTGCAAGAGACCAATCATGTCTTATTTTAAAACTAGTCTACTGAAGACAAAATTGATTCACGCATCTTTGGTACCTCCTAAAAAGAAGAAAAAGGAAGGGAAATGAATCAGAAAAGATACTGCGTGAACAGAGAGGATTGGATCCCACAAATTAGATAACAAAGAGAACTGCAGTTGATAAGAACGGCAGACAAATTAATTAGACGGGACTCGTCCATTATGATAAACTGTAAAAAAGTCATAATGGAATTTTATTTAAACGCATCAGTCCATTAAATTATGCTCTCAACGTTCTTTTTAAGTCATTTTACCTCAGAACATCGACTGTCTTTATTGATGCGGCAAAAGTTTATAACAGAACCATCGTGTCTTTTTAAAGCTATAGTCCCTGTATGTAGAGAGTTAAGACAAGAGGGTGGTCAACTTCTGATTGGTCGATGAATTTTAGGCTCTACGGACGCCGCCTGTTAAAGGTTTCCATAGTAACCTCTAAGTAATTCACTTCTTATTATTGCGGTTATATGAATATCTTTGATATTCGACCTTGTCTCCAATTATCTTGAAACTTAACTAAATAGAATAGATAATTATCTTCAATATTTTTGTATATTCATTGAATACTCAACAAAATGGTGCAACAACAACAACAATGGTTTTGTTGAGTATTCAATGAATGTACAACAATATTGAAGATAATTATCTATTCTATTTAGTTAAGTTTCAAGATAATTGGAGACAAGATCGAATATCAAAGATATTCATATAACCGCAATAATAAGAAGTGAATTACTTAGAGGTTACTATGGAAACCTTTAACACCGCCATTGGATGCGATTTTGCACTTTTGTTTTGTTTACCAACGGTTTTTTTACAGATAAAAGAGTTAATTTGCGATGAATCTGTTCATTTTAATCATGATGCACCACAATAATGTCTATAAATCTCAAAAGGAATCATTAAAAGCGTTAATACATGTCGATCAACAAAAGCAGGGAAGATTACATCGTTACAAACTTAGCGGAACTGTAATCTTTGCAGTGGAGCAAAACACAACAACGGCCTCAGAATGTAAAAAAAAATGTGCAAAATCGCATCCAATGGCGGCGCCCATGATTTCACTTGTCTTAACTCTCTACATATAGGGACTCTATTTAAAGCTAGTCTTCTGAAGACCAAATTGATTCACATTTTTGGTTCCTCCTAGAAGGAAGGAAAAGGAATCATAAAAGTAACTGCGCGGGCCGAGAGGGTTGAATCCAGTGCTGCCGTTTTGCGGACTTTTGTCCGAATTCGGACTTTTTGAAGATTTTTGGACTTTGGCGCGGACTTTTCTTAATCCGGACATTTTGAAGACATTCTGAGACTTATCGGACATTTTGCGGACTTTCCTGAAAATCTGGTAAAGAATGGGTAGGAAAAAGCGGCTAACAGCCGTTAATCGTACACACTTTTCACTCCGTCGCCTTTTATGATTTATTTTCGCCGATTTCAGTCGTCTCCACATGTATCATGCTGCGTTAAAATAAGGTTGCTCAAATTCTTGAAATTTAATGTTGCCTTTTTTTTGCCAGTAACTAAGTAGTAAAAAAGTATTTTTTTTTTTTTTATTTTTTTAAATTTTTTCTACTAAAGCATGGCTTGAACAAGTAATGGAAAATATGAGTGTGGAAATTCCTTTTCAGTGTCTCTAATGAGTTAAAAGTTGGATTGGAGGTAGGATGAATACATTTCATCAGTAGACAGCTGAACAAAGTTCTAAAGAGTTAAAGAATTTTATTTGACCTCTTGACCAAGCAACACCATTATGCAAGAAATAAGAAATTATTAAATTTCCCGCTAGGAGAACACGGGGGTATTCAGGCTGGGAGTAGACGGAAAAGAGAAAAAGTCCAACTTTTCAGGTGTTTGTCACCCATTCTCGGCCCTCGGCTAGCAATATGCGTACTTTTTCGAAAAATCAAGGAGACTTTTTAGCGGACATTTAAAAATTTTACGGACTTTCTTGCGGATTTTTCAAATAATTCGTGCGGACTTTTTTGCGGACATTTCAAAAAAATTTCGGACTTTTTGCGGACTTTTTGACCGTACCAAAACGGCAGCACTGGTTGAATCCCACAAATTAGATAACAAAGTGAACTGCAGTTGATATACATTAATGTTCCGCACTGCTGGGCTTGCATGGCGGCGCAACGCGACGGGCAACGCACCAGAAAAGGCCATTCCAGATATGCGGTCTGGCTCTGATTTGATCGCTGAACGATGTCACTCTGGAAAATACGTTTCCGCACAATGATCGGTGATTGGCCCGCTCCGCCCCCTCTCCGTCGAAATGTGTTCACAATGAAAACCCAAATTGATTCCTTTTATTGACATCAATTTATCCGAAATTGAAAAATCGCTTCCTACAATAACGGCGGCAACGAACGCGAAAGTGTTTCTGCCATTACAACGTCATAAAATAAACATTAAATCGTTTTTCGCGAGCAACCCGAGTGCCTCGAGATGCGAGCGGAAACGGCATGTAACTCAATAGTGCGGCGAAGAAGCGGTGGTGGCGCGGCGGGCGGAGTGAATCAGAAAACGGCGGGGGGCAGAGAAAAGCAGTGTACGGGGGACCGGGGGGAGGGGGGGGTGAAAACTGTGAGGAGCATTCGCCGTATATGGAGCGTATTCTGCTTGATCGTTTATCGACGGAACATTTTTCACACGACACAGTTGCCACACAGAGTTTTGAAAGTCTTAGAAGTTCGACTTTAGAGCTGCGAAAAGGGTTTATTCTTAACCCATATATGCCCATTAGGTCGTTAACGACCCACATTTAATGGTTTTTTTTGGACCAAATTACTGTAAAATATAGGCCAATTTAACTCAAAAATCAATGTGGTGATCTTTTAGCACCTATATAGTTTAATTGAACCAGAAAATTTCACAATTTTTAAATTTTAAATTTGTTTAACTCTAAGATGGTGTTTTTTGAGAAAAACACCAGAAAACACCCAACATGTTCAAAAAATGTTAGGCATATATGGGTTAAGTAAAATTCAGGGATTCGGAGCTGGAGCCATATAGTCGGCAAAATTGAAATTTTCAAAGGGGCAGTTGCAAGGGTCTAAAATTGTGTGTTTTTTATGAAAAAAATTATTGTTTTTGATGAGCTGAGATCAATGGTGCCTTTGGTTTTTTCATAAGTGTCCCGGTTTTGGAGATACACACGTGTAACGTTGTAAAAAATCGTGGGCGTAGTGACGTCACTACACGGAATTCCCATTTAAAACAATGTATTTTGGGCCAAAATCTCATCTCCGGGAGCAATGGGACTTGATTAGAAACCAAAGGCATCTTTGTTCTCAGCTCATTGAGTACTTTCATTTTCTTAATGAAAAACACAACATTTCAGACCCTTGCAACTGCCCCATTCTCCTCAAAAAAACGACGAATAAAACTTTCAGAGATCGCACTTTGCTTATGGGAACCGGCTCGCAGTCAAATTTTTGAAATTGAAAAATGTGTAAAATTGTCTCCTGAAAAGAAGCGCTCACGGGCAGAAAAAGAAAAAAAATGACAGGATTTCGAGATATTCACGTCTGAAGTTAGGAACTATTGGTCCGGTGCTTCGTATTCTCGTGTATGCGTAGCAGGCCGGGTTACTCGATAACGCTGCATTATGGTGTGAGAACGCAAAAACGCCCAAACATCAGTTACTCACCAACTTATCATTTATAAACTTTCAAGACCAGTTTTAATTACAGAAAACGTTTTAAACGACACAAAAAAAAAAAAAAAACCTTTGGTAGAAAGTGATGCAGCAAAACACATTAGTAGAGCTAATCAAAGGTTTCGTACGCCTAAATAAAGAGATTTTGCTGGGTGAACCAAATATTTGGTTAGCCCAACCAAAGTCTCTTCCTAGGTCATTTTTTTACATTTTTTTTATCAGTTGTCACCAAAGTGTTTTTTTCTGCTGTTTTTTTTCTGTGAAGTAATTTAAACCAAAAAATATTACTGGAAAAATTTTAAGTTACGCTTAAAAGGTCGAAAACAATGAATTTTGATTACTCTTTCTTCACTAATTATAGCCACTTCTTTTTATTCAATCTCAGACCATAGTGTAGTATAGCAAAAGTTTGCAACCGACCTTCTCTTGACTGCCAAAACGTTTAGGTTTACTAGTACACAGTCGGGCAAGGTATATGGAGAACAGGTATGGACAACACTCGACTCAGGGGGCGTGGCCACTTGGGAAAAAGCGACTTTGCCGCCATCTTGTCTCCTATTTACACCGTGTCTCTTGCTTTGTTCTTTGTGGTTAGGTTTGAAGGGGAAGTTTATCTGGGACCAATAAATGTACGGTACAAACGGGCTTTAGGTCGTACCTAAAACTGGCGATTCTAACCTCACATTTCTTTAACAGCACATCGAAATGTTGGGTCCGCTCCCAACTTTACGTTACTTGGGGCGAGTCTAGAGCTCCTCTAACCCACCCCAAGTGCTATTTTGAGGTTAGTCTTGTGGTTGCGCCGTTTAAAAACGGTCCAATGCGGTCCGTTGGCTAGTGGCCGATGCTTGTTGAAGTACTTAGGGCGGACTTGGGGCCGAGGACCGTGTGACCGTACATTTATTGGTCCCTGAAGCAATACTTTTTTTATTTGAACAATGAAATGTAATTTTTATCTTTAAATGTTAATGTTGTGACTATAGAATGGATTAACATCGTCAATTACGTTGTTCACTTTCCTTTTCAAGATTTGAAATCTAAATTTGAACCGCGCGGTCAGAAAAATGGCGGCGGAGTCGCTTTTTTCACAACCAATCAGAGCCAACCTCAGAGTGTTGTCCATACCTGTTCTCCATCTACCTTGACAGTCGGGATACTAAAGTCACATTTGGCACCACAACCAACTTTAAAGTGCGTAAAAGTAAAGTAAGAATGAGTATGAACATAATAAAAATGCACTACCAAATCGAACCTACGACGGACACCACGCCACGGTTACTACGGGTTTTCATCCATTTGATTCTATGTCAAAGAATCGATTTGATAGTGAAGCGCTGCTTCATCGAGAATCGATTGTTGTGCATAGTTTCAAATGGATAAAAAAAAATGTTCCCAAATTGCACGAGCCGCCACTGGATTCAGATGACTCTGTTCGATTGATGCGTTTAACACGAGTGCAAAGAGAGCAGCGCAAGGCAGAGGCACATAGCCGTAACCAGGACATTGTCTTTCTATCTCTTTGTCCATTTGGAGGCAAGTGTTAGAAAAGGACAGAAAGAGGGGCTGAAGTCACGTGACAGCCCCTATATCCATCCTTTTCAAACACATGCGTTTAAAGGGGTTCAGAGAGAGAAACACAATATCTTGGCTACGGCTATGCAGAGGCAGATGCACTGAATACAGTTTATTTGTTCGAAAAGGAAGTCGATCACAATACCAGGGTTTAGACTCACGCGTGAGAATGTGTCCGTGTGTGTGCGAGAACATATAAAAATACTTGTATCATTTTCATCATAAGATGCAAGCTTTGTTGGAACTGAACTGAAATGATACGAGGCAGGTCCCATTTTGATTAGCTCAAGGCTATCCCTTTTCTTGCGCGTATTTATATGGCTCCATCGACATCACATCGCAAAGTGGATTTTCCCAGACATCGTTGAAAGAACGAAAATCAAGATTATGAACAATAAATAGCAAAAAACTGAAAAAAAAAAAAATCAGTTGAATTTTCAGTTTCAATTTAAGCAAAAACTATTCACGTCTGGAAAATCCCTGTTTCGATCCACTATGAATCGCACTATGGTTTAACCCTTTACTGCATGACTTTTTTTTTTCAATAAAATATTTTTTTTTTTTTCAGTACAATTTTGATCCTTGAGACAGGGAAAAATAGTGAAAAAATTCTTTCCATTATATTTCAATGGTAAAGAGCCTGAATATTAATTGTTCCAAATATGGCCTTACCCGCATTTAGGTATCCATGCAACTGAAAATAAAGTTTTCAGGCTAAAAAAAAAAAAATAAAGTAGTAAAAAATGAGTTAGTAAGTTTCAATAGTTGTTTTTTTCGTACATAGTACCCCTGCGTTACTCCCAAACATAACAATGAAAATCGGAAAATCTCGATCAGATTTTCAGTAAGCTATTTCCAACCACTCTGCACGTTCTCTATCCTGTGCTTGTCGCTCTAGGACAAAATCGACAATTCTTACTCGTTCAGTATCTGTTCCACATGTGACCCACCATGCAGCGACAGTACAACTCAAGTCCCCTACTTTTAGATAAGGCTTCAAAGTAATTGGTCCAGATCTGGGCTCATCTGCAGTTAAGGGTTAAGATCATCCAACAAATTTGAAACTTTCAGGGTATCTTTCTAAAATGTGCTCGCAGATTCCGATGTTCCTCAAATTTGCACTTTTCGCGTGAATTAATCAATTTCAGCCAAATAATGTTGACTTTTTGAGCAGCGGAATGTGATGTCCACGGTTCGAAGTAATCGGCTCTGGGGTCCCCCAGTGGCGGCTCGTGCAATTTGGCAACCATGCTTATTTGCCATTTAAACCTATGCAAAAGTATCGATATCCTGGGGGTGCAGTTGCACCTCCTGAAGATCGATTGTTTTACATAGGTTTAAATGGAGAGAATACGTTGTTGCCACATTGCACGAGCCGCCGCTGGGGCGCTGGGGGTCCCCTTAAGCTTGTCAGAAATAGCTGTTAGTAAAATTCGAAATATTGGTTCGATTTAGAGGTGCAGAAACGAGAAACCTGACAAATGAATGAGGGCGTGGTAAGAATCCTGCTGAAGGAATAGGAGCGTGGTGGTGGGGGAGGGGGGGGGTTGGCGAATGTCAAAGCTGGCCGACCCGACCGCGGAATCATAAGTCCATGTAAGGCAGCGAGCGGACAGAGTTTAGCCAGAAAATGCGGGGATATTATGTCACGAGCACGACCGGAAAATTTACTTGACATTCAATCGCAACTTGCTCCTTGAGATCTAAACCACGCGTTTAACCAACGACCAAAGCCGGAGACCGCGCTCGGGCTCAGTTACAAGATAAATTGGACACGGCTTTGAGCAGAAAAGAACTAACTACACAGAAAATCAATGGCAGATACTTCTTTTCTGCCATAAAGCCGCCCCATTCTGAACAATTCTACGAAAATCAATGTTTTCCTTGCGGAGAAGATATCAGAATTCCCGTGAAGATTAGAAAACGTATACGTTTTCAAATTGGAAACAGAGATCCGCACGTACTTTATACCGTCAGGAACACTGAGAATGTCTGACAACCCAAGAAGGTAGGCAACCTGCAAAACTCATACTAATGAATGTAAGAATTGCAGGGGGCCTACTTAGGCCAAAATCTAAGGAGTAGTCATAAATTATTTTTGTTTCCGACTGAACTTGTAAAGGTTTACAAAGAGTCATAAACAAGAATCATTTAGGACGCCTCCTTAGATTTTGGCTCACAATTAGACAGACCACCTGCTATGCATAATTTCATTGAGATAAGTATTGTGAGAAGGCTACCTCCAGGAGTCGTCTAACATTTAACTTCAACCACCACTCAACTTACGGCAACAGAATAGCATCCCTTGTGAAAAAAACACTAATTGGGCCACTTGCATGAGCCTGAAATTAGGTGTTTTTCCATAAAGAAAATTGAAAGTATATGATGAGCTGAGAACAAAGGGTTCTTTAATTCTTTTCTAAGTGTTTCAGAGAAACACTCGAGTAAAGTTGCAAAAAAGCGTGTGAGTTGAGACTTCACAACACGGATTTCCCATTTATCGAAATAGTTTTTGGGCCAAAATCGCATCTCTGGAACTATAAAACCAAATTACAAACCCCAGGCATAATTGATTTCAGCTCGCTGAATACGTTCACTGCCTTAATTAAAAACACGAAAATTCCAGACCATTGAACAGCGCCCCTTTATTTTCAATCCAGTCTCCAGAACACTAACATAAATCACTGAACGATGGATACACGTGACAACGCTGGACGACGCTGTCTAAAGCTGAATGCGACGTTTGGTGACAATATTTAAATTTGGGTCACGTGTGATTCGAAACTGCCATCAGTAGACCACGAGAGGTGACGCTCGCAGAATTGGGGGGAGGAGAGGGCAATTTAACTTGGGTACCGAGAGAAGGAATCTTTTTTAACTCGTACATGGAGGGAGGGAGAGAGAGAGAGAGAGAGAGAGAGAGAGAGAGAGAGAGAGAGAGAGAGAGAGAGAGAGAGAGAGAGAGAGAGAGAGAGAGAGAGAGAGAGAGAGAGAGAGAGAGAGAGAGAGAGAGAGAGAGAGAGAGAGAGAGAGAGAGAGAGAGAGAGAGGGCGGAAAAGAAAGAGACAGAAACAGAGCGGGGAGATGATAAAACCTTAAACGTCGCAGCGTGTAATGCCAGCGCCGGGGACGTTTCAAGTTCGTTCCTTGATTCTAAGTTCTTTCGTTCCGGAATGCATGAAACAAAAAGGCTTTATTTCATATATTAGGTGCTTTTGCGTCCCCCCCCCCCTCAGTCTGCCGTTACATTCCGTTCCTCGATAGATTTGCGAGGCGTGGACGAAAACGCGGAACAAAGTAAATCAGGAACAGAAAATGAAATCTGGGCTCCCCCTCCCCTCCTTACCGCCTCGCCGCCCTCCCCCGCTCCGAAGCGTGAGAGAAGTCGGTTTAACGACGCGAGCCATGCACCTTGACTGCAAATGAGCCTGCATTGTGCTGTGCAACGCCACCGGCTGAAGTTGCCAAATCGACCGTTACCTCGATCAAAAAATCGAGCGTAAATCAAAACTTTAACTTTATCTCATGCTGTCTTCGTTCAAGTGTGAGCTGGAGTTGAAATTTTTAAATAAAAAAAAAGAAAGATCCAAGAGTCTAAGGATATAAATTTTTAGAATACATAAAAATATATGGTCTATCACACGCGAAAGTTTTGGAATTGAAGAATTCGAGACAGTGGCGTAACCAGGAATTTTTCGGGGGGGGGGGGTGCCCGAGGTTCAAAAATTGTCAAGGGGGGGGGGGTCCAAAGATACTAATTTGGTCAAATTTGTCTGAAAACGCAAAAAAGACCTTTTTTTAGGACAAATTTTGGTGACAAGTGGGGGGGGGGGATCCACACCTCCTGGACCCCCCCCCCCCCGGCTACGCCACTGATTCGAGATAGGTGGCGAATCCTTGCACGGAAAAAAAAACTACGGTGAAAATAACCATACGGATACCTGATTTTGGCACCTGCTAGATGTTATGGTAATGTTAACCAGAAGTATACTATGTTTTGACTAGGTACTAGATGATGTTACCTTATTGCATGTCGAATTTACTCAAAGTATCGGTTAATGTACCATACTTCTGTTCAAGTTTACCATAACATCTAGCAGGTTCCAAAATCAGGTATCCGTATGGTTATTTTCACTAATCTTTTTTTTCCGTGTGTGAAACCAAAGCAAGTCGTTTTCCCATATAACGCGTTTTTACGCCGGTATTTATGGCCAGATTGTGTATTTGTCTGGCATTGCTGGTAAATAAATATGATCCAATAGGAATTTCTTATCAAACAACATTCGTTAAAAACAAAAAAACAAAAAACAAACAAACAAGCAAGCAAGCAAACAAATGGACGGACGGACGGACGGACAAACAGACAAACGGTCGGAAGGACTGAAACACAGACGGACGAACAGAAAAAGAAACAAGTAAAGAAACTTATCGACTGATCAGAGAGCAAAATAAAACGTTGTTTTGTTCGTCCGTGAGAGCTAAAATGCCCAAGTGTGCAGGAGGCTGTTTAGCATGAAGCTTTTGAACAAAGAACGTGATGGGACATCTGTTGTAAGAGAGCACAAAAGAGAGAGAGAATTCCTGTTCCCTCCTTCAGTGAATGTTAGTCTCTGGGTCTCTGGAGTGTCTTGTGCAGCGGGTGGCGAGGGGCGCGACGCGGCGCACGAAAGTACAAACGCGATGTTGATAGAAGATATACGAATAATTCAGCTTCGCGCAACTTGGCAACCTCGCTTTTTGGCGTTTAAACCCATGAAATAATCTTCACGTAGTGAAACAGGTTGCCTCATCAAGATTCGATTATTTTGCATAGGTTTAAACGGAGATTATTGAATGTTGCCAAATGGGGGGCTCTTGCAAACTTTTGCTATAGGGGATTGAAGAGTTGATTCTTGCATAAAAACCTGTAAAAATGACGATGAGTACACTAAAAAATCACAAAGTTCACTCTCAGAATCGGGCTTAATGGCGGAGAGACGCGGGTATCATGGGAGATTCCCATCTAAATTGAGACATACCTCTGTGTTTCCGTAGAGAAAGTGACATAATAGACAGGAATCTCCCATGATACCTGCGTCGAAGCGGCATTACCATCTTGCCTTTATAGCAGTTATGTGAGTTTATTACTGAATTTCAGACTTTCTTAGTGTGATTTTCGTGATTTTTGCTGGTCTTTACATAAGATTGGACTATTTATTTGCTTATAACAAAAGTTTGCAAGAGCCCCATTATAGGACCCGTTCCTATCGCGTACATAATTAACAAAGTAAATAGATTTTGGGAAGAACGTGACAACTATGTTTTCCTGACTGATCTCACGACATGCGTTGATAAAATTGCAAACTTCGAAAAAAACAGATATGAAACGAGGTACAGTGGAACCCAAAACACACGAGACAGAGACATAACAAAAAATGTAATTACGTCCAAAATAAATACCACCCAAGGCAATAAGTACTTACTTTGGCAGACAAAAGAATCTTCCCCATCACGAAGAGAGGGAAAATATTTTGACGCTCTCCAATGCAATTAAAGATGGCAGAAATGAAATTAGAATCGGCCCTAGGCTCGTATCGAGATAGCAACACCCGTGGCACTCGCTACACACCAGTGGCGGCTCGTGCTACTTGGCAACAATGCATTCATTCCGTTTGAATCTACGTCCAACAATCGATTGCTGGTGAAGCGCTGCTTCACTTTCGAATCGATTGTTTTACATGCACTCAAATGGAGTGAAGACATTGTTGCCAAGTAGCACAAACCGCCACTGACACACACACACACACACACACACACACACACACACACACACACACACACACACACACACACACACACACACACAGCTAAAAACGGCTCCATGTCTTCACCCTCCTCTCAATCATTCGGCAGTGAGACGATATCTCTCACTGCTCAACAGTAAAGTGGGGGTAAGAAAATTTCCCCTCTTACCGTGAAGTGGAAGATTCTTTTTTCAGCTTCAAGTGCATCCTTATTCTAATAATGGACAATTTTAGTCTTATGCAATTACGCAACAGTTCAATCGATGCTTTCATCTAAACGCAAAAGATCCTACTTGACAAAGTTACAAAAACCATGGAATGGTTTTTTAAAACCCAAAAACCGTCACATTAAATTTTTCCCCGATAGTACAGTGTAACTACGGTAGAAAAATTTTGGGAATGCAACACGCGACGTAATATGCTAGTTACCACCTAAAATTGCACTGAGACAAAATTTCGGTTACCGTTACTAGAATTCTTGTCAATACTTTTTTATCAGAATCCAAGGAAACGTAACCATATGGCTTCAGGAGCTTCGGTTGATTTTAACGGCACTTCCAGTTCAATTTACAGGAATGAGGCAGTTGCAAGGGTATGAACGTTGGTGTTTTTTATAAAGAAAAAGATAGTGCTTGATAAGCTGAGAACATTGGTGCCTTTGGTTTTTGTCTAAGTGTCCCGGTTTCGGAGATACACAGGTGTAAAGTTGTAAGAAATCGTGCGCGTAGTGACGTCACTACGCGAAATTCCCATTTAAAACAATGTATTTTCGGCCAATTTTGGGCAAATTTTTTGTTTTTCGGAACAATGGGACTTAATTAGAAACCGAAGGCATCTTTGTTCTCAGCTCATCAAGTACTTTCATTTTCTTTATAAAAAACACAACATTTCAGACCCTTGCAACTGCCCCATTCCGGTTACACAGACCGGCATTCTCATTGGGATAGTACTCGTAGAAAACAGAATGGTTGTATCGGTGAGCATAAATTTTCCTCAGTATGCAATCATGCGCTCATACATTTTAACAAATGATCCGGCAAGCTATTCGGGCAGAAAGTGAATCGAATTGCCGCTTGCGAAATTAGAGCCAATCATTATGCATGGGTGATTCAATGCGACAGAAGAGAGTATAGGAACACTTTTTAGAGGTCTCCTGAAACGTTGGAAAATCGTGCTTACGGATGGTCTTGCTGACAGAGGAAGATTTAATCTTTGACTCTCTTAAAGCTCAAAGTATCTCTTTTTGAAAATGATTTGGTTTTGAAACCAAATAATTTAAGATCTGAAAAGATATTTCTGTTGTAAAAAGCTAATTTTCTAAATTATTTGTGATATAAATTAAACGAGCTCCGCTATGAGGATGAAAAATATAAAGCTGTCAACTGAGTTATTACATGTAAGAACGTATTCTGTCCTTAACCCGGTGGCGTATTTAAAGAATATATTATTATCTCTCTGGTCGTTCCACTAAATTTGTTATCTCTGTAATATTTTTGAACACATTAAGAATGTTATCTTTTTTTATTTTGAAAAAAACCAAAAACAAAAACAAAAACAAAAACTACCTGAAAATTAAGTCTGTCTCCTTCTCAGGTTTATTCCAATTTAATGGTGCATCTTAACTTGGACACCTCAGATAATAAATATAAATATCTCTAAGGCGAAACGATTTTTGCTGAAGTTTCCAGGTCAAACCAGAGACAAATAGAGACGAAGCACTACATTAAAATACATAGGGAAGATTTGAGGCACACTGAATTTTCGGGGATTCAACAGAATAACATGTAAAAGAACAGTCAACACCGTGAGATGTCGCATGGTGTTGAACGGTGACATTCGGGAAACACGGGGAGGGATGGGCGGGAAGTGAAGAGGAGGGTGCTCACCATTCAACACAATGCGACGTTGACTGTTGTTTTGTTGAATTCGCGAGAATTCAGAGTGCCTCTGCTGCAGCCAGTTACTGCTCCGTCTCTATTTGTCTCAGGGTCGAACCAACCAAAAAACGAACTATAACAAACCAAATTACCTCATAAAAACACGTCATAAGGAACTTTTTACGAACCATAAAAGAAGAGAGGGGGGGAGGGAAAACAAAACAAATTTACGCTGGAAAACCACTGGGTTTTTTTCCACTGTAAGCCGAGGGAAATCAGAGAGGGAAAATAGAGAGAGAGCTCAAACAGAAAGCAGGCGTTGTTTTTTGCGGCAAACATATGGCCTCGGGAGGATATTTTATCCTATCAACGAGTGAACAGCCGAGAGACAATTTCAAAGCTCCTTTGGTTTTTGGTTTTATTCTTCTTTTTCCTTCTCACGAGTCTCCTTCACTCTTGTTCGGGATCTTATGTTTGCATATAAACATACAATTTTTCTCCGTTTTCTCGAAGGGGAAAAAAAGAAAGGAAGAGAAGACTAAGATAGAGAGGAGGGTGAGGAATGTGAGGTTCAATTAGGATCGAGTCCCTGTGTTGTCCCTAAGAATAGATTTCACAAACAAACATATGAACGATCTGCGGGGTTTTGCTTCTCCCCAGAGTCGGCCTGCTTTTACCTACTCGTCCACTCCAACAAATTCACGCATTCTGCTAGGGTCAAATTTTTCGTTCGACTGATCTTGTGGCTTCTGCTACAGCGGCTGCAAGCATACATTCTTACGCATGAAACGCAAAACAAGGAATATTGGCCAAACCTCATCTTCGCAATATTTCAATGCAGTAACGCGATTTGGTTTGGAACTTCCCGTTGGTTTCGCACGTACCAACATTTTGGCTCACACAGAAAATTCAAGAGGCAGAAAAAAAGGTTGTCATATTTAGTGAGTATTGGTTAAAACAGTTTCAAATTTTCAACAGTTGTGAACAATGTGTATTTTTCCCCAAAATTTTCCCAGCTATAGTAAATGGATACGGCCATAGAGTCATCAAAGACCTGGAAGGTCAGAATTTCAGGAGCCAAGTGCATGAGAAGCAAAAAAAAAGGGAGAACATCAGACCCCCCCGAAATCCCCCCCCCCATCCTGAAATGACGCCCCAGTTTCAATAGTTGATAAGGAATGTGTTTCTATCGATTTTGAATGCACCATCTCCTCCGCATATAACCGCGTAAGCTTGACAACGAGAAGCACGAAGAAAGACATCACGAAGAAAAAACTCCTTCAATTCTAAAAGACGCAAATCCAAGACGGGCGAGTACGAATAGTTGTATCCTCGATAAATTATGCTCAAACGGTGCAAGAACGCTGCGAAGACTGTTGTATGAGCTCGATTCAGAAGTAAAGGCGGAGGCGGGTCTTAACCGATAATCTTTGGAATTCATCAAACGTTATTTTTCAAATTACAACAAAGCTTGATGAAAACGAATCGTAGCTTTGGCTTTTAAAAAGCCAGAAAATTCAAGACTCTGGCAAGTTTTATTTTGATTTTGAATGCATAAATTGAAAATAACTCCTGAGCTTGATTTTTAGAGTGAAATAAAACTTGCAACTGATGTGCCGGAAACTAAGCTGATGAAAAAAAGTGAAAAAAGCAGCTGTCACTGGTATCGAAAGAAAATACGGCTATGTATGCTGAGTATTTACGAGTAGAACGCTCTTGAAGAGAGACGCACGGAGGAAAAGGGGTGGAAATAGGGGTGTGTACTGTGTGTCCTGTGGGTGTGAGATAGACCAAGAGATGGAGAGAGGGAGAGAGAGAGAGAGGATGGAAGAACGATTAAATGGATGCTAGGTCGACGGAGGAGACAAAGTATTCAACGCACGAAAACCGGGTATATTCCGAGCGAGCCGAAAAATTGTGGCTAATGACGAAAGTTAGCTTTTAAGCCGAGAGTCCTTTCAAAAACTCGGCAAGCCAGTACTTCGCGGTTATTTTTGGGAGCTTTAAACCGACCCGGTGGGAAATAAAGCTTATGCAAAAGGATCGCCGGTTGCTCGCTCCTGCTGAAGTGACATTGTCGGTGTTTTTGTTTTTGTTCCCTTGATGATGTTGATGACAAGAGGAAATTTCCTCAAAACTCACCGGATCCCGCGAGGCGATGCGACATGAAAATGCGTATGAAAACGAGTGAGGGATGAAATGGGTCAGTTGCATATGGGGGTCTCTAAAATTTGACTTTCATGCTCGAATCTCATAGATTATGTAGAAATCCGTACACCGATTTCTGACTTGCGGTTTGCCGACAATGTTTAGTTGATAAAATCTCGTCTTGATGATCGTTTCGGAAAAATGTTCGTCGAAGGATCGATTTCAACACAAAATTGCGTGAAAATCACATTTAAAGCATTGAAAAGTCTCAAAACCTACTCATGAGCCCACAAGAGACGTTTTGAGAGAAATTCAAGATGGAGGTCAAATGATCGCGTCACAACGTTTAAATGCAACTTTCTCTAATTATAAGATTACAATTTTTTCTTTGCATAGAAATAAGTTGCAATTAGATTCAAGATTCCCCCCCCCATTATGACAAGCTCATTCGACCGCCATATTGGATTTTAGTTTCAATGAGCATTTATTAGCCTCGTTTATGCGAGAGATCTGAACCTGGGTTGAGTCAACCCGAGTTGAGTTTCAACCTGGGTCCAACTTGGATTTGTGCATAAACACCCGTGTATTTGAACTCGAGTTCAAAGGATTTCTTTCTTCTTCTTCACTGTGTTTGTTTACATTTTTGACGAAAATGGCGGCGATGCTTGGTGCGGTACGGACAAGTGCGACCGCATAAGACGCGTGTTTAACCTCGTTCGGATTGGTGACATCGATGCCGCGTGAACCCGGGTTCTGAACTCCGAGGTGTTTATGCGTGAAATCTCAACCCGAGTTCACCGACTCGACTCGGGTTTGAATCGGGGTCGAGTCGAACCCGCGTTCAGCGAGATCCGAAGTGTTTATGCGAGCATCTCAACTCGGGTTCAGCTGAACTCGGGTTCTAGAACCCGGGTTGAGATGCTCGCATAAACGAGGGTATTGAGTTTCCAGGATTCAATTTTTGAACTTCCTGATGCTCCCAACGGAGTTGTTTCCTGGTAATTTTATACCGGAAATGACCCTCTCTACAGCTGTAGCAAAAGTTTGCAACAATCCCGTGGAATCATTTAATTCTAAAATACACCAACTTTCCTTTTCCTGGTTTTGAATTTTTCTCGGTAAAGCACTAGCTGGGAGAAGATACTTCGGAAATAATTCGATTGCAGCCTTGACAACGTATATTTAGAGCTTGTCGGCACAAACGGCAAAGCTAGACATCCACCAGTCCCCATCTAAGTAAAGAAGGAAATATACGGTGTTGAATGCAGTTTTGACGTCAATCCGATGGATTTGACGCAAAGTTACAAGGAGGAAACAAACGGACATTCAAAACTGTCAGCTTTTAAGTTAAATAAAAAGTCGAGGACCAATGATAGTTCGGGTTCCCAAAAAACAAAACACCCGACCTTCATTAAGCGTCTAATCTAGCGTAAACATATTACGAGCGCGGACACAAAAAAGTGATTTTTCAAGGTGATTGTAAAGGAGAGGTCCAGAGTGTAGAAATAAAGGTCGTGGGGAGGGGGGGGGCGAAAAGAAAATGGGTGAGATGATGAACTTTAACGTGGAGGCATCTACAGCTCACGGAGCGCAATGGAATGAACGGTACAGATTTTTGGATCACCAAGTTGTTTTTTTTTTTATTTTTCCAAATTGGATTAACCCGATCAAATTTTAAAATGAAGTAATTATTGTATGATGCGTCGAAAATCACATATTTTTATTTCGGCGATTCATTTTTGTTCGCTCGTGTCGTAAAATGGCGTGCTGATATAACGGACATTCAACGTAAACACAGAAAAAAAGAAGAAAATAAGAGGAAAAGGAACGTTTGGTTGGCGCTAACAAAACCTTTGGTAGAGAAATGACCCATCAAAAAACTTTTGAGCTAATCAAAGGTTTTTTACTCCTAACCAAAAACATTTTGTTGGGTTAATCAAATATTTTACAGGCTTAACTGAAGTCTCTCGCTGGATTATTTTTCCCCTTAAGGTTTTATCAGAGCTATGTTTTTTTCGCTATTTTTTTGTGTAGCCGAAGATACAAATTGACGAGTATCAGCAGACACACGCAGTTGGGCCTTTTCAAGGTTTTTCCAACAAATAAATAAAATAATAAAAAATAAAAAAATTAATACATGAAATAAAACAAATAAATCGGACGACTTCATAAGCGAAGGTTACAAAGCTTTTTGTTGATGAATATACAGACAAGCCAACACCTTAATATTGTTCATCATAAAGAAAGTAAAAGTTTACATCAACAGCCCAATTTTTCGACTGAAATCATCAGCCCAATTTCGACTGAACTTGTATATAACTACACATGTCCAAGAATTTTCACGTTCGCTCGTCTGTGCGAGAGAAGAGAAGGGGGGATTTGGAGAAGCGCAGGAAATGATAAATGTAAGTAATAAAGGTTGAAATTATTACATACGATTTGATACACGTCTTCCTGGGTTTCTCTGAGTCGACGTTCCGCCGACCAACTAGTCCTCCCCCCCCTTCTCGACAAGTTTTCGCCTCTCCCTCACTGCGCGTCATCACCTCACAACAACTCCCGAACCCGGAGTTGCCGTATCCCCCCCAAAATCGAAAGTCGTTACTTCCCCATTTGAATCTACCTAAAAGTGTCGATTATTTGGAGGTTTGGTTGATCTCCTTAAGGAATCGATACTTTAACATTATTTTAAACTGAGAAGAGGTCGAAACATCGCAATCTACAAGCCAAATCTTTCGCTGCTTACTTTTTAAAATGCATCTGTTGGAACCGGTCGCTAACAGCTGTGGAGAGGGTATATTCTGGAGTAGAATGACTTGAAAATAACTACTTCGTTAGGAGCATCAGAAAGTTTCAGAATTGACTTCTTAAAACTCAATAAATGCTCTTTTACACATGACAAGAAAGAATCAGGTGTACGCGAAAATGCTAGAAAACACCTTTAAAAAAAAAGGTGGAGAAGACTTTTCGGATCTAATGGAATCCATTTTCAACTAGAAAATTTAAAAAAAGTGAAAAAAAAAAAAAATCCAAAATTGGAGAAAGACACTCCTACACACTGTAAACACAGGAATCAATTCTATCTATGATTCTATCTATGATTAGGATTTTTATCTTGTTTCCTTAAACATAACTCCAAGATGGAGGTCAAATGAGCAGGTCACCAAGGTGGAGTCTCATTTAATCGCAACTTTCTATGCAGAAAAAAATGAATCGTCTTGGAGAAAGTTGACATTAGACGAGACTTTCCCGTGACCCGCTTATCTTAGATTTCTCTTAAAACGCTTTTTGCGGGTAAATTCTTGGATTGTGAAACGTTTTTATGCTTCCAATGTGATAATCTTGCGATTCTGAATAGCAATGGGTCTATTGGGTACTTTTGCTACATCAATATAAATCATTGTTTCTAACGTAAAATTCGGCGAAAATAACGATGCGCATATTAAAAACTTTCAAAATTCACTCCTTTACTCCGGAAATAAATTCCATTTCAAACAACCCGCGCTACACTAGACACTACATATATCAACGACCTATAACTACATAGATGGAACCATCTCGTTTATGTAAACATGAACAGAACTTACAAACATTGGAATGTTTCGTTTAGATGCGTAATTCTTAAATTATTTTGTATTCTTTGATAAACCGAAAAGACCAGACAGCAAATGCAGCGAATAGTTCATGTATTTAGAAGGGAATTCCATCATTTTGTAGTTACGATGTTGTTTACTTATGCACGGTGGTTCCGTCTCTGTAGTAGTATACCGGTGCAAATAGTGTCTAGTGTAGCGCGGGCTGTTTGAAATTGAAGTGATTTCCTGAGTTAGTGAGTGGATTTTGAACGTTTTTAATGTGCGAATCGTTATTTCCGCCGAATTTTACCGAAGAATCAAGGCTCTATATTGTTGTAGGAAAAGTATGCAACAGACCCATTGACCATTCATAACGCTCTAGCAGAAGTTCGCAACTGCAGACCCATTGATTTGCTCTTAAGTAGGCGGACTTTTTCTCGCTAGATCTGGCAATCTTACGAGTGAAACATCAGAAGCACCAAGATGCAATTCGAGCAGTTTTGATTGCTCTGCCTCGCTTCCACAATAACATCCACCGCAACCTCGCCTCCCTACTCCACTTCACCGGTTTCCTATCGAAACTAAGTTTCTGAGAAACAACACTAGCAAACAATACCTTCGTGACACAGTTTCCATTCTTTCCGGACAGAGCTACCACGAAGTGAAGTGCTGAAATGAAGTGTCGGTATTGATCATTCCTGTTAATCCCTGGTAACGAATCCGCCCGGGTAAGTTAATGGCTCTGCGAAACGTCGATGGTCATTTTGAATGCCTTATTTCGGAAAGGAACGTTCTATCAGAGCTGCCGTTTTGCGTATAATCAATGATATTTTTTCAACTCACCGATGATTTCTCCGGTTGAGAAAAGATTACACAGTTCAGTTCAGTATTTGACTGCACGGCACGAAAATACTCTGATGATCTGTAATCTTTTCTCAATCGTTGCAATCGCCATTAAATTATGAAAATATCCGCACGTTTTTTAAAGTCATCGACGACTCCACCGCTTGAGAAAACATTACAGATTAGCGTGTTTTCGTGCAGTACAGTCAAGTCGTACACTGAACTGAATGGTGTGATATTTTCTCAACCGGTGAAATCATCGGTGTATTGAAAAATGCTCTCAATTATACGCAAAACAGCAGCTCTGCGTTCTACGTACTGTGTAATAGAAATGAAACAAACGAGGAAAACTGTGCAAATCTTCCAAGTACTTTAAACCAAAGGTGGCTCGGGCGATTCACGTAGGAGTATTTGACCCGAAAACCTGGCCAAAAACGGAAAATTGAAAATTCGTCCAAAAAACAAACTATTGATGGTTTTTGAGAGGTAAGTAACCGCTCTATTGCGTAATAGATGTGTCGGAACATCTACGTTTATCTACTGTTTAGGGGACAACATGGAACTGAGCGCTCGACGCACCTGCGGTTGTTCACCGCTGGAAGCGCTGCGCTGTTAATAATCAGTCAACATTTTCCATCGAGGACAAGCGTTGGGGCATTCAAACATTTCAGCGATTATGGACGTTGTTTTAGATGGTATGTGCTTCATTTTGATGGCAACAATTTATTTTTCCGTGCATTTTTGACCCTTTTACATCTAATTGAAAATGGACATGAAAAAAATCTCTAATTTTAGGCTCTATCTTTTTAAAAAAAGGCAATTTTGAATACATTCCGGGCAAAACCGGGCACAACCAAAACAAGGGGGTTAGAGTAGACCCTTTTAGGCAACTGCTCCAACAGTCAAAAATTGCAAGAAATTGCCCCTTTTTTTTTAAAAAACATGTTGAAGTCAAGCTTTTTTTATGAAATAAGCGTCAATAACTCGGCAAAAGAATGAACTATCGACCTTTCGTTTGAGCCAAAATTCTTAATTTTTTACCCCTTTTTCAACCATAAACCGTGCAATAGGAGTTTTGAGTTAAATTGGAAAATTAACCAAAATCGATTTTCAAATATTCAAGAACACGCAAATATTTTTGGCCAGGTTTTTGGGGTAAATACTCCTACGTGCGATTTGGCAATAATTTTTTCTCTGCATTTGAGTCTACGTAAAATAGTCGATTTGGCAAGGAAGCAGCACTTCACTAGTATTCGATTATTGTACACACATACAAATGGAGGAAACACATTGTAGCCAAATTGCAAGGTCCGCAACAGCTTTAAACGTTAGTGAACGGAATGAGTTAAAAAGTGACGTTTTATAAATAAAACAAAACAGAAGTTTGAACGAAGTTTGAAAGATACTGGCTATAATAAACCGTTCTACGATGATCATGTCACGAGCAAGATTAGACTCAAAAAATGTTCCGTCTCGCTCACACTCAATAAGTTACCCATAAAAATTGGATTCACATTTTCAAACGTAAATTCAAGCTAGTTAACAACAAATTTGCTGAAATTTTACTGCACCAATACATATATTCCATGCCCGTTAAAGTATCCGTTCACTTGAACTGGATTCTTGAATGATCACGATTTACAATCACAATTCTACCGAACGAGGTCCTATGTTTGGTCCTTGTTACTCACGGTCTCTTCTGCATATATCACCGCTACAACACTGTAGAAATCATTTGTTTAGTTGCATGAATTTGCACTTGACAATTTGGATTTGATTTCTTAAGGGGTAACCTTCTTGTCAGTGACCAACCAGGGGCGGCGCGTGGGTCAGAAAAGTGGGGAGGGGCTTAAAATTGATGACCTTTTTTTGTTTTTTTCCTTTTTTTTTTTTTGGTCTTCAAAAATTTCGATTACCTACAGCGCAAGGCGGCGTGTTTTCTGTCTTTTAAATTTATCAATTACACTATCGATGTTTATCTGAAAATCCTTTTCAATATTTAGGATGGCCAAGGCACTAAGTCTTTGTTGGCCCATCGTGCTTCGAAGATAGTTTTTCAGGATACAAAGGAGCAGATAAAAAACTTAATTCGCCTAATCATTTAATAGTGAGCGATTGTAGCGAGGCAGCACGCGCCACTGGCGCAACCAGGATATCTTCCATCTCTCTCATTTCCCATTTGAATGTATGAGTAGGAAAAGGACAGAAGGAGGGGGTTTTATCCCCTTGTCCATCCTTGTCTAACATACGTTTCTTAATGGAGAAAAGAGAGAGATGAAGAAACTCTCGGTGCGCTACTCTGGCACGCGCCCATTCATTTTGTTAAAACTACCGAGCTTCAATGCTGACATTAAAGGGAAAAACATGTCCGTTTTAAGTTTTCTCGTTTCCCTGTCCTCTTGGGACGAATCCCAATCCCGAATCCCTCAAGCGAAACCGATAAAAATTCATCCGGACACTTTTATCGGTGTGTGACTCTTTAGATGCGAATTTGTGCGCCCTAAAAGCTGGACGCTAAAAGTATGAGTGATCACAACTTCCCCCCTCATTTTCCGAGGTAGAAGAATAAATGCATACGTACTTACGTTGAGTTTGCGACACGACAGACGAAAACAATTTAGTACGCTTCAAAAGTATTACCTGAAACATACGAAACAAAAGGAATAAATTAGTGACCTGTATTTTTTAAAGGGAGAGAGATAGAGAGATAGAGAAATTTTTTTTTACGCAATTACAAACAACACACTGAAAATAATAACGACGTAAAATGAAACTACACAAATTGGTACCGTAAAAAGACAATCAGTATTTGCGTCCTGAAGGCACATAATAATAAAATCAGAACGGAAACTCTGTCGGATTTCGAAGCAAATTCATTCCACGTCCGCCATGATGGGATATAGGATGTTTACATCTGGATTCGCGCGCGAAAAAAAAAAACAAATATAGAACATGATCGGCCGCGAAAGTTTCATTCTGAAATGCCAGTAGAATAAAAGTGAGGCCGGAAAATAAGATGTCTTTCCAGAATTTACAGAAATAAATGAGTTTCAACATAAATCAACCACGTCCACCGTGTTGGGATATAGGACCACAACGTTGCCTATTGGTGCCGTTACATTCCAGACTTGCTTCCATTGGCTCTTACGGGAGTTTTCGTTCTGATTGTATTATTCTGAGCTAGAGGTAGAATTAAGGTGATTCTATGGCAAACTCCCGAAAATTTTAATCCGATAGATGGCGTTACTTGTCGCTGGCTCCAAAAATAGCCGTTTTTACGGTTTTCAGCTGTTTTCTCTGAACGGACGAATAAGAGACGAAAAATCGGAATGTCAGCACCTGCTTGATTTTTTCCTTGATTTTTTGAGCCATAAACGAGCCAAATTGGTTCTAAAAATAAAGGCGCCAACTATGCAAAGAAAAAATCATGTGTAATTTAAAGTTGTAACAGTAAAGATTACAGGGGAAACAGAAACCTGTAATCTTTACTGAAACAACTCCAGATTGCACATGATTCTTTCTTTGCATAGTTACGCCCTTATTTTAAAACCAATTTGGCCAGTTTATGGCGCAAAAAATCAAGGAAACAATTAAGCAGGTGCTGACATTCCAATTATTTGTCTTCGTCTGTTCGGAGAATTCAGCCGAAAACCGTAAAAAACGGCTATTTTCGGAGCCAGCGACAAGTAACGCCATCAATCGGATTAAAATTTTCGGGAGTTTGCCATGGAATCACCGTAAGACTGGCCAGTCCTCTCTCCCATTCAGCCTCTTGGCTCTCGTGACCTACGACCAAAGAAACAACAAAATGAACTGATTTATATACCTCTACATATTCAGAAGTATCGGGAAGGGATTGCAAGTTTCAAGGTGTTGATTGAGTTCACACGGAACCTTCAAACTCGCAATTTCTTGCCGGAACTTACAACACGAAGAATTGGCCTTAGAAAGCTCTAAACAGCATCAAAATGTTTCTGCGGATTTTTCATCATTCGCGGTGCCCCGGAAGAGCAGAAGGAACGTTTTGTGAGCCCTGAACCTTGTCAGCGATTAAAAGCCCACCAAAACGACACGTCTGGTCGTAAGTCTATTTTCCACATTTGAAAATACATTGTCGGTACCCCGGAAGAGCAGGGGGGACGTTTTGTGAGCCCTGAGCCATGTCATCGATTAAAAGCCCACTAAAACGACACGTCTGCTCGTAAGTCCACTTTCCCATTTAAAAATACATTGGCGGTGCCCCGGAAGAGCAGAGGGGACGTTTTGTGAGCCCTGAGCCTAGTCAGCGATAAAAAGCCCATCAAAACGACAGGTCTGCTCGTAAGTCCATTTTCCCATTTAAAAATACATTGGCGGTGCCCCGGAAGAGCAGAGGGGACGTTTTGTGAGCCCTGAGCCTAGTCAGCGATAAAAAGCCCACCAAAACGATAGGTCTGCTCGTAAGTCCACTTTCCCATATAAAAATACATTGGCGGTGCCCCGGAAGAGCAGAGGGGACGTTTCGTGAGCCCTGAGCCTTGTTAGCGATAAAAAGCCCACCAAAACGACAGGTCTGCTCGTAAGTCCATTTTCCCATTTAAAAATACATTGCCGGTGCCCCGGAAGAGAAGAGGGGACGTTTTGTGAGCCCTGAGCCTAGTCAGCGATAAAAAGCCCACCAAAACGACAGGTCTGCTCGTTTATTCATTTTCCCATTTAAAAATACATTGGCGGTGCCCCGGAAGAGCAGGGGGGACGTTTTGTGAGCCCTGAGCCTTGTTAGCGATAAAAAGCCCACTAAAACGACACGTCTGCTCGTAAGTCCACTTTCCCATTTAAAAATACATTGGCGGTGCCCCGGAAGAGCAGAGGGGACGTTGCGTGAGCCCTGAGCCTAGTCAGCGATAAAAAGCCCACCAAAACGACAGGTCTGCTCGTAAGTCCATTTTCCCATTTGAAAATACATTGCCGGTGCCCCGGAAGAGCAGAGGGGACGTTTTGTGAGCCCTGAGCCTAGTCAGCGATTAAAAGCCCACGAAAACGACACGTCTGCTCGTAAGTCCACTTTCCCATTTAAAAATACATTGGCGGTGCCCCGGAAGAGCAGAGGGGACGTTTTGTGAGCCCTGAGCCTAGTCAGCGATAAAAAGCCCATCAAAACGACAGGTCTGCTCGTAAGTCCACTTTCCCATTTAAAAATACATTGGCGGTGCCCCGGAAGAGCAGAGGGGACGTTTTGTGAGCCCTGAGCCTAGTCAGCGATAAAAAGCCCACCAAAACGACAGGTCTGCTCGTAAGTCCATTTTCCCATTTAAAAATACATTGGCGGTGCCCCGGAAGAGCAGAGGGGACGTTTGTGAGCCCTGAGCCTTGTTAGCGATAAAAAGCCCACCAAAACGACAGGTCTGCTCGTAAGTCCATTTTCCCATTTAAAAATACATTGGCCGGTGCCCCGGAAGAGCAGAGGGGACGTTTTGTGAGCCCTGAGCCTAGTCAGCGATAAAAAGCCCACCAAAACGACAGGTCTGCTCGTTTATTCATTTTCCCATTTAAAAATACATTGGCGGTGCCCCGGAAGAGCAGGGGGACGTTTTGTGAGCCCTGAGCCTTGTTAGCGATAAAAAGCCCACTAAAACGACACGTCTGCTCGTAAGTCCACTTTCCCATTTAAAAATACATTGGCGGTGCCCCGGAAGAGCAGAGGGGACGTTGCGTGAGCCCTGAGCCTAGTCAGCGATAAAAAGCCCACCAAAACGACAGGTCTGCTCGTAAGTCCATTTTCCCATTTGAAAATACATTGCCGGTGCCCCGGAAGAGCAGAGGGGACGTTTTGTGAGCCCTGAGCCTAGTCAGCGATTAAAAGCCCACGAAAACGACACGTCTGCTCGTAAGTCCACTTTCCCATTTAAAAATACATTGGCGGTGCCCCGGAAGAGCAGAGGGGACGTTTTGTGAGCCCTGAGCCTAGTCAGCGATTAAAAGCCCACTAAAACGACACGTCTGCTCGTAAGTCCACTTTCCCATTTAAAAATACATTGGTGGTGCCCCGGAAGAGCAGAGGGAACGTTGCGTGAGCCCTGAGCCTTGTTGGCGATAAAAAGCCCACCAAAATGACAGGTCTGCTCGTAACTCCATTTTCCCATTTAAAAATACATTGGCGGTGCCCCGGAAGAGCAGAGGGGACGTTTTGTGAGCCCTGAGCCTAGTCAGCGATAAAAAGCCCACCAAAACGATAGGTCTGCTCGTAAGTCCACTTTCCCATATAAAAATACATTGGCGGTGCCCCGGAAGAGCAGAGGGGACGTTTCGTGAGCCCTGAGCCTTGTTAGCGATAAAAAGCCCACCAAAACGACAGGTCTGCTCGTAAGTCCATTTTCCCATTTAAAAATACATTGCCGGTGCCCCGGAAGAGAAGAGGGGACGTTTTGTGAGCCCTGAGCCTAGTCAGCGATAAAAAGCCCACCAAAACGACAGGTCTGCTCGTTTATTCATTTTCCCATTTAAAAATACATTGGCGGTGCCCCGGAAGAGCAGGGGGGACGTTTTGTGAGCCCTGAGCCTTGTTAGCGATAAAAAGCCCACTAAAACGACACGTCTGCTCGTAAGTCCACTTTCCCTTTTAAAAATACATTGGCGGTGCCCCGGAAGAGCAGAGGGACGTTGCGTGAGCCCTGAGCCTAGTCAGCGATAAAAAGCCCACCAAAACGACAGGTCTGCTCGTAAGTCCATTTTCCCATTTGAAAATACATTGCCGGTGCCCCGGAAGAGCAGAGGGGACGTTTTGTGAGCCCTGAGCCTAGTCAGCGATTAAAAGCCCACGAAAACGACACGTCTGCTCGTAAGTCCACTTTCCCATTTAAAAATACATTGGCGGTGCCCCGGAAGAGCAGAGGGGACGTTTTGTGAGCCCTGAGCCTAGTCAGCGATTAAAAGCCCACTAAAACGACACGTCTGCTCGTAAGTCCACTTTCCCATTTAAAAATACATTGGTGGTGCCCCGGAAGAGCAGAGGGAACGTTGCGTGAGCCCTGAGCCTTGTTGGCGATAAAAAGCCCACCAAAATGACAGGTCTGCTCGTTTATTCATTATCCCATTTAAAAACACATTGGCGGTGCCCCGGAAGAGCAGGGGGGACGTTTTGTGAGCCCTGAGCCTTGTTAGCGATAAAAAGCCCACCAAAACGACAGGTATGCTCGTAAGTCCATTTTCCCATTTAAAAATACATTTGCGGTACCCCGGAAGAGCAGAGGGGACGTTGCGTGAGCCCTGAGCCTTGTTAGCGATAAAAAGCCCACCAAAACGACAGGTCTGCTCGTAAGTCCATTTTCCCATTTAAAAATACATTGGCGGTGCCCCGGAAGAGCAGAGGGCACATTTTGTGAGCCCTGAGCCTAGTCAGCGATTAAAAGCCCACTAAAACGACACGTCTGCTCGTAAGTCCACTTTCCCATTTAAAAATACATTGGCGGTGCCCCGGAAGAGCAGAGGGGACGGTGCGTGAGCCCTGAGCCTTGTTAGCGATAAAAAGCCCACCAAAACGACAGGTCTGCTCGTAAGTCCATTTTCCCATTTAAAAATACATTGGCGGTGCCCCGGAAGAGCAGAGGGGGCGTTTTGTGAGCCCTGAGCCTTATCAGCGATTGAAAGCCCACCAAAACGACAGGTCTGCTCGTTTATTCATTTTTCCATTTCAAAATACATTGGCGGTGCCCCGGAAGAGCAGAGGGGACGTTTTGTGAGCCCTGAGCCTTGTTAGCGATAAAAAGCCCACCAAAACGACAGGTCTGCTCATAAGTTTATTTTTTCATTTAAATATACAGTGGCGGTGCATCGGAAGAGCAGAGGGGACGTCTTGTGAGCCCTGAGCTTTATCAGCGATTAAAAGCCCACCAAAACGACAGGTCTGCTTGTAAGTCCTTTTCCCATTTAAAAATACATTGACGGTGCCCCGGAAGAGCAGAGGGGACGTTTTTTGAGCCCTGAGCCTTGTCAGCGATTGAAAGCCCACCAAAACGACAGGTCTGCTGGAAGTCTATTTTCCCATTTAAAAATACATTGAACAACGTTCAAACATTTTGGAGAAATTGAATCCAGCTTCCGCAAATGACGGTCAAAGGCGAAAACCGCATGGTTTCAGAGAGCGCGCGACATTGAATAGGCGCAAACTAGCGAATTTGAATGTCACTACAGGCCGCTGAGGAATCACAAAGAAGCTGAAGAGTTTGAATGAAGGGACTTTTAAGAAAAGTCACCGAAAAATTATGCTGCAGAGAACAAACGAACGCACGTTTTTGTGCATTAGTGGCTTCCATTTACATGAAAACACGTTTTCTGTGCATTTTTTTTTTTTCCGTCTTTGATAAATTAGCACTGAAAAACTTCATCAACGTCGAAGGTGTTCTTCTGTCTCCATCGCTCTATAATCTATGTCTACTATCAAAAACCGCAAAAAAAGAAGAAGAGAAAAGGAAAGGGGGGGGGGGACGAAGTTGTCGCTTTAAAAATAATAATAAAAAAAAAAAAGGCGACCTTTACTCAGGGTTAAGGCTGAAAAGTGAGGGTTGAGGTTGAGCTCAACATTTATGAGCCCCCTCTCCCACTCGTTACCCACCCTCACCTCACTACCCCGACGCACCAGAGGATTGCTTTACGATTATAGGCTCGGAAGATGATTGGTGGGGGGGACCTTCTCAACCCTCTCCGATTTTATCTTTTCTCGGTCGCTCTTGCTTACGATTGTTATTCTTTTCAATCTGTTCGGTCCGATTTAAATTTTTCACCGTTACTTCAGCAATTTTTCATCCAAATGGTTACGCTCGTTGTTTCGATGATAGGAATGTTTTGGATCCTCGATAAAAATAACGCTGTACTATGTTCCTCGTCGCTTCGAAAAGAGGGGAGAAAAAAAATATGGCTATATACAGTCATGCTAAAAAAAAAAAAAAAAAAAAAAAAAAAAAAAAAAAAAATTATGAAAGCAGCAGGGAGCAGGGTTGATCTTCCGGGTGAAGGTAAGTTAAATAAATATTCGCTCCTCTTTTTCGCAATTTATTTTAACGACCCTATTTTCCGATGGCGTGTATTTTATTGAGGGGAGGGGGTAAATATCTTTCGAGGTGATCACGATCAAGCATTTTATTTTGAGAAAAGGGCTCAGTTGGCAAGTTTCTCGATCCGTAGAGTTTTTACGTCGAACGGTTGATTCTGAAGCATTTTGTTACACTCCAGTAGCGATTTGTGCAATGTGGCAACAATGGACTTCCTCTATTTAAATAAATGTAAAATAATCGATTCTTTGGTGAGGCACCGTGCCTCATCTAAAATCGATATTTTTGCATAGGTTTGAAGGGCGAATAACACGGATGCCACTTTGCACGAGCCGCCAAAGTTATACTCGTACAATTGACCGCTGCGTAAGAAGAGCAAACATAGTCAAAATGTTAAAAATTAATGTGAGCTTGATTGGAAAGTTGACTTCTTTATCTTGAAATTTGGCGAGAGTGGTATTGCTCCGTTTAATCCTATTCAGAATAATCGATAATTAAAAAAGCCAATTGCTGCCAGGAAAAATGATTGTTTTATACAGGTTTACAGGAAGGAAAACAACTGTTGTCAAATGGCATGCTCCTATTTGAACCAGTGTGTTAAAGAAGGACGGAGATAGGGGCTGAAGTCACGTGATGACCCTATCCTTTTCTAACACATGTACCTACTCAAATGACAGGAGAGAAAGAAATACAATTTTCTGTTTCCGCGTATTCCTGAAATTTTCTCTCCGTGTAGTCTTCAGTTGTTGTACTTCCATTTTTAGGGACAGAAAAACCGCACTAGAGTCAGAGAACGAAAAAAAAAGAGGCCAAAATCAGCTCAGAAAAATAAATAAAAAATCACTGTTTTCGACCTTTTCGTATCAATTCAAAACATTCCACTGACATTTCTACGTTAAATTCCTTTTTCAAACTGTTTTCAGTGATTAAAATTGGTCTTGAAAGTTTACAGATAAAAGATTGATCTGGAAAAGAGCATGTTCTATTAAGGGCCATTTTCTGCCCCTTTTTTGGTCAAAAATCAAAATCCTAAAAAAAAATTAAAAAAAAAACAACTGTGTATGTACGCTTATAGAGGTCTTATCAAACAGAAAATATCAATGAACCAATAATAAATTTTATAATTGGTTTGTACACCCGATTCATGTATAAATATGGCTGGTTTCGCGATTTTCCGGGAAAAACGGCTATCTTTCACTATAAAAGTGCAAAACGTTTGAGCACAAGAGAGTGACAGCTCCTGCTTTAAAGGAGCTGTTACCTGAATCGATATTAGTATTTTCTCTCCCAGAGAAGCTGTCACTCGCTTGCGCTCATTCCTAAAATTTAACTTACTTAATAGCCGTGATAGCGGTTCTTTCCAAAAAATCGCCAAACCAGCCATACTCATACATGAATCGGATGTACAAACCAACCATCGGTACTTCCTGTTAGATTAGACCTCCAAGCTCACGTAATCCACATTATATTTTTTACATTTTTTAGGTTTTTAAAATTTGACCATAAGGATGGGGGGGGGGGGAATGGCCGTAACTGGGACAGGTCCTTCACTTTCTAATTTGTTGCCATTTTTCGGCCGTTCTTAGACTGCAGTGAGCCGATGGCCATTGGATGGGCTCAAATAACTGATCCATTATCCATTGTACTATCGACGAATTAAAGATTGTCGCAAGATTTTCAAACATAATCAGCTATGACTGTGAGTGCGGGACTGATCTGCAACGGCTTTCCCACCCCACCCACACTGGCCTCTCACCTGCAATGTGTGAGGAGCTTGAAGAGTGGCCGAACCAGAACCTTGAAGGCGAAACTTAGCTCGTGAAACTCTCACGACAATCTTTAATTCGTCGATAGTACGAGTAAGAAATATTGACGGCTACAACAAATAAAAGCCTCAACTCATGGGGGCGCGAAACTAGACATAGCTCGAGTAGTTCTTATTATTTTATTCATATATTTCCTTCCTTCCTTCCTTCCTCGCTAACTTGTACTTTTTCACTCTGAACTTTCGTCTGGGATTTCCGAGGACACGCAGCACCCATTGTTGAGGACCCGACTTCTCGTCATTTATTTCTACCTCTTGACAGAACAACCGGTCAAAACAAGGTTCGCGATACGAGACTTTCGGGATCAAACGAGTACACTATACCGGTCAAAAAACGCATGAAAAGTACGTCTTGCTCTTCCGCACGGATCTTCATTTCTTCAGAATGATAATTTCGGCGAACGAGCACAACGACTATTACATGAACCTTATTCCCCGCGGAAATGTCGTAAAAATGATCGAATCCGGAGGCTTTTGATGTTGAGATCTGAAGTGAGGCGTGTATTCAGTAAGGAGGGGGGGGGGGGGTTATGCTATGAAATTTGGACGCTTTAACGATGTTCAGACGTGTCAGCTGGAGGCTAGAGGTTTCGTGTTCTTAACGGACACCTATATTTACACAATGGATATCCTTTCTGTCCCTCGTTCTTTTCAACCGTCTCAATTGTGAGCTTTTTATTTATTCTCTTGACCAGGTTTTCTGTCGAATTGGCGTCTTTTTGATTGCGGCTCCTCGTTGTTTGGTACGCGGTAAACAACGAAAATAAACGAAGGAAGTCGATAATTTGATAAATATGATATTTCCTTCAAACTCTATAGCTTATACTACCCCCGCTTAGAGTGCCTTAGAAGTTGATCCTGCAAAAGTCGCCTATTTGCACTTTATCTGAACAATGTCGAGAGTAATGAGCTATGGCAAGGGTTTTTTGTCTAAAAACGGACTATATCCCATCGTAAGTAAAATGGGTCTGTTGCACACTTCGGCTAGAGCGTTTTGAAGTATATCAATGTATAGGTAAAAAGCAGTAAAAGTAACAATGGCAGCATCAGAATACACCAAAATTCCTTCATAAACTCACAAACTGCGAAAAACACTAGACACTATTCACCCCTGTATCATTCCACCACGTGCACGATATTTCGCGAGATTAGCGCTGCACATTCAAATAATCACGGCCGTCTTTCATCACAGCTGACTTTGTAAACAAATAAACAGTAAACACTGACGGCGTCTGTTTGAATTCTTACGTCTCTAAATCCTCAATTCCTCACAAAAGGTTGTGAAAGGTACGGAAACCGATATTGGTGTCGAAAACTTATCAAAATGAAACAATAACACACAGGAGTTCCAAGTATGATTCCAACTTCCATCATCATCCTTGGAACTCCTGTGTGTTATTGTTTCATTTTGATAATTATTCGACACAAATATCAGTTTCCGTACATTTCACAACCTATTGTGAGGAATTATGAATATTGAGACGCAAGAATTCGAACAGACGCCGACAGTTTTTACTGTTTATTTGTTTACAAAGTCAGCTGTGATGAAAGACGGCCGTGTTTATTTGAATGTGCCGCGCTAATCTCGCGAAATATCGTGCACGTGGTGGAATGATACAGGGGTGAATAGTGTCTAGTGTTTTTCGCAGTTTGTGAGTTTATGAATGAATTTTGGTGTATTCTGATGCTGCCATTGTTATTTTTACTGCTTTTTACCTATGAATTCATATACATTAAAACGCTCTAGCCGGAGTGTGCAACAGACCCATTAAGGACACTTTCGAAAAGAGGGCCCATGAAACAATGGGTGTGCTCTTCATGAGAATTGTGCATTGTGAGAAAATGCAGGTTTGTAAAGCTGAAGAGCTCACCTCTTGTTTTAGGGGCGACTCTCCCGGGAAAGTCCTCAATTCTGCATTAAATACAACGAATCCACTGCAAAAAAAAAAAAAAAAAAAAAAAAAGTCTAAAATTCACTCCTGACGGAGATAACTCAGCTCAACGTTTAAAAGGATCAACCGTGTCAGAATGTGCAAGGAGAAAAAGTTTGGGACTACTTCTCCAAAATTTACGTTCTATTGCATCGGCAATAATTAGGGAAACATTGTCAACTTTAAGGAAAGTTGGGCTGAAAGTTGGGGAAATATTCCCCCCACTTTCGATGTAAATTTCCCTAAAGTTAACATACATAGTCTCCAACTATTGCCGGTGCAACTGGACGTAAAATTTGAAGAAACAAGACCCAACTCTTTTTTCCGTGTAATTTTTACGTTTTAACCCCCCCCCCCCTAAAGTCCTCTTAAGCGTTAAAATGATTTAGTCACAAAGGGTCTTAAAGAACTGAATTTTAATTTCAATTTTTATAGATTTTGAGGCTAAGTTAAGATGGTACCAAAAAACAAAAAACAAAAGCAAAAAACAAAAGCAAAAAAATCTAGGTGACGTAATAACCATGGAAAACAACACTTAATTCATTGTAAAGTACCCTACTTCAAAGAAAATGACTGCCTTTAAAAAAGGGCAAATTAAGATAGTAAGATATTAATGAAAAAAAAAACCATAAAATTCAAACTTATTTTTTCCTACTCTTCGCCAAATATCCAAAGGTTTTAGTTCACTGTGCTGTGAGCCCCTCCCATCTTGCGTAATACTCCCCGCTCCTACTTTAATTCGGTCTGAACTGGAGAAATTCGTTAATTACTTCGCTAAACGATAACCGCGGGTCTCCCCTTAAACGTGACTGTCTTTTCTTACTTTTTTGGTGTCCCCCTCCTCTATTCTTCTCCCTTCCCCCGTCCCAAAATGTTTCCCCCCCCCCCCCTCCCACTCCACCACCTATTAATCCCCTCTTTAATCGGCAGACAGTTATAAGCTCTAAATTTCTTGCCGAGAACTTTTAATTATGAAATACAGTTCCCCAGGCATAATTTCCTCAAGTTTTTCCTTGATTTCGATAATATTATTCAATAGATTCTCGGAAAAGCTTCACCTCTGGACTCACCAGGAACGCAGTTAAGATTGGCCCATTAAAAGAGCAAAGTTGAGACTCATAATGGGTCTGTTGCGTACTTTTTCTACATCAATATGACACATTGTTTCTAACGTAAAATTCGGCGAAAATAACGATGCGCACATTAAAAAACTTTCAAAATCCACTCATTAACTCAGAAAATACATTCCATTTCAAACAACCCGCGCTACACTAGACACTATATCAACGACCTATAACTACATAGATGGAACCATCTCGTTTATGTAAACATCAACAGAACTTACAAACATTGGAATGTTTCGTTTAGATGCGTAATTCTTATATTATTTTGTAATCTTTGATAAACCGAAAAGACCAGACAGCAAATGCAGCCAATAGTTCATGTATTTAGAAGGGAATTCCATCATTTTGTAGTTACGATGTTGTTTACTTATTATGCACGGTGGTTCCCTCTCTGTAGTAGTATACCGGTGCAAATAGTGTCTAGTGTAGCGCGGGCTGTTTGAAATTGAATTTATTTTCGGAGTAAATGAGTGGATTTTGAACGTTTTTCATGTGCGCATCGTTATTTTCGCCGAATATTACATAAGAATCAAGTAGTGGCGGCTCCTGCAATGTGGCAACGATGGAAACTCTCCATTTTAACCTATGTAAAACTATCGATCTTCAGGAGGTGCAACTGCACCCCCACTATATCGATACTTTTGCATAGTTTAAATGGAGAGAATCCATCGTTGCCACATTGCACGAGCCGCTGCTGGAATCAAGGTTCTTTTTTACTGTAGTAAAAGTATGCAACAGACCCATTAGTATTTTTACGTAATCACAAAGGCGATAAGACTTAAAACACATTGTAAAACCTTCTCGTTTTCATTCTCCTCAGTTTCATTATTACATTTTAGTCGAGGAAAAAACTAAAGGCATGTGAATGCCCATTTTTCTGTACGCATCTTTCTCTGCTTCTAATCTGGAAGATTTGTCTTTGACATCACTAAAATTTTCCTTCATTTGAATGTTACGGTTTTCGCATCACACAGTGGTGCTAGCCAAGGAATTTTTCGGACATAATAATACGGATAAAAATCAATAGATCAAAATCATTCATGTTAGAGCTTACAATGAGTCTCATATTATGTTATGATTTTTGCAAGAAAATATCAAAACTAAATTTTTTTTTAAGTAAAAAAGAACTATTCTCTACTACAATCGGAAAAATCTACGTTTCGTTAAAATCTTTGATTTAAGGTTAAAAAAAAAAAAAAAAAAATGAAGCAAACAAATCAGAATGTAATCGTCCATGCTGTCGCACTTAGGGATAGGACCAGTGGCGTAGCGTGAATTATGGCAACGTTGCAGTTTGTCCCTTAAAACTCATGAAAAAGATCGAACTGTTGGATGTTCGGTGAACACCTTCGCATTCGACCTGTAACATGGGTTTAAATGGACACAATTCAACGTTGCCAAATTGCACGCTACGCTACTGGATAGGACTTAAAATATGTATCAGCTTCTCTATTAATTGTATACCTCGTTGGTACGGAGAAGGGGTCAACAAAAATGGCGACGTAAAAGGGGTGAGGAATGAAGGGATGAGAAACAGAGAGAGAGAAACAGAGAAAGGAAGATAAAAACACCGTGTTTCAAAGAGCTCGGGAATGAGGAAGGGTGTGAGAGATGCATAGGAAGGAATGCATGGGGAATGAACAAACGGACGATGCCGGCGCACAGAGGAGCGAGACAATGGAAGAGGCCGGCCATGGATTGGCGACTTTAAATGCGTATATCTTTGTTAATACGCAACGTAGAAAATTGAGAGTGGTTTCATTGTTTTTATTGTAAAATTTCCTACAAGAATCACTCCTTACAATGCATTTTGTGACCGTAACAACACAAACAATTTACATTTTTAGTCATACATTCCATGTCCGACCCCTCCCATTGGCTCGTTCCACTGTGCGGCGCGGCGATTGTTATCGAGTTGAATTAAACGATAGTAAAATGCTACGGCTTTAGGAATAAGACTGAATTAATCGCACGCTGAGAATGGAAGGGAGGAAGGGGGAAGTGGCACCGATAAAAGCCCAAATATCCCTTCAAGACGCTTTGAAACGCATGCTTTTTATAATATTACTCAACGAATTCAATTTACCTTCCCTCTTTCGCTGATGTTTATCGCCCTTACTCCCCAAGAAATAAAGAGATTTCCCATGCAGAAGTGCGTTTACGTTAAGCGAATTCACCCGCGGATCGTACAGCCTAATGGGTTTGCAGCAAACTTTTGCAATAGCGTTATGGAGGGTAGATTCGTACATAAAGTCGCATGAAAATCCACATTGGACGCATAGAAAAGTCTCAAAATCCACCAACGATTTCAATAGATATGCATTCAACCAAATTCAAAGATGGCGGTCTAATGAGTGCGGGTCACAATGGGGGAGTTCCATCTGATCGTAGTTTTCTCTGCACTGAATCACGTTTTCCTCAGAATAGAAACAAGCAGATAGTTCTGACACTACAGTGTCAGAGAAGGCGCACCTTGAGCAAATTTGGTCCTCATGAGTCAAATTCCATTTCCACTATCTCAAAAATAATTTGTCCAGCAAAAAACCGGGTCCGAACCTGGATGCGGCGAGTGGGTAGGGGTTAGGACCACTACATACGATCTTATATGGGACAAACCCTTCGAATATTCCACCACCTCAGAAAAAATTGTCCAGCAAAAGTGAGGGTCCGAACCTGTGTGCGGCGGTGGGGGGGGGGGGGTGTAGAACCCCTACAGACAATCTTAGAACAATCCCTTCGAATTTTCCAACATCTAAAAAAAATTGTCCAGCAAAAGTTAGGGTCCGAACCTGTGTGCGGCGAGTGAAGGAGGGGGGAGAACCATTACGGACAATCCCTTCGAATTTTCTAACTACTCAAAAAAATTGTCCAGCAAAAGTTTGGGTCCGAACCTGTGTGCGGCGAGTGGGGGGGGGGGTGTAGAACCACTACGGACAATCTTAGAACAATCCCTCCGAATTTTCCACCATCTTAAAAAAATTGTACAGCAAAAGTCCAAGTTCGAACCTGTAGGGGGGGGGGGGGGTCACTACGGACAATCTCAAACCCTTCGAATTTTCCAACATCTCAAAAAAATTGTTCAGCAAAATTTAAAGGGTCCGAACCTGTGCGCGGCGAGTGGGGGGGGGGTAGAACCACTTCGGACAATCTTAGAACAATCCCTTGGATTCTAAAAAAATCATCTCAAAAAAAATTGTCCGGAAAAATTTTGGGGTCCGAACCGGTGTGTGGCGTTTGGGGGGGGGGGGGGGGTTAGGACCACTACGGACAATCTTAAACCAACCCCTCAGATGTTTCACCATATCTAGCAAAAGTTCGGGTCTGAACCTGTGTGCGTCGTGTGGGGGGGGCGGTGGGACCACTACGGACAATCATAGAACAAATCCTTCGAATTTCCCACTGCACATCACTAAACGCACGTAATAAACAATCAAATACTCATAAAACAATTTTGAACCCCTTTAGAAAAAAGGTAGTTAACGATATACATAGTATGTCCCGCAAAATAGGGACATGAAAAAGTGATCGGTAGTAAGAAAAAATCGGACCACCAAGAATCGATTATTTTTCATGGTGTGTTAGAGTAGAAAAAAACAATGTTGCCATATTCCATTAGCTGGCACCGTTTTTTGGGTTGCCCGGTAAAAAATTTGAACGTGAAGTGTGATGCCAAGTAAAACAAAGGACGCCATGGCAAAACGTAAAAAAAGATGAAGAAGTTACAGTGAGTCAAAAGACATCTCTCCTAAATGTCCCCATAACGTCCCACGACTGGTGACAAAGCATTTGATCCGCGCACAATGGCCGAAATACTTTAATAAAATCTCGAAATGATAAAAAATAAACTGTGGGGAATACCCTACGAACACTTTCTCACATCACTTTTATCTGAGGGAGCCCCCCAGCCCCCCCCCCCCCACCACTAAAGAATTCTGGAGGAGACCCCCAAACCCCCCTAAATAATTCTGGGGGAGACCCCCAGACCCCCTTTAGAATACTGGGAGAGACTCCCAAACCCCCTTTAAAATGCTGGGGGATACCTCCAGCCCCCCCTTTTAGAATTCTGGGGAGACCCCCAAAACCCCCCCTCAAATTTCAAATATTTTCACCTCCGGACATAATATTTCTGCCTTCAATCCGAAGAGTTTGCAATTTTGTAGAGAAGCTGTAGGAATAGTTGCCTATTTTGTTATTTGAAGGCTAATTGAGAGCCTTAATCTGATGTTGCTTATAACAGGGTTTAAAGTAGGTAATTCAAGATTCCAATAAGTTTTTATTCTTTGAGCTGCATTCATTATATTTGCTCTTTGTTCTATTTTTGGGAGTTTCTTTTTTCCCTTAGTTTTTATAGGAGGTCGAAATGTACTGATTCTTGCTTTTCCCTCCATTGAGTACTATGTTTGGTTTCTTTTTTAAACTGTGGATATTCGAAAAAATTTTTTTTTGTTTAATAGATTAACCCCCCTCCAAAGATGTACTTAAGTCGTAGATTGTGCAAAAAAAATTTCAACAAAATTCATTCAGCCTTTTTTGATTGACTTTTTTTATAAAATTAATTTTCCTTGAATATTCTTTTTTTTGGTGTAATGAAACCTATTTTGCTTTTAAACAGCTTTAGATTTAAAAAGTTGAATATTGTAGTAATACATTGAAAAGAAATTTCTGCCTGGGCTGGTTGCAAACGTTTTGATGAAATTTTTCATCGAACTTAATTGAGTCATACTTGAATTACTTATTGCAAATATTATGTTTGTCTTAATATTTGCTTACAATTAGTTTCAAAAGATTTTTGCTCGATCGTACCTATTTGCGCCTCGAAACGGTCGTAGGGTTTTTTATGAGGACTGTACCAGAAAAATGTTTTAGTGCACACAGTGCAGTGTTTAGTGTTTTTTTTTAACACATTATGTTTTTGAACATTTTTGTCAAAATCAATCCCATTAATGATTGACTCCAAGTTTAAAATTAATTTTCACTTTCATTCTTTTTTCTTTTTTTTGGTCAAAACCCTATTTTGTTTTTTTAAACTCTCTTAAGGGTTGTATATTGTAACTGTAAGGGCTAATTCTTTTGTAAACCAATTGTAGATTTTATTCGCCAGATTTTGTCAAAATCCATTGGACCAAACCTAAATTTATCCGAAATAATAAGATTATGTTTTTATTTGCTTATAACCCATTTTTTTTTCTCAATCGCACCTATATTACCTCTTGAAAAGGTCTAATCGGTTTTTTATGGTGATCAAGAGAGGAAATTATGTTAGTACTTTGATAGTAGATTGTGTGTAAAAGTTTCATGAAAATTCATCCAGCCATTTTTTATTGACTCCAAGTTTTAAGATTACATAATTTCTCACGATAATTCCTTTTTTTGGGCTCGAGTGCACCTTTTTTGTTTTTTTAAAACGGTTTTGAGGGTTGAATATTGTAACTATAGTGGTTTTTTTTAAAGTAGGCTGAATGTAGTTTTTTTTTGCTAACTTTCATAAAAATTTGATTGAACCAAACCTGAACTATCCCAAATAATAGGATTATTTTTTTATTTGCTCATTTTCCCCAATTTTTTGCTCAATCGCACCTATATTACCTCTAGAAATGGTTTTATCGGTTGTTTTTGGTGACACAGAGAGGAAAATATTTAAGTTTATTGATAGTAGATTGTTGTACAAAGTTTTATCAAAATTCATGGAGTCATTATTGATTGACTCCAAGTTTTAAGATTGATTTCTCACGATAATTCTATTTTTCGGCTCGAGCGCGCTTATTTTGATTTTTTAAACAGTCTGAAGGAATGAATAAAGGAACTATAAGTGGTTCATTCTATAGTAGGCTGAAATAGATATTTTTTGCTAACTTTCATCAAAATTGATTGAGCCAAACTTGAATTATTCCATTTTTATTCTTTTTATCCATTTTACCATTGATTTTAATGAAAATAATTTTTTCCCCATAACTACCCTAAAAATCAAAATTTCAAAAAAAAAAAAAAGTACCTCTGGGGAATCTAAAAAGCAACAACTGTGCAAAATCTGGATGCATAAGGATCAATGGTTCAAAACTTATGCCTAGGTACGGAGTGACGAACAGCCGGACTGACGGACAGACGCCACAGATTTTTTTTTACATAAATCTCTCTAAGTCAGAAAAGGGGTTTAAAAAATAGAAAATATGATAGAAGGATGTTCTTATGGATGGTATTAGACATGATAAGAGGCAATTACTTTGACTAAATCATGATTGACTTTGTCCTGAGAGGCCAACTATCGCAACAAAATACCTTGAAAATCTCTGCGCCAACGCAATACAATACTTTCTCAATTTTTCTAATTTCATTTGAGTGAGAAAGTAAAAATACAATCAACCCTCTCCGTCGGATGTAGACTTTTTGGCATGACTGATCCAACCCCAACACACCTAATCAGTCTCTAATTCTGATTATTAGCGTTAAAAATATTTTTAGCTCAAATTAGCGCTCTCACCTCAGTATCAGTAAAAACCGATGCGCTGACATAATTTTTTGAAGAATTTGATGAGATCACACAATTTTCAGAAACACATGGCGCGTTGAGTCATTTTGCAGCAAAAAAAAGCACCATAACTTAATTTTAACCAAATTGTGGTGCACGACTTTAATTTTCAGCAAAAGTATAAGCACTAACTCAATTTCCCCATTTTCTCCAATGCCGTATTGTTTTCTTTTTTTTTTATAGCGTTTGAAAATGTTTTTGCTCAAAACTGTGCGCTCACTCAAGTTTCAGTAAAAAAAAGCACGTACGCTGAAAAATTTTCAGAAGAAATTGACTCGGTAACACAAATTTCAGAAAGAAATGGAGCGCTGATTCATATTTCATCATATGACGCTAACTTAACTGTCACCAAATTGTGGGCGCAATCCCAAATTTTTTACAAAAGTCTAAGCGCTAAACTTTTAGGCATGACTGATGATGATCTCCGACAAAATAGGTGACTGTCAAAGGTTAGCGGACTACCAAACTATATGATTAAGGAACCAGTTTGAGTGTCTCAAGATACTTTGAGACATATAAGGAGAGTGACAGCTTGAATCAACATAGGTAGTACAACAGATGTAGCATAAGGTAGCATAAGAAATCAGGAATTCCTGGAGTACTAGAAATTTACTTGTAAAAGAGAAAGAGCGAAATAACTGCATTGAATAAATGATGCCTTGAAGCGCTAAGTCATTTGACGGGAGTTGCCAGACTAAATAAAATGTCAGAAAAATTTTACCGCAAAGCACATTTCTTTAAAATTGAAAGAGGGCTGACTTCCTTTAGGACCTTCAAAAAAAATGTAGAAGTAGAGAAATAAGAAGCATTTCCCTTTTTTCGTTCTGAATAGGACTAAGAAATTTCACATACAATAACAAAATGATGGAAATATAAAGCAAGTCAGCACATCACACTATTCAGAGGTCCCATTGTTGAACCCTTTTAACTCTTACCAATTCACGAGTCATAGCTACTATAAACGCAAGCAGAGTAATTTTATTACGTTGAGCGTAAACAAAAAGCTGAAATTTGATAGGAAATATGTAGGAGGTTAGGGCAGGGACCACTATGGAAACAACGACATCAGGGCTGAATAATAAAGATCCTCTTCGATGCGAAGTAATTTTTGGTAATTAAATGAGAATTCTGAGTAGGTATTGAGATAAGGAAAGTTCAGAGTTCTTGCTGTAGGGACTTTCCGTTTTGCGTTTGACCACACGCTATAATTAATTATAATAATTGCATTTACATGCAAAAAACAAACATTCAGAACGGCAAATAATTTGGGTTTTCTTGATCACCTAGAATATATACCGGGAAAATTTGAAATAATCAAAAAGTGAGGTTGGAAATTTTTGACATAGAATAACTTTAAAAAAACGTCAATCAATGAACATGAAATTACTCCCAACCAACTCAGAATTCAGTCGTGGCTGGGAGAACATTAAATTTTCAAATGAAAATTTGCATAAAAAAAACACAGGACACAACCTAAATTTCACGACATCAAAAAAGCTCATTTTGCCATTTGATCACAAGGGGGCGTAGTATACTCTATTGAGTATCAGGGCGATTTCAATAGGCGCACGTTGTGCCAACGGTGCGCCTAAAATGTCATATGAAGGGACCCTCGTTATAGCCGTAACCAGGATATTGTCTTTCTCTCTCTTAGCCCATTTGAATGCATGTGTTAGAAAAGGATGGATATAGGGCCTGTCACGTGACTTCAGCCCCTCTTTCTGTCCTTTTCTAACACACACGTTCAAATGGGCATTAGAGAGAGAAAGACAATCTCATGGCTAAAGCTTTGTTTAAGGGTATAGCCGTAGCCAGGATATTGTCTTTCTCTCTCTTAGCCCATTTGAACGCATGAGTTAGAAAAGGATGGATATAGGGGCTGTCACGTGATTTCAGCCCCTCTTTCTGTCCTTTTCTAACACATGCAGTCAAATGGGCTAAGAGAGAGGAAGACAATATCCTGGCCACGGCTATGACCCTCATTATGACCCGCTTACTGGACCGCCATCATTGAATTTTGCCGAACGAACGTATCCATTTCGAGACTTTTCGATGTTATCAATCTGATTTTCACGTGATTTTAATTAGAAATTTACCATCCATTACACTGTAGCAAGAGTTTGCAACATAATCATTGTAATACGAGAAATACGAACATACTATGATGTAAAAGAATGAGGTTCTGACTTGTTTTGCTTCATGTGGATATAACGTAGTTCTTCGGCGTTTAGTGCCAAATTTCGCTATATCGATTCGATGCATGATTAAATTTTGAGTAGTCAGTGGCGAGGCGTGGAATTTGGCAACAATGTACTTTCTCCATTTAAATTCACCAAAAAGATCGAACGCTTCAGTCATCGACGATGACCAGGCATTTCGACCTTTCTAATGTGTTTAAATGGGGAAAAAGGAATGTTGCTAAATTGCACGCCTAGCCACTGTAAACTGTTGAGAATTTTCAAGAAATCGAGCCCTTGGGACACGCGGAGTAATGCGAGGAAGCTTTTTAAGAAATTCCATTCGGAATGTTTTAAAAAATAAGAAAAATGTAGTTAAATAAAAATTTTCTAGGATTCATACTAGCAATGATTTTTAAATCAACCACGATTTTCTTATTTCTGAATTAGTCTGTATAAAATTAGCAAAAAGTTTCTGGAAAAAACATTTATTGTGTTCTAAGGGCTCGATTGGTTGAAAATTCTAATCAATTTTCTCAATTTTATTCGTACATCGTACTAGAGGCGACATTTCGAACTAAACTCTGAGGAACCCCACTTTAATGACATCTAGTCTGCTGACACAAAATGGAACCTACTTGCAACAATAGCGCAACATTTAAACTCGATTTTTGTTGGCACGGTTTTTAGGAATTTTGAGCTTTTACTCCCGTGCGGACAAAAAATAAGATAACGATTAAAATTGTGAGGGGGGGGAGACAAAGAGAGAGAAAGAGAGAGAGAGAGAGAGAGAGAGAGAGAGAGAGAGAGAGAGAGAGGATGAGGCAAAACAAAACTATGAGCGAGAATAAATAAGAACAGACAACGACATTTCTCGAGAAAGCACCGACTTCATTGAATATAGTTCAGCTATTTTTAATTTTGGTTTTTTCGAGAAGCGAAGGGAATTTCAATTCCTGCAAAGTTCAAGCTCTGAATGGAGCGAGACTTACTTCAAGGATCGGACTCTGCAGAGACGAATTTTTCAGTCGTGCCATTTATAGAAGGTGGCTTGGAGGCTGATGATTCCAGAAAGTTGAAAATGAAAGATGGAAGATAACTTCAATACGCATTTAATTCATTCATCTAATTACCTTTCTGAGACAGTTTCATTTTCCAAGACAAACAAAAAGCTTGAAGAGAAATAATTAAGAGTTTACATTTTTTCCGCGAATTATAATATTTATGAATGCAAATTGTTTTGGATTGTCTTCTCCAGGGATCAGCTACCTCTGTCCGTAATTATGAAGGAAAGAATGAAATGGAGAAGAAAAAAATGAAAATAAAATCAAAATTAAAAATAAAAACAAACCTTACAAATTTATAAAAAACTTCAACCGACTGCGAAAGAGGTTTTCAAGGCTCGAGATGGAATTTAAAATTCAAATCAACATCCGGAGAGCCAACAACGAAATAAATGCAGCTGTTGCGAAAATCCCTCTTTTTTCCGGAAACATTTCCGACGAAATTTTGATTACCTTGCAGGCGTGCTCGGTTACAAAAACAATCCAACTTCAAACAGCGCTCGTTTGATTGTTTTAATCAGGACAAAACAGAATAATTATGCAACTTCCCTATTTATAAATTGAATTCGAACCTTTGTTCTGAAAAAGGCCACAACAAAAGTTTTCCATGAATCAAGAGGAATAAAAGAACACAAAAAAGTCATAGTAATTGATAAGATGAGGCAAATGACGAGATTTGATTTAAAATCGTAAATACTAGGAAATAATAACAACAATACTGAGTAGCAAAATACCCTTCCCCCAATTATCAATTGAAATTGGATTCCATTACTTGACACTGTGGTCCGATGTGTTTTAGGCAAACTTTTGCTGCAGTAATTTTGAATGTTGATCCTAATGTAAATCGAAGGTGTGTGCAGCTGTAATTACTAAAATTCACTCTCAAGAACGGCTATTGAGAAGTCACAAGCATGAAGCGGTTGAAGCCAGTTGCTGCATACTGTTCACAATGGGTCTGTTGCATACTTTTGCTACAACAATATAAAACCTTGATTCTTATGTTAAATTCGGCGAAAATAACGATGCGCACATTAAAAAAGTTCGAAATCCACTCATACTTCAATTTCAAACAGCCCGCGCTACACTAGACACTATTTGCACCGGTAAACTATTACATAGACGGAACCACCGTGCATAGGTAAACAACATCGTAACTACAAAATGATGGAATTCTCTTCTAAATACATGAACTATTGGCTGCATTTGCTGTCTGGTCTTTTCGGTTTATCAAAGATTACAAAGTAATAAAAGAAATGTACGCACCTAAACGAAACATTCCAACGTTTGTAAGTTCTGTTCATGTTAACATAAACGAGATGGTTCCATCTATGTAGTTATATGTCGGTGATATAGTGTCTAGTGTAGCGCGGGTTGTTTGAAATGGAATGTATTTTCCGAGTTAATGAGTGGATTTTGAGTGTTTCTAGTGTATGCGCATCGTTATTTTCGCCGAATTTTACGTTCGAAACAATGCGTCATATTGATGTAGCAAAAGTATGTAACAGACCCATTCAGCCCTTTATCTTTCTACTCTCAACATATTATGAGCGTGGCAAATGTAATGCCATTGCCTTATCGCAGATAAAGCATACGAACGCGTTATTGTATTATCGATTGCTGTGAAACACGCTTCACCATCAAATCAGTTGTTTCACTTATAGAATCAAGTTGTGGACAAAACAATTGTCACATTGCACGAGCGAGCGGCTCAGTTTGATCGATGCCCTTACCTTACGCAAGAAACCCTGAATAGAAAACCCTGATGAAGAAACCCTGATGAGTTGAATAGTCGCGACCGTTGATCAGTCGAAGTTGAGGTCTTTTAAAAGTGCACTACATAAAAATGGAGACTTGTGCAAATTGGCGACAACGGATTATCTCCATTGAAATCAACGTAAAATAATCGATATTCTGGGGGATTAAATAAATCGATAATTTCATAAAGATTCAAATGACAAAAAACATAGTTGCCAAACAGCGCGAGCCTCCACTGCTGCACAACCAATACATACATTATAAGACACATAAAATTATTGTAGCATTCTTTTTATGCAATGGAGCTGTTGCAAACTTTTGTTACAGGCTTATTACTTAATAGTTGATTATGGGGTAAAACCCTAATCTAATCTTGGGCCGTCCAAATCTAATGGTAATTGTATGCTCCTTTTTCTTCTTGTGTGGTGTTGCGAAAACAACTCGTGTAGATCGCGCTGATTGAAGATAGGGAAATCCAATGCAAACCGCGGCCCCGGCCGCCATTACGGTCGCGCGTTTAAAAGCATTTTGTGAGTTTAGGAGTGGATTTCGTGATTTTTTAATGCGCTAATCGTTATTTTTACAGGGTTTTACCCTTAACTCTCTTAAAGTAAACTCTTAATAAGCCTATAGCAAAAGTTTGCAACAGCTCCATTAAGACGGCGAAAAACACCGTTTTATTGTGCTGATAAATTTTTCTTCATTCATTAATAATAATAATAATGATAATAATAAAAAAACAAAAACCAAAAAACAAGCAAAGAATATTACAATTTGAGGACGGAGCAAAACGACTTTGGAGCTCGCTGTTCTCAGACTTTAAAGTAAACGTTCGCGTTGGAGGTAGCTCATTCATATTAGCGGGTGTTGGCGCGGCGCACGATGGTTTGAGATCGTCAAAACGTGGCAAAAAATCTGAAAGTAAATTTCTCATCAATTTATCATTTATAGTTTACAAACTTTCAAGAGCAATTGTAATCACAAAAAATATTTTTGACAAGTTAAAACCAAGAAACGTCACTGAAAAGGTTCCAATTAAGCCTTAAACGATGAAAATGAGGATTTTTCATGAATTTTTTTCATTCGACTTTGGCCACTTTTTATCTTTTATCGATCTTAGGCACTAGCGCAATCTGGATCTCTTCCATCTCTTTCATTTCCTTTTGAATGTATAAGTAGAAAAAGGACAGAAATAGGGGGTTTTATCACCTTGTCCATCCTTGTCTAACATACGTTTTTTAATGGAGAAAAGAGAGAGATGAAGAAACTCTCGGTGCGCTACTGATCTTAGACCATTATGCGACGGTCCGGGTCGCAAAGTGAACAGAGCTGTGCTCTCGGAGCGTCAAAACTACATCTCGACTTCCCGGCATAAATTTTCGACAGGGTACAGTAGAAAAATTAGACACTCAGCTATAATATTCAAAATTAATTAAAACTTTTCATGTGAACTAGCTTTTTCGGCCGACGTAAGAATGTAGGATCTAACGAAGCAGAGCCTCGGCCTTGCGCTCGTGGAGCGAGCTAGTTAACTAGATTTGAAAACGCTCAAGTAAAAAAGTTACTGAAAAGAGTTGTTAAGATTGAGGCTGTCTCCCGAAGAAAAACCTGCAGGGCATGAGT
>VMOF01000320.1:61483472-61644526 GCA_011764245.1 Trialeurodes vaporariorum | reverse complement strand
AGGTGACTGTAAAAGGGTTTAGCGGACTACCAAACTTTGATTAAGGAACCAGTTTGAGTGTCTAAAGATACTTTGAGACATATAAGGAGAGTGACAGCTTGAATCAACATAGGTAGTACAACAGATGTAGCAAAAGGGTAGCATAAAAATCAGGAAGTTCCTGGAGTACTAAAAATTTACTTGTAAATAGAGAAAGAGCGAAATAACTGCATTGAATAAATGATGCCTTGAAGCGCTAAGTCATTTGACGGGAGTTGCCAGACTAAATAAAATGTCAGAAAATTTGACCGCAAAGCACTTTTCTTTAAAATTGAAAGAGGCTGACTTCCTTTGGGACCTTCAAAACTAAAAATGTAGAAGTAGAGAAATAAGAAGCTTTCCTTGTTTCGTTCTGAATAGGACTAAGAAATTTCACATACAATAACAACATGATGGAAATATAAAGCAAGTCAGCACATCACACTATTCAGAGGTCCCTTGTTAAACCCTTTTGAACTCTTACCAATTCACGAGTCATAGCTACTATAAACGCAAGCAGAGTAATTTTATTACGTTGAGCGTAAACAAATAGCTGAAATTTGATGGGAAATATTAGGAGGTTGGGCAGGGACCACTAGGGAAAAACAACGACATCAGGGCTGAATAATAAGAGATCCTCTTCGATGCGAAGTAATTTTTGGTAATTAAATGAGAATTCTGAGTAGGTATTGAGAAAAGGGAATGTTCAGAGTTCTTGCTGTAGGGATTTTCCCGTTTTGCGTTTGACCACACGCTAAAATTAATTATAATAATTGCATTTACATGAAAAAAAACAAACTTTCAGAACGGCAAATAATTGGTTCTCTTGATCACCTAGAATATATCCCGGGGAAAATTTGAAATAATAAAAAAGTGGGGTTTGGGAAAATTTTTGACATAGAATAATTTTAAAAAAAACGTCAATCAATGAACATGAAATTACCCCCAAACCAACTCAGAATTCAGTCGTGGCTGGGAGAACATTAAATTTTCAATGAAAATTTGCATAAAAAAAAAAAACAGGACACAACCTAAATTTCACGACATCAAAAAAACTCATTTTGCCATTTGATCACAAGGGGGGGTAGTATACTCTATTGAGTATCAGGGCGATTTCAATAGGCGCACGTTGTGCCAACGGTGCGCCTAAAATGTCATATGAAGGGACCCTCGTTATAGCCGTAACCAGGATATTGTCTTTCTCTCTCTTAGCCCTTTGAATGCATGTGTTAGAAAGGATGGATATAGGCCTGTCACGTGACTTCAGCCCCTCTTTTTGTCCTTTTCTAACACACACGTTCAAATGGGGATTAGAGAGAGAAAGACAAACTCATGGCTAAAGCTTTGTTTAAGGGTATGCCGTAGCCAGGATATTGTCTTTCTCTCTCTTGCCCATTTGAACGCATGATTAGAAAAGGATGGATATAGGGGTGCACGTGATTTCAGCCCCCCTTTCTGTCCTTTTCTAACACATGCAGTCAAAAGGCTAAGAGAGAGGAAACAATATCCTGGCCACGGCTATCCCTCATTAGACCCGCTTACTGGACCGCCATCATTGAATTTTGCCGAACGAACGTATCCATTTTGAGACTTTTCGATGTTATCAATCTGATTTTCACGTGATTTTAATTAGAAATTTACCATCCATTACACTGTAGCAAGAGTTTGCAACATAATCATTGTAACGAGAAAAACGAACATACTATGATGTAAAAGAAAGAGGTTCTGACTTGTTTTTCTTCATGTGGATATAACGTAGTTCTTTGGCGTTTAGTGCCAAATTTCGCTATATCGATTCGATGCATGATTAAATTTTGAGTAGTCAGTGGCGAGGCGTGGAATTTGGCAACAATGTACTTTCTCCATTTAAATTCACCAAAAAGATCGAACGCTTCAGTCATCGACGATGACCAGGCATTTCGACCTTTCTAATGTGTTTAAATGGGGAAAAAGGAATGTTGCTAAATTGCACGCCTAGCCACTGTAAACTGTTGAGAATTTTCAAGAAATCGAGCCCTTGGGACACGCGGAGTAATGCGAGGAAGCTTTTTAAGAAATTCCATTCGGAATGTTTTAAAAAATAAGAAAAATGTAGTTAAATAAAAATTTTCTAGGATTCATACTAGCAATGATTTTTAAATCAACCACGATTTTCTTATTTCTGAATTAGTCTGTATAAAATTTAGCAAAAAGTTTCTGGAAAAAACATTTATTGTGTTCTAAGGGCTCGATTGGTTGAAAATTCTAATCAATTTTCTCAATTTTATTCGTACATCGTACTAGAGGCGACATTTCGAACTAAACTCTGAGGAACCCCACTTTAATGACATCTAGTCTGCTGACACAAAATGGAACCTACTTGCAACAATAGCGCAACATTTAAACTCGATTTTTGTTGGCACGGTTTTTAGGAATTTTGAGCTTTTACTCCCGTGCGGACAAAAAATAAGATAACGATTAAAATTGTGAGGGGGGGGGAGAGAGAGAGAGAGAGAGAGAGAGAGAGGATGAGGGCAAAACAAAACTATGAGCGAGAATAAATAAGAACAGACAACGACATTTCTCGAGAAAGCACCGACTTCATTGAATATAGTTCAGCTATTTTTAATTTTGGTTTTTTCGAGAAGCGAAGGGAATTTCAATTCCTGCAAAGTTCAAGCTCTGAATGGAGCGAGACTTACTTCAAGGATCGGACTCTGCAGAGACGAATTTTTCAGTCGTGCCATTTATAGAAGGTGGCTTGGAGGCTGATGATTCCAGAAAGTTGAAAATGAAAGATGGAAGATAACTTCAATACGCATTTAATTCATTCATCTAATTACCTTTCTGAGACAGTTTCATTTTCCAAGACAAACAAAAAGCTTGAAGAGAAATAATTAAGAGTTTACATTTTTTCCGCGAATTATAATATTTATGAATGCAAATTGTTTTGGATTGTCTTCTCCAGGGATCAGCTACCTCTGTCCGTAATTATGAAGGAAAGAATGAAATGGAGAAGAAAAAAATGAAAATAAAATCAAAATTAAAAATAAAAACAAACCTTACAAATTTATAAAAAACTTCAACCGACTGCGAAAGAGGTTTTCAAGGCTCGAGATGGAATTTAAAATTCAAATCAACATCCGGAGAGCCAACAACGAAATAAATGCAGCTGTTGCGAAAATCCCTCTTTTTTCCGGAAACATTTCCGACGAAATTTTGATTACCTTGCAGGCGTGCTCGGTTACAAAAACAATCCAACTTCAAACAGCGCTCGTTTGATTGTTTTAATCAGGACAAAACAGAATAATTATGCAACTTCCCTATTTATAAATTGAATTCGAACCTTTGTTCTGAAAAAGGCCACAACAAAAGTTTTCCATGAATCAAGAGGAATAAAAGAACACAAAAAGTCATAGTAATTGATAAGATGAGGCAAATGACGAGATTTGATTTAAAATCGTAAATACTAGGAAATAATAACAACAATACTGAGTAGCAAAATACCCTTCCCCCAATTATCAATTGAAATTGGATTCCATTACTTGACACTGTGGTCCGATGTGTTTTAGGCAAACTTTTGCTGCAGTAATTTTGAATGTTGATCCTAATGTAAATCGAAGGTGTGTGCAGCTGTAATTACTAAAATTCACTCTCAAGAACGGCTATTGAGAAGTCACAAGCATGAAGCGGTTGAAGCCAGTTGCTGCATACTGTTCACAATGGGTCTGTTGCATACTTTTGCTACAACAATATAAAACCTTGATTCTTATGTTAAATTCGGCGAAAATAACGATGCGCACATTAAAAAAGTTCGAAATCCACTCATACTTCAATTTCAAACAGCCCGCGCTACACTAGACACTATTTGCACCGGTAAACTATTACATAGACGGAACCACCGTGCATAGGTAAACAACATCGTAACTACAAAATGATGGAATTCTCTTCTAAATACATGAACTATTGGCTGCATTTGCTGTCTGGTCTTTTCGGTTTATCAAAGATTACAAAGTAATAAAAGAAATGTACGCACCTAAACGAAACATTCCAACGTTTGTAAGTTCTGTTCATGTTAACATAAACGAGATGGTTCCATCTATGTAGTTATATGTCGGTGATATAGTGTCTAGTGTAGCGCGGGTTGTTTGAAATGGAATGTATTTTCCGAGTTAATGAGTGGATTTTGAGTGTTTCTAGTGTATGCGCATCGTTATTTTCGCCGAATTTTACGTTCGAAACAATGCGTCATATTGATGTAGCAAAAGTATGTAACAGACCCATTCAGCCCTTTATCTTTCTACTCTCAACATATTATGAGCGTGGCAAATGTAATGCCATTGCCTTATCGCAGATAAAGCATACGAACGCGTTATTGTATTATCGATTGCTGGTGAAACACGCTTCACCATCAAATCAGTTGTTTCACTTATAGAATCAAGTTGTGGACAAAACAATTGTCACATTGCACGAGCGAGCGGCTCAGTTTGATCGATGCCCTTACCTTACGCAAGAAACCCTGAATAGAAAACCCTGATGAAGAAACCCTGATGAGTTGAATAGTCGCGACCGTTGATCAGTCGAAGTTGAGGTCTTTTAAAAGTGCACTACATAAAAATGGAGACTTGTGCAAATTGGCGACAACGGATTATCTCCATTGAAATCAACGTAAAATAATCGATATTCTGGGGGATTAAATAAATCGATAATTTCATAAAGATTCAAATGACAAAAAACATAGTTGCCAAACAGCGCGAGCCTCCACTGCTGCACAACCAATACATACATTATAAGACACATAAAATTATTGTAGCATTCTTTTTATGCAATGGAGCTGTTGCAAACTTTTGTTACAGGCTTATTACTTAATAGTTGATTATGGGGTAAAACCCTAATCTAATCTTGGGGCCGTCCAAATCTAATGGTAATTGTATGCTCCTTTTTCTTCTTGTGTGGTGTTGCGAAAACAACTCGTGTAGATCGCGCTGATTGAAGATAGGGAAATCCAATGCAAACCGCGGCCCCGGCCGCCATTACGGTCGCGCGTTTAAAAGCATTTTGTGAGTTTAGGAGTGGATTTCGTGATTTTTTAATGCGCTAATCGTTATTTTTACAGGGTTTTACCCTTAACTCTCTTAAAGTAAACTCTTAATAAGCCTATAGCAAAAGTTTGCAACAGCTCCATTAAGACGGCGAAAAACACCGTTTTATTGTGCTGATAAATTTTTTCTTCATTCATTAATAATAATAATAATGATAATAATAAAAAAACAAAAACCAAAAAACAAGCAAAGAATATTACAATTTGAGGACGGAGCAAAACGACTTTGGAGCTCGCTGTTCTCAGACTTTAAAGTAAACGTTCGCGTTGGAGGTAGCTCATTCATATTAGCGGGTGTTGGCGCGGCGCACGATGGTTTGAGATCGTCAAAACGTGGCAAAAAATCTGAAAGTAAATTTCTCATCAATTTATCATTTATAGTTTACAAACTTTCAAGAGCAATTGTAATCACAAAAAATATTTTTGACAAGTTAAAACCAAGAAACGTCACTGAAAAGGTTCCAATTAAGCCTTAAACGATGAAAATGAGGATTTTTCATGAATTTTTTTCATTCGACTTTGGCCACTTTTTATCTTTTATCGATCTTAGGCACTAGCGCAATCTGGATCTCTTCCATCTCTTTCATTTCCCTTTTGAATGTATAAGTAGAAAAAGGACAGAAATAGGGGGTTTTATCACCTTGTCCATCCTTGTCTAACATACGTTTTTTAATGGAGAAAAGAGAGAGATGAAGAAACTCTCGGTGCGCTACTGATCTTAGACCATTATGCGACGGTCCGGGTCGCAAAGTGAACAGAGCTGTGCTCTCGGAGCGTCAAAACTACATCTCGACTTCCCGGCATAAATTTTCGACAGGGTACAGTAGAAAAATTAGACACTCAGCTATAATATTCAAAATTAATTAAAACTTTTCATGTGAACTAGCTTTTTCGGCCGACGTAAGAATGTAGGATCTAACGAAGCAGAGCCTCGGCCTTGCGCTCGTGGAGCGAGCTAGTTAACTAGATTTGAAAACGCTCAAGTAAAAAAGTTACTGAAAATGAGTTGTTAAGATTGAGGCTGTCTCCCGAAGAAAAACCTGCAGGGCATGAGTTGCGCTCTTCCGAAGAAATTTGCTTACGGTCGCTTTGATATTTTTTCAGAAGAGCACAACTCATATATTAATGAGCCTTCGAGTCTTCAACGGCTTTTATGAATTTTAAGCATAGTTCCTGAGGACGCGCGCGCAGTATCGCAAGGATATTGCGATAGAGCTTAAAAATACTAAATGTTAACGCAATGAAAGAAAAATTGACATTAAACGGAAGATGTTACTTCAACCTTTCTACCACCAGGGGGGGGGGGGGGGGCATTCGCCAGTTTTTTTAACATTGAGTTTCGCTATTGTGTAGATGAGTATACTGTGCTCTTATCTATAGATCTGTCGTAAACTGTCGCTACAGCGTTACGGAGGTTCGAATCCTCTGTAAAATCACGTGAAAATCAAATTTTACGCATCCAAAAGTCTCAATCGTCTACTCACAAACTCAATAAATGCGTTTAAAAAAAGTCAAAGATGGCGGTTGAGTGAGCACGTCACGATAAGGGAGTCCCATCAGCGGCGGCTCGTGCAATGTGGCAACTATGGATTTCCTCCATTTAAAACTGTGTAAAATAATCGATTATTTGGTGAGGCGTAGCGCCTCACCTAGTATCGATCTTTTTGCATACGTTTAAACGGCAAAAGTGCACGGTTGCCAGATTGCACGAGCCGCCACTGAGTCCCATCTACTTGCCGCTTCCTCTCTGATTGAATCAATTTTCCCAGCAAAGAAAGTTGCGATTAGAGGGGAATCCCCATTGTGACACACTCATTCGACCACCATTCTTTGAATATTTTTTAAACGCATTTATTGGTTTTGAGACTTTCCGATGCTGGCAATGAGATTTTAAGTTTACGTAGGATTCGACCCTTCCTACACGATATGACGCCATAGTGATGCTTCAAAGCCTTTTGCAAAGAGGAAAAATATAAACGACAATATTGGCAAGTCAAAACTGCGGCTGAAACAATATTTTTGGATTGTATAAGTACTATCAACGAACTAAAGACTGTCGCGAGATTTTCACACGTTTTCAGTTAATGGGTGTGAGTGTGGGACTAATCTGCAACGGATTTCCTGCCCCACCCGCACTGGCCTCTCGCCTGCAAGGTGTCAGGAGTATGAAGAGTGGCCGAACTTGAACCTTGAAGGCAAAACTTAGCTCGTGAAAATCTCGCGACAATCTTTAATTCGTAGATAGTACCGCTACTACGAATGCCGGATGCCTGATGTAGCTAGCGCGGCGCGAGGTAGATCAGCAATGGGGGACGGGGGGAGGGAGGGGGGCTGGGGGGCTTCTGAGTTTTGAAATCCTCTTACGCAGGAGACTTGAGAACTGAGTTCGAGTTCGCGAGTCGGTTCGTTTCTGTCCGTTCCCCGAGTTCGTCTCCTCTCTCAATTGACTCGCGGGACGCAGGACTGAAAAGCGAGCGGGGACATAGTGAAATCGAAGAATCGAAAATGATCAATATCTTATTCATATATTCCGATCTCCTTTCCGTCGTTCCACCGTTCCTCTATTCCGCATTCCCTTCGTTCCTTTTTTATCGATGCTCTGCTGATGGCGGCGGAAAGGAAGTGGACGGGAAGGGGAACGTGAATTGCGGAACGCGGGGCGGATGAAACGAAGTCAATCAGGATCCCGAATCGTGCCGACGCGACGCGCGACGCTGAGCCCAAGTTGCAACTTCAGGTGCCCGCAGGTTTCCTGTTGGCTCAACAATAATTTAAATTTACTCAAATAAGAAGAGAGAAGAGAAGAGAAAGTTTCGTAAACAGCAAGAACTTTGCATTGTCTGTTGTCTCCCAACCTTCCGATGACGTCGCCTCATCGAAAATGATGTGCTAACTTTCTCCAGAATTTCCAAGTTTTCACCTTTTCTTTTTTCCTTTCTCCTCTATGATTCCTTGCCCCCCCCCCCTACTTAAAAAAATAAAGCAATGCGTACAGCTGCTTCGCTAAAACGCGGGTGACAATGCATTTACATGTCAAGTAGAAAGAGCCTGATTCAATAAGGGCCATTTCTCCTCCCCTCCCCTCCCCTCCCCTTCCACCCTACAGCTTTACAATGATTTCTCTTTGAAGTTCAATGCACTTTCAGATGCAGGTTACAACTGAAAGCATAAATTGTTCTAAAGTTGTACGAAATTGCATCAATTGGTAAAGCCACTTGAAAATAACTCCGTTGAGAGTATCAGAAAATTCCATAATGGGTCTGTTGCAAACTTTTGCTACAACGATTAAGAGTGCTTGATCTTATGTAAAATCGCCTGAAAAGTCTAGTAGTGGCATCAGAAAGTCATATAATGCAATAATTAACTCACAAGAGGCGTTTACTGAAATACAAGATGGCGGAGAAATATCGAGCAATGTGTATGCATGCACCACGAACATCCAAGGTTAGCCAACCTCACAATATCGATCACAACCAATCACAACGTAAACAAACACATAACCTCTACCTCCAATGAGGTTGTCAAAGTTGGCCATCCTTGGATGTCACGGTGCATGCATACAGATTGCTCGATATTTCTCCGCCATCTAGGATTTCATTGAACGCCTCTTGTGAGTTTATTATTGCATTTTATGACTTTCTGATGCCACCAATGCACTTTTCATGCGATTTTACAGTAGATTAAACACTCTTAATCGTTATAGCAAAAGTTTGCAACAGACCCATTAACTCATGTCAATAAACCATCATTACACGTTCCTTTAAACAAAATACCAAGGTATAGTCACCGGCGAAGGCATAGATGGGACTAGGAATTTTTTCCAAGGAGTGGGGAGGGGGGGGGTCAGCAGTGCGAGCATTCGTGCGATCCCGGATAGCTCTGACCATCGAGCTTCTTGATGAACCTTTTTCTCTTAAAATCCAGGAAAATTTTGGGATAAAACACATTCTGCATTTAACGGCATTCTTGTTATTGCTCCTTGAATTCTCCAAGAGAGCCGAAATTATGGGATGCGCCAAATCACAAGGCCAAATGGCTGAACATTCTTTGTTTCAAAAATTGGATGAGGGGGGGGGTTGGCGGACCTTTAGGGGGAGCTGACTCCCCCCCCCCCATTTCCGCCTATGTATGAAGGAGGGTCATAATGGGAAAGCCCCATCTAATCACAACTTTCTATACTGATCGTGAGAAAATTGAGCACATCATGGAGAAAGCTGCAATTGCGACCATCTCATTTGACCGCCATACCTTAGATTTTTCTCAACACGCGTATTGTGGGTTTGTAAATATTACTTTTTCATGGTTTCAATATGACTTAAACTCGATTTCACGTAAAATTCGACCCTATATAAAGCTTTAGCAAAAGTTTGCAAGAGACCCATTATTTTTTTATTTTTTTTTTTTCAAGGAAGATTACGTGTTCTCTTCGCCAGGTAGGGCAACAGACAAAATGGAAGAGAGAAGAAAGAAAGATAAAAAAGAGAAGAATTACATCCATGTGACAAGATTTAATTTGATGACCGTAAAACTCGTCACCTCGGCCGGTATTCGAACCCAAGACCTCTAGGTTAGTGGCCGGTTGCACACATCACCAGACCACGGAGGCCGAAAAAAATCGCTCTGAGATTCGTGAAATTGAACTGTGAACGAGTTGAAATGGAAGAAAAACGCAAATAATTTCTGTTTTTGTGTCGTAATGTACAAGGTGTTGAAAAACTGTTCCCGAATATTTTAGGGGCGAATTCTACACGTCAAAATAAAACTTTTTTCCCTTATAAACATGTGTCCGAAAATGCCCCCCTTTTGAGCCACAGCCCCCCAAAGTTTTAAAAAATTGACGGTTTTTTTGGAATAGCGATCACTATTATGAACCAAATGTCCTAAAAATTGGTGTCCCGTGGTAATTTTACGTGTAGAATCCATTAATGACTTCCGGGAATTCAGAAATTGTGTCTGACTTTACTTTTCACGTAATCTTGTACCTTTAACGGCACGAACTTTATGTTAAGGATTAAAAATTTGAAGAATAATTACCGAAATCAGAAGCGAAAAACCCTTAGAAAGATTTTTGCTCCTCTTTATTTCTTTCGATACGACGCGTTTTAAGCGATAAAATCGCTGCACAGTGTGGAAAAGTCAGCGCTTTTACCATAGCGGCGACCCGAAAAAGCTGCGGAGAGGCGGGTTGCATACTCACTGCCGATTTTCATAATAAAAGCGCTAACTTTTCCACACTGTGCAGCGATTTTATCGCTTAAAACACGTCGTATCGAAAGAAACGAGGAGGACCAAAAATCTTTCCAAGGGTTTTTCGCATCTGATTTCGGTAATTATTATTCAAATTTTGAATCCGTAACATAAAATTCGTGCCGTTAAAGGTACAAGATTGCGTGAAAAGTACAGTCAGACTCAATTTCTGAATTTCTGGAGGTCATTAATGGATTTTACACGTAAAATTACCTCGGGACACCAATTTTTAGGACATTTGGTTTATAGTAATGGTCGCCATTCCAAAAATAAACCGTAAATTTTTTAAAATTTAGGGGGCTGTAGCTCAAAAAGGGGGGCATTTTCGGACACATGTTTATTTATAGGGGAAAAAGTCTTATTTCAGCCTGTAGAATCCGCCCCTGAAATATTCGGGAACAGTTTTTCAACACCCTGTACAACCTAACTACATGTATAGTCCCATCGACCATCGCCGTTGATAAAGCAAAATACGGCTTATGATGATGACAAGAGTGCGATAAGGGCGCACACTGAGAAAAATTTCCGATCGATTCAATGAATTTTCCGATAGGATATTCCCGCGCTTTAATTCCCATAGAAATAATCGGAATTCTATAGAGACAATCGGAATTCGTGTAGATTCAAGCGCGCCGACTATTGCAAGGATAGATCTTATTTTTGAAATAAGGCGAAACACATCTATGGTTCTATTCTTATAGTTTTAACAGCCTCTTTCTCAGTGCAGATGAGCAATGTCGGCTTCGATACACGGTTCAAACTCACGAAGATAGGGAGGAGAGGGGGAACTGGCACAACCAGAATCTCTTCCATCTCTCTCATTTCCCATTTGAATGTTTAAGTAGGAAAAGGACAGAAAGAGACGGTTTTATTCCGTTGTCCATCCTTGTCTAACATACGTTTCTTAATGGAGAAAAGAGAGAGATAAAGAAAATCTCGGTGCGCTACTGAAAGGGGTTAAGGAGGAGGTGAGGCAAAACTGTCTCAGTGCGGTGCACAAAGAGAACTAGGTATATACCTTTTGACAAAGACCATCGGCTCATTCAAATCCCCGCCAGAATATGAGGTTCAACGTCGCCAACGTGTTACGTCTAATTGAGACTGTGTATGAGTCAGAAGTTTCACAATATGACTAGAGGAGAGGATATTTTCTCGGAAATAATGCCGAAATGATGATTCCGTAAATTCAGTTATTCTAGTACACGCGTTAACTTGGATGTCTGTACCTTGGAGTTTGCTCCCCCTCCTCCCCGGGATTGTAGAACCACTCTTGCTAATTGTGACGCGTCGAATTTTCGATGGATGTGAAACGGGGATGCACACTGTATTGCCGAGAAAAGGGTGAATCTGAGTTGCCAAACTGCTCCAGGAAACTTGTCTGCATCATGCAACAGAGCTGACGTTTCGTGTTTATTGAATGGCATGTTTAAGTTCATAACCAAAGAATTTCACGCTTCAGTTCAGTAGAATACTGTAATGCACGAAAATACTAGCTTCTACAATATTTTATTAACCATTGGAATCCTCAGTGACTTTAATTATCGTGTGGCGGGGGGGGGGGGTGTTGATAATTTCACTCCAGGCTAGTTTTTGAAAAATGATCGGCTGAAAATGCATCAAATAACCTCAAACTTCCATGGATTCCTCGATGGAAGGCATTAGAAACTTTCCACAAAAATCTGAAAATTTAATCAAATTTTCCCATACTTTCAGGCAAAAAATGATGGGGTGAAAATTCCCCCACCTTGGACATCAACGTATTTTCCTCCAGTTTGGAGAGGTACTTACAAATTGCTCTTCATTTAATCCTTTAGCTTACTTTATGTGGTTTCAGAATATGTAATTTTTTGGGGGACTGTGTTACAACTAAATCTAATATTTTGGAAAATTGAACTCGGTAATTTTTTGGAAATTTCTTCACCATACATTCAGAAATCAAACAATTTGATACAGAACAACATACATAACATTATTCTTCCGCGCATTCTGTACAATATGGTTAAATAGCTTGAAAATTAAAAAAAAAAAAAAAAAAAAAAAATAAGTTATCACCGTTGTGGTTTTAGGTTGCGGTGAAAATTCATCCCCTCCCCCCGGTTATCAGAAAGTGTAAAATACCTTGGACACACAAGGGTTAAAGAATTGCCGGGTATATTGATAATTTAAAAGGGATTCCATCGATTGAGAAACAATTATAGATGCAAGTATTTCGCGTGCACGACAGTCATAAACTGAACTGAACTGTATAATATTTTGGTGAAAGGGTATGTTGCGAACATTTTGCAAGTATTACATCATCAATCATTTACCTAGGGGTGGGGGCAAAAATCAACCACTAGCATAGTATTTGAACAAGTTAATTTATCTTTATATTCTTTGATACAAGCATTGTAAATTTCATCAATAATTTTTCCTCTTGCATGGAAATCTTCACTGCATTCTGGCAACTCCGGAAGAGGGGGGGGGGGGGGGGGGGGGGGGGTTAGTAAAAATTAAGACAACCAAGGTGTTTGTTACGGCACAGCGCGCCGCCGCGCTCCAGCCGCCACGGCACGAGGATGCAAAAAGCATTACAAAAGGGGCTTCGCAAATCCGTGCCGAGGCGCGAAGTGGTATGTACGGCTGGGTTGCATACGTATACACGCGCACGACGAGTATTATTGAAAACGAGTTCCACGTTTCATGAAGGAATCGCGCGTATACGCCCCCCCCCCCACTCTCATTCAAACGCATATCCGCAAAGTTCTCTCTCTCTCTCTCTCTCTCTCTCTCTCTCTCTCTCACCCTCTCTCTCTTCCTCTTTGCCTATTAGAAACGCAAGTGTCAGAAAAGGACAGAGATAGAGGCTGAAGTCACATGATAACCGCGCTCTCCGTCCTTTTCTTGCACACTCGCTTGATGTGGGAGAGAGACGGGAAGAGACTCTTTTGTTTCTAATTCGAGGTTGAATGGTTACTGGAGGTTGAATGGAGGAGGTGAATTCCCTTGCGACGCGGCTTACCGTGCTCTCTCCGAGCTCGTGATGGAATGCAAATACGTTTTGATTATATCGCATCGCAAAATTTGCGAGCTATTTCTGTCAGTTTGAATTAAAAGAAGCGTCAATCCTCACCGGAGGGTGCACGGAGAGCGATGCGCGATGGAGTGAGAACCACGAATAAACCATTGTATTACTCAATTAGGGGGTATTGATGCGAGGGTGAAAAGCGAAGCAAGTGCGAAAAAACCAAAAGGCTGCGTAGTCGCGAAACGAGGTGGTGAGTGTATGTAACTACTTGTCAAAAAGGGGGTTAGCTCAGGGAATTTGGGAATTAGCTAAGCAAATTTTGGAGAAAACCACATTTTTTACAAAATCTTTCTCCTGAAATGAAGCTATCTTAACGAGTGCTCGCTAAATTAAACAACATTGGAAGGGGGGGGGGTGCTTTTTGAATTTTTCGTGTGGGCCGAAATGGGTCTGTTGCAAACTTTTGCTGCAACGATAAAGAGTGTTTCATCGTATGTAAAATCGCCCGAAAAGTCCATTGGTGGCATCAGAAAGTCATGAAATGCGATAACAAACTCACAAGAGACGTTTAATGAAATCCAAGATGGCGGTAAAATATCGAGCAATCTGTATGCATGCACCTTAAACATCCAAGGATTGCCAACGTTGACAACCTCACAGCTTCAGAGGTTATGTGTTTATTTACGTTGTGATTGGGTGCGATCGATATTGTGAGATAGGTATATCCTTGGATGTTCTTGGTGCATGCATACAGGTAGCTCGATATTTTACCGCCATCTTGGATTTCATTAAACGTCTCTCGCGAGTTTTATACTGCATTTTATGACTTTCTGATGCCACCATTGGACTTTTCACGCAATTTTACGTAAGTTTGAACACTCTACAGCGCTGCAGCAAAAGTTTGCAACAGACCCATTGCGGGAAGTGCCAGATCCCCCTCCACTTCCAAATGACGCAACTGTATAACGGAATGTAAGTACTAAAAAAAATAAACCACGGCCGTAGAGCTAGTGTGTCAACAGCGAAAACCTCCAACAAGCGACATGTCAGGTCCGTTATGCATGCATTGCGGTAAAGTTCGACCGAAGATATTAAAGTTAGTTTGCAATGAGTTACTGACCTGCTATACTTCAGTGGTGACGTAGCAGGTGACAAGTAGGATTTTTTCCCTCTACAAATTTGTGTCAGCATGAGAAAAAAGTTAGGTTTGGATGCAGATGACATTTGTCAAACACATCTCATGGAATTAAAGCTTGCCTGCGATGGTGTTGGCGGCACAACTAAAATACTTTTCCATCCTCAAATATTTTAATCAGCTACTCCCGAGAAGAAGAAAAATGTGGCCGGATGGTCTGAGACACCCAAGCAAATAAAAATGGGCGTTCAAAGTCCCCGGGACGTCCGTAGGACATTCGCAGGAAATTTTGAAAAAGTTTCAATTGAATCGATCTGAACTGTCTCATTTTGACCTTTAAGAGGTGGTCGGCAAAAAAAAAAAAAAAAAATTACAAATTTCAAAACCATTTTTTTTTTTTGACCGGGCATACCCTCCTACCTTTACATATGCTACGTATCCAGGTGCATTTCTATCGTACAAATGAGTGACCGTTCGACAGCTTTTAAAACCTTTAGGTCATTTCGGACAGTAAATCATGACATATATTTTGTTGAGGTTTTGGAACCAGAAAACACCAATTTCTTCTAAACCAGTATCAGTACTGCCCGTTGCGAGAGACAGCTTGCTACAGATGAAGTCAGTGTCGGCTCATTGGAAAATACTTACAAAAACAGCGATGGTGAGACTAAAAATTCCTAAAATACAGTTCATGAAAACTTTTAAATGCTCGATTGTAGTGGCGCAGCATCGTTACGTGCAGGGACCATAATGGAATTTCTATCTTAATTGTGTCACTTTCTCTTTCTAATTTGAGAACGTTGTAATTAAAATGTTTATTGATCCAAACAATAGCAGTAAGAATCACCACGAGCACTGCTATCAAGCGTTTTTTTCCATTCAGTGTACTATCAAACGCTAAAATTTCGGCAGTCAGGAATTTGAAGGAGGCAAATCGTCGAGTGATCAAAGCAACCTCCAGCACTTCAAGTCAGTGGTGTAAGCAAGGGGGGGGGGTCAAGGGGGTCTGGACCCTCCCTTCCCCCTTGACACCAGAATTTGCCCTAAAAAAAGGCCACGTTTTGCGTTTTCAGACAAATTCTACCAAATTAGTATCTTTGGACCCCCCCCCCCCTTAGAGAAATTCCTGGCTACGCCACTACTCCACGTACAGTGTAAATTCTTGACTGTCAAAACTTTTGCGTTTGCTAGTACTTTACTACTTTCACTTTATTACACCGTAGCGTTTAGAAATTTCAACTGAAACTAGGCAACGCTGTCACAGCTGGAACTGGAACATTAGATGCCGGCTGAGAACAAGAGGACGGAAAGAAAGCTGGAGAGTCTCTCTCACTCTCTCTGCATTCTATTCCCCCATTAGCCTTATCTCTCTTTCTCTCTCTATCTCGTTACGCGAGAAAAGAGGTTGTACTTGTAACTTATAAGAGACCCGAAATCACGGGAGGAGCAAGAAGCGAGAGTTTCTTGAGGGGATGCTGAAAACGAAGAAAACACAAAGATTGAAAAAAGAGAAAGGAGAAGAGGGGAGAAGAAGGTATAAAACAAAAACATTACCACCGGCAGAGGGGAGGGAGAGGAGGGAGGAACGGCTAGAGCGGAAAGGGGAGGGTGTGAGAACTTTGTAATAAATAAGAAGAGTTTTTGAGTTTGTTACGATGGCTGAAGAGGGTGTCATATCTAATAAATAAGCCGCCCCATATGTGTTGGATACCAGTAGTTGACAAAACAACACCCCGCCTTTGATTTATAGCGATTAAGCGTACAGCTTTTATATTCATTGCTCTCTCTCTCTCTCTCTCTCTCTCTCTCTCTCTCTCTCTCTCTCTCTCTCTCTCTCTCTCTCCCTCTCCCTCTCCCTCTCTCTCTCCCTCTCCTCTCTCTCTCTCTCTCTCTCTCTCTCCTCTCCCTCTCCCTCTCTCTCTCCCTCTCACTCTCACTCTCTCTCTCTCTCTTTCTCTCTCTCACTCTCTCTCTCTCTCTCTCTCTCTCTCTCTCTCCTCTCTCTCTCTCTCTCCCCCCTCTCTCTCTCTCGGCTCATTCTTTCCTTGTTTACCGGTGGGTGGTGGTTAACCCGTTGCCAAACGTTGGGAATTTTCAATTTTAAAAACGGAAGAGAAGAATGAATAAGAGTGAAAGTTCATTAGCATATTTCATTGCGAGCAACGATTCGGAATCGAGCGTGGTTTCCGGCGGATGTTGCAACTTGGCATTTTGTTTGGCCTCTCGTCAACCAGTCGCGGCTCGTGCAGTGAGGAAAAATTGGATTCCTTCCATTCAAACCTACGTAAAATAATCGATATCTGTGCCTCATCTGGAATCGATATTTTAGCGTAAGTTAAATGGCAAAATAGCACGGTTGCCAAATTGCATTGCGCTTCACCCAATCTTCTGGGCATGAAGGAAGTGTGCGTTTCTTTACTACCTGTAACATGAAAGGTTTGCCGGCAAAAGAAAAACACTACCTGAAAAGTATAGGCACACTTAATTTTTAAACGATTCAAGGTCACTAATGAAGTCCGCACGTAAATATACTCAGGGAAACACATTTCTACGACACTTGGTTCCTACTTTTGGATGCTTTTCCAAAAATACCAAACATTCCTCAAACATTTGGGGGCTCTAGCTCAAAAAAAGGACATCCTTGATCTTGTGGCAATCTTGACCCCAAAATTATGATCCACAAGTTTGGTAAATGAGTTCCGAAACACCTTTTAGTTTAGAACATCCGGAGCCACTGGCGCAACCAGGATCTCCTCCATCTCTCTCATTTCCCATTTGAATGCATAAGTAGGAAAATGACAGAAAGAGGGGAATTTATCCCGTTGTCCATCCTTGTCTAGCATACGTTCTTTAATGGAGAAAAGAGAGAGATGAAGGAACTCTCGGAGCGCTGCTGTCCGGAGCGAACGATAGAAACCGAAAATACAGGTTATCTGATCTGACAACACCGATGAAAAGGGTGTAAGATTCCCAACGTGCACCGTAAGATTCGTCCCTGCGTAGAGCGCAACACCCATGTTTCAATATCGTGGTGCCTGCGTAGATTTTTCTCATAATTCTTGAACGTTTCGGGAAGATAAACAAAGACGCACCTTGTGTGCTCTCAGACACTTGTGCTCTCTTGATCGGCTTCCGAAGGGGGAGGGGGGGGACAAAATTATTTTCATAAAAATACTGTTTACTTTATATCCTGTTCGAACTGTACGGGTGCGAGTGGCAGAGAAAGTGGGACCTGGAATTTCTCTCTCTCTCTCTCTCTCTCTCTCTCTCTCTCTCTCTCTCTCTCTCTCTCTCTCTCTCTCTCTCTCTCTCTCTCACTCTCTCTGTCTGTCTGTCTGTCTGTCTGTCTGTCTGTCTGTCTGTCTGTCCGTCTGTCTGTCTCTGTCTGTCTCTCTCTGTCTCTCTCTCTCTCTCTGTCTCTCTCTCTCTCTCTGTCTCTGTCTCTGTCTCTCTCTCTCTCTCTCTCTCTCTCTCTCTCTCTCTCTCTCTCTCTCTCTCTCTCTCTCTCTCTCTCTCTCTCTCTCTCTCTCTCTCTCTCTGCCTGCCTCTTTCTCCCTCTCTATCCCCTCTCTCCCTACCATGAATGGCCAAGATCAATCCTGCGTTGCAGCTTTGAAATCAAAAGTTTCTAATTGTATCGCGGATATTGATTTGCTTACGTCAACAAGTTCCGAGTTATTATCTACAGTTGACACGCTGAATAGTGAAATTATATGGATCTCGAGCAATACACGCTTCGAAACACTCTTGAAATTAAAAGAGAGTCAACATTTTTGATGTAGCCCAAAGATTCCCTTCATCACACGGTCGCATTCCGAGTTTTCCGTGTATGTCGTGTATGCGGTTCCTGGGCGATTAAATCAGCGTAATTTTACTCTTAATCGTCTTGGTGTATTTTACGGCCAGTGTATCGATTCCGCCCTTTGAATACAAGTAAATTCAAACGTCCAGCTACAGCGCGGACCTCCAGAAAACCTATCCATAGTACCTTTTTATATCTAGGGACCGGGGACCGAATAGCAAACCAAATCTAATTCTGAGTAAAAACGTTCGCGAATAGAGAGAGTCAGAGTCAGTCTCTCTCACCTGTCGGTTTGCAACGCAGCGATGCTGGACTATGAATACAGGGTTTGTAGGAGGGGGGGTTAGACGATGTGTTCGCAAAGAATCATCAATGTGTCAAAATCTGAGAAGGGTGGGCTCTAGCTTGTGTGTGGAAACTCAGTATATTATCTGTGCGTGTGCGACGAAGCCACCAACACATTTACCAATCTGTGTGTGTGTGTGTGTGCATCGAAGACAAATCAAAGGTTACTGAAGTCAGCGCTGATATCTCAACGGGAAAGTCTGAAAAGACAAAATAAAAACGGTGGAGGCATCAAATGACTCAAAAAAAAAATTAAACGTGTCTGAGTGCGTGATTGTACGTACTTAAAAATTTGTCGAAAATACACAATACGAGCATTTAATTTTTGATTCATATCCTGAAAACTAAATATCCAAAACACACACGGCCACCAGAGGGCGCCTTTTACACTGTATTACACTATTCATTGTATACAGCAAAACGAGAGTCAGAAGCTTGCCATATACTTCGTATGGCACGCTTAAAAATTCTACCTTGCCGGAATCAAATTATCATTCGTCAAATTTACCGTCCGTTATTGTTAAAACTTGTTGGAAGCGATGTCTTTAACCAAAATACTTGATTGTTTGATAGCTGCGCAGGCTTATTCGGATACACGTTCTGCAAACATTTTGTCGGGATTCGCAAACTGTCCTTTTACCGTGCAATCAAATTTTTTATCAACTTTCTTTTGCAAAAAGATCCTCTAAACCGTCCAAGTTAGATTTGCGTTACAATGAAGCAAAAAGGTGGAGCAAAGGCGGATAAAGGAGTTTGTATGTCTCCCCCCCCCCCCATTTCAGCACATGTGTTTGATAAGGATAGCAGAGGGGGCCATCACGTGACTTTAGCCCCTATCTCTGTTCTTTTCTAACTAATGCATTCAAATGAGAAGAGAGAGAGAGAGAGAGAAGAGAGAGAGAAGAGAGAGAGAGAGAGAGAGAGAGAGAGAGAGAGAGAGAGAGAGAGAGAGAGAGAGAGAGAGAGAGACACATTCCTGTATCCGCCAAAGGAGTGGAAAACAGAACTAGAGGGAAATTCATTCTGAAAAGTATAAATGCATTTAACTAGTCATATTTTCACGCAATGGGAAAGGAAGTCCAGGATGAGAGGGGTAGAGGAATTTTTCGTGTCACAAAACGGAATATTCCGAACTTAATTTTTTTCAGCTGGGAAAAGGAAAACTTTGCAGCGGGCGTGAGAGAGAGAGAGAGAGAAAAGCGAAGAATTGATTGGATGTTTGCCGACAAGCTCAAGTGCAGGCGCTAGTTGCTGAGCGTGCTGGTTGCTGAAGACGCTCGGTTATTTGTGAGGAATCGCGCGCCGAAGAGAACCGGAAACAGACAAATTTAGTTCGTCGTAATTGAATTCGTTTCAGCGGAGTTTCGTCGGTGAGAGAGTGACAAAAGAGAGAAGGGTGGTGAGCGGGGAAGACTTTCTTCCCCAATAAGAAAAAAAAAGGTTGCTCAAAATTTCCTACCGGAGAGGGAGAGAAAAAAAAACCTGCGAATACTAAATACTTCTTAAAATACGCACACGTAGCGCTGGTTGCCTAGTCTCAACTCCTTATTATGGGATTTATACATTGTGTATTCAATTCCCGTGTTTCGTAGGGTATTTGTTACTCATTAACGGAGCAGTAGGAGGAAGAAGAGGGAGTCGCATCTCGCCATCTCGCCCGAGTCTCTCTCTGTTCTCCGAGCACGATATTAACGTCCTGCAGTCAAGAAACTCGCTGTTCTTTCATTAATACTTTTTTTCCTGTTTTTTTTTTTTTTTTTTTTTTGTTTTTTTGTTTGTTTTTGTTTTTTCTTTTTTTTTCGCTGCTTCATTTCTCTATTTGTCTTCTCGCCCTCGCACTTCACTTCTTCCTCCGATCTCACAGTCGTACCTCTTCCGTTTCATTAGTCGATCGCCTTGTGACTTTACTCCCCCCCCTCCCCCTACCTCTCCTCTCTTTTGCAACGCCCACGTTTAGTTGATAGATTGCTAATGTAAATATTCGTTCAGACGAGCTATCGCATCGACTATCAAGTTCATTTCCTACTTCTCCTGCTTACTGCCAATCCCCTTCTCAGCCCCCGTGCGATAATTTACAGGTACTGAGAGGGAAAAATATTTGTAGCTCCGAGACTTCAACTAACGAGCCATTAGTTTTTCTTCTACTTTTATCCCCCCTCCTTCATCGTGAAGAGCTCAGAAGAGTAAATTGAGTCTCTTCCGACTCAAAAAGTTTGGCGGACAAAAAGTAATGATTTCAGAAGGAAAAATTAATTTTGAGCACGGCACTCATTTTTTTTGTTTCTAGGTCCGGTTTATACAGTGACTGGAAATTGAAGCGACAAACTAGTAGGATCAGATCTTTGAGCCGAATAATACTTTACTCTCTGTAAACATGTGTCCTCATGAAATTTTAGCTACAGCCCAGCTAACTTTTCCGCCAAAGTTGAACAAGTCATCGTTATGTCTGCAAAAAGTGTCAAAACATCATGAGACCCTATGCTCATCCGTACTGGTGTTTTGCAGCGAATGCCTGACCTGACAATGAGTGTATTAAGAGAGGCAAAAGACTGAAATGTAGGTAAGAAGGAGCTAAGTTAATATCGGGTCAAAGCAGTGGCGGCTCGTGAAATGCGATAAATCGATGTCGACTCCATTTAAAACTATAGAAAAGTATCGATTTCTCGGGGGTTCAATTGCACCCCCCTGACGATCGATAATTTTCTATAGTTTTAAATGGAGTAGACATCGATGTATCGGATTTCACCAGCCGCCACTGGGTCAAAAATACAAAGGATACGGTATACAATGCTCAACGCACGTTAGTTCATTTAACTATTGCAGTAGCAGGGTGTTTAGTGCAGTTCAATTTTGAAATTCCCTCACATTTCCAGACTTTCCCTGACTTCTAATTTTCAAATTCCCTGACATTTTTTTCGTTTTCTCAGTACAGTTTAGGACTACTTCCGGGATTTATGAAGAACAAAAGGATCGGAAACCTGTCAAAAGTTGCATTGAAATTACGAGGGTCGTGTCAAAAGTAAGTATCATGTTTTTTAAAAAAAAAAATCTATTAATGCTGAAATAAGTCAGTAAAAAGGTTTCGATGCGCAAAATCCTCAGCTTTTCAATGGTTTTTTTTGAATTTTTGATATCTTCAAAATTAAAAAAATGGCGGCGGTTTTTCTAAGACAACCTACCGTTGTCACGTGCCCAAAATTTTACGCACTCGGATAAATCGTTATTCAGACAAGAAAAATGGATTGTGTTGAAGAGAGCAAAAAGAACATAAACATAATAAAAAATTCTACTTAAAAAGCGTCTAACCTTATTTTTCGACGTAGTCTCCGCCTCTTTTAAGACACTTTTGGTAGCGCGGCACCAACTTTCTTATTCCTGTGAAGAAAAATTCATTTTCTTGATTTTTAATCCAAGTGTCGACCTCGTTTACCACTTCCGCATTACTCGCGAAACTTTTACCACCGAGGTCAAGCTTTAGACGCGGGAAAAGATGAAAGTCACTAGGTGCGAGGTCCAGAGAATAGGGGGGGGGGGATCTCCCATTTAAATGTCTGTAACAATGATTGCGTGGTTCCGGCAGTGTGAGGGCGCGCGTTATCGTGCATCAGCGCGACGATTCAGTAGCGTAACATTTTGGGCACGCGACAACAGTAGGTTGTCTCAGAAAAACCGCCGCCATTTTTTTAATTTTGAAGATATCAAAAATCCAAAAAGACCATTGAAAAGCTGAGGATTTTGGGCATCAAAACCTTTTTACCGACTTATTTCAGCATTAATAGATTTTTTTTTAAAAAAAAAACATGATACTTACTTTTGACACGACCCTCGTATTATATGGTTTTAATAGCATGACAATTTTTCAGACATGGGAAAGGTGAGGGGAAAACAAAGAACTCCTTTAAAGATGGAATGATGAAATTATATTTTTGGTGGCTTGTGAAAGAAAATCGTGATTTACGGGTTTCTGAAACGAATTCCATGATTTTCCCAGACATATTCGAATTTTCTGACATCCCCTGATTTTCTAGGACAGTTAACAGTTGGACACCCAGCGTAGGAGCATTGTGTAATGCATACTGCATATCCTGGTCAGGTATATTCGCCCCCAATATTACCTCACAGCGAGAAGAAAGGAAGGGGCAGGTCGAGGGACGTCACAAAAATTAAGAAAGACAAATAATGGAAATAATCGAAATTGGATGAAAACAACTTGCAAAAAGCGGATTCATAAATACTAATAAATCTGCGAGAAGCACCCACTATTATTTTGGATGAGCAAGGGAGATAAAGAGCCTCACTACGGAAAATTAGAAGAAAGCTAGGAATGACTGTTTGTACGCTTCACGGGAAGGATCAAGATTGACAACTTGTCTTCTCCGTTATTCGGTAAGACTGCTTTTCTAATTTTTCTCGCTTCCTGCCTCCGACTTAAAATGAAAAGTTGTGAATATACGCCTCGCATTGGGACTCGTTCAAACTTTACCAAACTTCCGAAACAAGGAGACTCCTAACGATAGGATACAATACTTCTCTGTTTTCTGAATCATTGAAAGCGGATTACAGCGTTAGAAAACAACATCGGGTCAAATTACGAGGGTTATGGCAGCCTCAACGGAGGGGTAATCAGGAATAGGTCTTCCTCTCTCTATCTGTATAAGAACGTTTGTGTTGGAAAAAGACAGAGATGAGGGTAAAGTCACAAGATAACTTCTTCCTTCATCCTTTTCAAATACACCAATTTAAATGGTGCAGAAAGAGAAAGACGAATTCCTGGATAGTGGATACCCTTCGAAGTTCCCTTACAGAAATCGCAGTGCTTAAGATTTGAGGCGAACTTTTCGACGGACAAAATTCTTGGCACGGACAAATCGTAAAACCCGAATAGGCAGACCTCCCTTGCCGTTCCCGAATTTAAAGACGTGACAACATGTAAAAGAAGTGTAATCTTCATAAAACGGAAGTTTGTAACCACGTCCTCTGGAAAGCAAGATATTTGGTTGAATGAAAACAGCTTTCGCATCGATGAAAATGCGACCACAAAACCAGTGAGTTTTTCAGCTCTTTTTGGGGTCCTCACTGATTTCTTTGAAATGTATTCCAACCAATACCTTACAACGATCTAATTCTGCTGTAAATATTTTAGCAAGCATTATTGGGTCGAGCAATTTTCGTCTTTCAAACTCCTTGATTTCCATGATAGTTCTCAATGCTTTTAATCATAATCATGATAGTAAAATCACACAGGTGCACATGCATATTAAAGTTTAAATTGTAATCAAGTTAGACACTTTTAAAGAAACTAAAGACCGAATTTTAACACACACGTTAATCGAAACTTCATCTACTCGAAATATTAGAGGGGATAGGCGAGCTGCCACAACTCCTCGCGCATTTTCGGAGGAAAACTCAAGAATAAGAGGGATAAGTCGATCCACGACAACAGGATCTTCGTTCTGAAATGAGGGTCAACCGATGGATTTTCAGCTAGTTTTCGAATGGTCCGACAGGGTGATTTCATCATTTTGACCCTCTAAATTGAGTGGAATTTTCAAAATTGGACCCAAGCAGCCTTGAAAAGATTTGCTATAGTACCAGTGTAAGGAGAAATTGCAGATCGCCTTTTTCCCCCTATAATATTTCGAGTCGAGGAACTTTAGAGGAACGGTTTAAAACTCAGCCCTAAGACACCAGAGACAAATAGAGACGAAGCACTAACTGGCTGCAGCAGAGGCACTCTGAATTCTCCCGGATTCAACAAAACAACATTCAACGTCGCATGGTGTTGAATGGTGAGCACCCTCCTCTTCACTTCCCGCCCACCCCCCCCCGTGTTTCCCGAATGTCATCATTCAACACCATGCGACATCAAAAGGTGTTGACTGTTGTTTCATATGTTATTTTCTTGAATCCCCGAAAATTCAGTGTGCCTCAAATCTTCCCTACGTATTTTAACGCAGTGCTCCGTCTCTATTTGTCTCTGTAAGACAAAGATTTCGTTCCACGATGTACCGGTTCGATTTCCTTGATGAAATTGCTGCTTACAATCATTTATGTTGATGGACCCTTGTTTTATCTGATGAGATAAAATTCAGAGAAGACAGTTCCAGGTTTTCCTAATGACACCTAAGCTTGATTGTACAAATGGTTCCCAAGCTACAGCCAAGGGATACAGCGATTTCTTGAAACAGACACACCTGGCATTTCATGGGTTCTTCTCCTCAGGAGAGTCTCAATTTACGGAAAAGAGTTTGAAAATATGGAGTTTGAAAACCAGGAGGATTATCTTTCAATGGAAGTTCCTAGCATCCTTCCCGTTTATTTGCTTTACCTGGACATACGTGATTTCCCTTTTTTAGCATCGTCTGCAAAATATGTAGACGTAAGATATGCTCGAATTGAAACTCATTTAGGGAAAATGCCATACTCAGAAACCGTTTTCTTTCGTTGTATACCAAAATTGTGAATCGTTCATTTGCAAGTAATCAACAGCAGACACCGCTTACCTGAAACAAAAAAATTAAAGCTTGATTTAGACTTTCATTCGGAAGAAAATTACAAATTTCTCCAAATTGATAATTCAAGATCGAACTTAGATACGTTCAGTAGTAACTATACGTTGAAGCTTAGATCTAGAGGTCTACTGCTATCCAAATAAATAAAAATGGATAGACAATGGATAGACAAAAAACAAATTAATAGTAAAAATAGCAACGATAAGGATGGTAACGAAAAAAATGCGTGGATAGGTTAGAAAGAGATTTAAGTACGACATGCGAGATTTAGGTTCGGTTTTCACGAATCCGAAAGTTGTCGAGTTTGAGAGAGAAAATACCCTCGTGGAAGTTTGGCAAGGCACTGTCTTCCAGAAAACGCCTTGAAATTCGTATTTCACTGGACGGACTTGATACCTTGATTCCGAGGACTACAAGTCATGAGGTAGAATTTCTTGTTCGCAGATTCGAGATTATATTTCCAAGGGTTTCCAGAATTTTAAGACTTTATTTCTAAAGGTTTCCGTAATTTCGGGATTTTAATCCAAGGGTTTCCAGAAGTACATGACATTTGTTTAGGATTTCTCGCTACGTCTTCGTCGACTTTCTTGGCGAAGATTTTTTTCTCTACTCAGCCTGGCAACAGCTCTACAAGCCCTTCTGAGCTTTTCTCGACACTTCCCCAACTCCATTTTCGGTTGACGCGTGCTCAGAAGTTAGCCCCCCCTCCCCCCTCGAACCCCCTCTCGCCATCATCCTGCTTTCGCCGAGTCCTTCGTTCTACCTGACGCGACGGAACCTGATATGTTGCCAAGATAAACCCGGAATTGCTCTCACTATTTTTTCCCTTATTAAATTTATGCAGCTATTATTTCACTGTGGCTATATACCAGTATTCATACATTTATCGCGGGAGTTGTGTGTCCGCTCTCTCCGGTGCCGTGCCCGTTGCGTTGTTGAGCTAGTTCGTGATCGTGCTCCTCCGGGAGGGATTAACTAACGCGCCGCGCTCTGTATACAACCCGGTAGCCCGCTAACCCGCTATAGACTCGCGTCACCATCGCACAAGGGGTCGAACGTCTACTATATGAAGAGAGTTTCGGAGTTGGTTGCATATTAGATTACAATACAGGCGGAGTGTATTAGAGTAACAAGACAGTCGAAGATTCCAGGGAAGTAACGATAAATACCAAAAAAAAAAAAAAAAAAAAAAAAAAAAAAAAAAAAAAGCAATCTTTCTTTCCTTTTTATATCTCTTATCCTTGTCTAACGTTAATGGATGAGAGAGAGAGAGGGGGAGAGAGAGAGCGGGGTGAGAGAGAGGGGGAGAAGAAGAGAGAGAGATAATAATAATAATAATAATAATAATAATAATAATAATAATAATATTTATTTGGCACTTTGAGCCAGAAATGGCTATTGTACAGGTCAATAACAGGTCTAAATACAGGACAAAGACTAAACTAAACAACAAGAATAAACAATAAAGTAATATAAGGTAGCTAGTAAGAAAACAACAGCATTAGAATACTAAGAGGGTTTTTAGATAGGATTATCAAAAAACTCCTCCATGGAGTAGAATGGCCTATTTATCAATTTTTCTTTTAATTTGCGGCAGAATTGGGTGACGCCCTCTTCCCTAAAAGTTAAAATCAGACCTTCTGATAGGCAATTGAATATTTTTACCGCACTATTGTTTGGTGTTATAAACTTAGGCGCTGATCTTAAAGGCTGACTATTGTGGAAAGCATGTCGCGTGAAATGGTCATGTTTTGGTCTGGTACCCTCAATGGAAATGTCCCCATTTTTTATCGCAGATCCAACCAATTCAAGAACATATAGATTAAAGACTGTTAATAATTTGTACTTTATGAATAAAGCTCTACAAGGAAAATTATGCGGCTTCCTGTCTATTATTCTGAGTGCTCTTTTTTGAGTTATGAGGAGATCTTTAACTTTTGGAGAGTGACCCCACACAGAAATTCCATATGAGAGTTTGGACTGAAAATTAGCATAGTAAAACATTAAAATAGTGCTTTGGTTTACGATGTTTGATAGCTGTCGGATGGCATAAAGTTGTTGATTAAGTTTTTTGTTGTAACAAAGTACATTATCATGCCAATTTAATTTATCATCCACTATAAGACCAAGGTAGTTACAGTTATTGGTGACACTGATTACTTTTTCATTAAACTTAAAATGGTCAAAAAAAGGACATGAGGCGTAAAGTTTAAGATAAATGTTTTTGTAAAATTTAAAGCTATTTTGTTCGCGTAGCACCAAGCAGTGAGCACAGTAAAAACACTGTAAATGGCATTAAGTATATTGTTACCTATTATAATTATGTTTGTATCGTCTGCATACACAACTACTTTAATATTTAAACCAAGTGTTTTTAGAGTAGCTGGGAGATCGTTAATATAAATCAGAAATAATAGGGGACCTAGAAGAGAGCCTTGAGGTACACCGAGAAGGCTTTCCAGCAGACTCGACCGTATCTTCAATTCTCTGATATTTATTTCGGTAAGATGCTTACGGCCCGTTAAGTAAGACTTTAAGAGTGCTAGAGCAATATCTTTTATTCCATAATATTCTAACTTTTTCAACAATAAATTGTGATCAACTGTATCAAATGCCTTGCTAAAATCAATTTGAATGCTAACTAGAGATAGAGATAAATTATCTAGGTGTGACAGTGATGGAAAAGACTGAAAAATGCTTAGGCAAGGTTCAAAAGCTACCAAAATGTTACCCTCGGGCGACATTTCAAAAGAATTGTAAACAAACACTATCGTTGAAAATCAGAGACACCTTGACCCCTGAGAGGAACCTGTAAACACAGTAAACCGTAGCGCATGCGTACAAATAGCACCCGAAATTGGGACTCTATGACCGTCATCGGGGTCGCATTTGAGAGTCTGTATTTTCGCCTTCATATGCGCAACGTAAAACGCAGTGGTGGCTCGTGAATTGTGGCAACTACAGACTCTCATCATTTAGATCCACATAAAATAATCTGTCTTCAGGAAATTCACTGACTCCCTAAAAAATCGATACTTTTGCGTACATTCAAACGGCAAAAACCATGGTTGCCAAATAGCACGAGCCGCCACACGTAAAACTTGATTCATCGGCACCATCGTTTTCCTCACGTCAAAAATCTACAAAAATTCAAGCATCAGATTTAGGAATCAAAATCCCAGACAAACTGACTATATTCCACTTCCAAGGATATTCTCTACAAGGCTCAAAGCATTCACCGAACTTTTAAGAATGCAAAAGCTCCATCACAGCGTCTCTAATCGGCGCATTTGAAGAATTCCAAACATGGACGATGGGTAATCCCCATTTCCGATTATATCTGTCATTAATTGAACGGTTCCTTGCAGAAGAAAACTAACTGTACATGTATGATGAATAGCAGTTGGCGCCTTTCTGCAAAGCACCGTCTTACTTTGAAGGGTTTTAAAATTTCGAAGAGTTCGATTACATGAATTACGTACTGGTAAATGAATAAATGAAAATCAATTTCCTCTCTGGACTCTCTCGGAACAACTGAAATGTTCCGGAGAGAAATCGACGAGCGTCAAAGCTTACGTATAAAGGGTACCGACGAGACGATGATTTGCATCAAAGGGATAGTGCGCAGCTCAGCGGAAAGTTGGGCGCAAAAGCTGATATAGAGAGCATATTAAATAGTTGATTAGCTGAAAGGAATGCTGACGAAATAACTTCGGAGCTACCAAGTTCAATACCTAGTCTTTATATAAGTGATCGTTCGGCATCAGCCCGCGGTTGCCAGGTTGCCAGATTGAAAGGTCGCCCATAAATTATGCAGCAAAAATAAAAATAAATAATTCACATCAACAGCTTTTCAAAATAAAGATATGAGAATTTTTGATCGCCTCTTAATTCATAAACTCAAAAGAAAACTTCCAGCATTTTTCGCCATCATCAGATCGAAGGGTATTGAGAAAAACCAATCAATTGAATACAAAGTTAAAGACTGTCGGTAATCATGAAAAATAATCAGAAAACTGAGGTGCGAAGTATACACGGAAAAAAAACTACGGTGAAAATAACCATACGGATACCTGATTTTGGCACCTGCTAGATGTTATGGTAATGTTAACCAGGAGTATACTTTGTTTTGACTAGGTACTAGGTGATGTTACCTGATTGCATGTCGAATTTACTCAAAGTATCGGTAAATGTACCATACTTCTGGTCAAGTTTACCATAACATCTAGTAGGTGCCAAAATCAGGTATCCGTATGGTTATTTTCACCGTTGTTTTTTTTTCCGTGTATGAACTCTACATCGAAAAAAAGGCAAAAGTCAAACTAGCCAAATGCTGGAATCGCTAATTTAACGAAGACTGTTAATAAAATTAGCAATTCCATCATTTGGCTTTAGGATTTCCTTTTTTCCTTTTTAGGATTTTCTTTTTTTCTTTTTAGGATTTTTTTTTCAAGTAGAGAAACAATCCGAGGGTCCCACATTAGAAGTCGGAGTTCGTTAATTGGTTAGTTGGTTAGTACTTCCACTCTCTCTCTCTCTCTCTCTCTCTCTCTCTCTCTCTCTCTCTCTCTCTCTCTCTTCTCTCTCTCTTTCTTCTCTTCTCTCTCTTCTCTCTCTCTCTCTCTCTCTCTCTCTCTCTCTCTCTCTCTCCTCTCTCCTCTCTCCAAATATTTGAAGGCGTGTGTTAGAATAAAATAGAACTAGGCCAAGTAGGGTCTATCACGTGACTTTCTCACTTATTTGCGTCTCTTACTTTCACCCGCGTTCAAATGGGAGGAGAGAGAAAGACAAAATCCTGGATCCGTCTATATTTAATTGAGCAATATTGAAGTTTTTCTGGACCATCGGGCAACCGTGCTCTGCGTTCCTCACCCCCTCTTTGCCCTCATCCCACAGTTCGCCTTTCCTCTACGCACCGAATACAGAAATTTAATAAAACTGATGCGCCGTGCACAAATAAAAAATTCCAGCTCACTTCACGTTTTAGTAAATTAAAAAAAAAATAAAAGGAAGAAAGAAAGGACGGATAAGAGAAAGAAAACGGAGATGCTTCGCAAAACCTAGGATCATATCTCCGCCTGAGGTCAGCACCCGACGATATTGACGATCCCGAGGACTCACATCGAGGCGTGTTGCATTGGTGGCAAATATTAGGATTCAAGAGTAATTAAAAATGACCTATCATACAAAAAATCCATGCACGGAGAAAAAGGTATGTCGATGAAGCACATAGAGTACGGTGAATTTGCAGCTGCTGGGCTGAGTACGTCTTCTAACAGCGTATTTTATGTGCTTGAACGACATACACTATGTTTTTGAACGACATACGTATGTGCTTAAAAGACATACTCTATGTCTTCAGAACTCATACTCGCCCAAGTAGCTGCAAATTCGACATACTTTATGTGCTTCATCGACGTACCTTTTTCTCCGTGGATAAGCTGGAGTTTTTCTCAAATGTCATGGGAATGGAGCTGTTGCAAACTTTTGCTACAGGCTTATTAATAGTTGATAATGGGGTATAGTACCCTGTAAAAATAACGATTACCGCACTAAAAAATCACGAAACCCACTCCTAAACTCACAAAATGCTTTTAAATGTGAGACCCCCATGGCGGCCGAGGCCGCGCTTTTCTTATGGAAATTGTATGCTTCTTCTTCTTCTTCTTCTTCTTCTTGTGTGGTGTTGCGAGAACACCTCGTGTAGATGGCGCTGATTGGAGATAGGGAACCCCAATGAAAACCGCGGCTCCGGCCGCCATTACGGTCTCGCGTCTAAAAGCATTTTGTGAGTTTAGGAGTGAATTTCGTGATTTTTTAGTGTGCTAATCGTTATTTTTACTGGGTAGTACCCCATCATCAACTACTATTCAGCCTGTAGCAAAAGTTTGTAACAGCTCCATTATCCGAAGTACACGGCATATAACCGGTTTGGTGATAACGTGTAGATCAAAATTATATCGAAATAAAAATGTTCTACCTCGTGCATCACCACTATCGTGAAGTTATACTCGAATAGCCTTTTTGAATGCAAATTCATTCTAATAAACGAATCTGATTGTAAGTCTGGGTGAAATGATTCGACAATTTTACTGAAGTGAAAAAGTATTTTAAGGGCCGTGAAATCCCTTACCCGGCCAAAAAAACAACAACAACAAAAAAATTGATTTGGACGCAAAGTTCATGATTTTTTTTTCTCGCCGATCACCTTTTCAAGGTCAAAAGTATACATTTCAGATCAATTCAAGACTTTTTCAAAATTTACTTCGAATGTCCCTTGGGACGTCTTGAGGACGCCTTTTTTTTTTGGCCGGGTAGTGCAATACTCAGTCGCATAGCCGTAGCCAGGATATTGTCTTTCTCTCTCCTTGCCCATTTAAACGCATGTGTTAGAAAAGGATGGATATAGGGGCTGTCAAGTGACTTCGGCCCCTCTTTCTGTCCTTTTCTAACACATGCGTTCAAATGGGCTAAGAGAGAGATAGACAGTATTCTGGCTACGGCTATGCTCAGTCGCATAAATTAATATTTGACAATTCGGATCCGATTTCTGACGTTTGTTTGGATCCATGAGTTAAGTGACGTGACACTAAACCAAAGTATTGACCACAAAGAGAAAAAAGATAGATAGATAGATAGATAGATAGATAGATAGATAGATAGATAGATAGATAGATAGATAGATAAATAGATAAATAGAGAGAGAGAGGGGGGGAGAAAGAGGAGGAGCGCGAAGAAGAAGTTACCAATATTCCTGAAGTTTAATCTGGTAGAGCTCATTTCACGAAAGTTGGCCGATGACAGATCGGTTTGTTTATTGCGCAGAGACGAATTAGCGTTTTTGCGCATGCGCAAGAACGCATACACGTCTTTGCGCAGCGAGCCACAAGATCTGTCATCGGTCTTCTTTCGTGAAATGAGCTCTACACACATAATAAGTTTCTTCACTTTCTTGGATCTTCGATGTACTGACATGACAGTGGACCAACGGAAGGGAAAAAATAACATCGGGAACTGGAGAAAGTAATAGAGGGATATACGTTTCACATTTCATTTGGAATGATAAAACTTAATTGGGCAAATAAGATTAAAACAAACGGATCAAACGTCCGGAGAGAGAGTGAGGACGAGGGAAAAATTGCGAAGAGCGTTTGAAAAGCACGTGGAAACACGTTTGTAAGAGTAATTAAAAGTTATAGCAGGATACTATGCACTGTTTTCTGACGCGGAAACAGTCTAGAGAGAAACAAGGAAAAGTGCGAGAGAACTCTGTATTTTATGACAGAAACAAGGTTTACGTGAGGGGGAGGGTAGCTGAAGAAGGGTGCAGGCACATCACTCCACCTTAAAAGTCGACGCCCGTTAATGAAGGGAGGTAGGGCAAAAGTTGAAGCTGAGCACCAGTAAGTTTTTCAATTTTTTTTTTCTTTCTTTCTTTTTTTCACGGAGCGAAAAATTTTGAGACGAAAGAAAATAATGTTGCTTTCGTATTTTCCGGCTTTTGTATGTGTGAGAGAGAAGGAGAGAAACTGGAGAGAGAAAGAAAAATGAAAGAGCGCAAGAGACGAGATTTGAAGCAATTCAAGACCTATTACGCTTTTCTGTGCTCGCAGTTCAGAGTGGAGAGCTATTAAATTTTATCGAATGAGATTAGGTGCAATTAAATCTGGAATTGGTTCCACTTTGAAACCCGCTTAGCTGCAAAAGACTATTTGGACGATGTAAAGGTCTACGGAGCGAACAATTAGGTCGATTGCAATTTTGAAATTAGCTGAGTATTTTCGCTGTTTCAACTTTTCTTACCTCCGTCTCATTTCCTGTCCATTAAGGTCTCAGCATTGTCACCTGAAAACGTTTAACAGGACTTGCTAGTCTATTGCATGAAAATGGGAAGAAACTAAAATAATTTCGTACTGTAAACTTTAATTGAAGGGGTGAAATCACTTACGGATGGAAAAAAAGGGCAGGTTTCACAATGTCTCATACTTATTTCCAAGCAGTTTAAAAGAGGGTTGAGCCTTTAAAAATTAAGCTAAACACAATTCTGCGATTAACTTTTAAAGTTTTAAATAATGGAAGGATTAAAACTGGCGAAAAGTTTTTGATTAGGAAGAGACTAATACTTTTTCTTGAGCACCGAAAAGCACAAAAAGCTTTTTTTAAAGGCAATTGATGGAAATCTCATCTCATCTGAATGAGGTACTGCGTGAGCCATCGCGCCACCAATTTAATAACTGGACCAAATTATGCGTTTTACCAAACATACATCATTGGTCTTGAGGCTCGAGGCGCACCAATCATCTTCAAACATGATCTCTGTTTCACGACCATCAATCACTAGGTCCACCCTAGAAAAATCAATTGATGAAAGTTTTTGTAAAGTTGTCTAAGTTTTTTACATTTTTTTTTTCTCTTAAAGAACACAGTTTACCTATGCTTGATTGACCGAACCAGCGGTCTTGACCCGTATGTTAACTCATCGGGTGAAGATTTACACCCGGACCAACGGTTGTGCATTTTACTATTGACATACTACACTTTACTATACAAACATCATTGTAAAATTCGCTTATGGTTGTTACTCCTCGATCGAGAGCTATATGCTGTAGTATGAGAATTGACGCTCACCGAATTCATCTTTTCCTTCTTCTAAAAATCTCTTCTAGTGGTGTCTTCTTTTTTCTTTCTTGAACTTCATCTAATTTCTATGATGAGAGAAAATCGACGGTCACCTCAACACCGATGACTCTTAATTAAATTCGAGGACGACTTTGTAAGGAGGCCTTATGTTATTTGTTCGGAGTCATAACTCATGAGAGGCACAGGTGAGTGATAAACTTCGTGTAGATAAATGTTCGTGCTCTCCGGAGCTGTTTTTGCATACACTGAGAATTGAAGGCGATATCGACTGACTGTCGCTTTGTTTCACAGTTTTCCAATCGTAGCTTATGCTAAGGACCAATTACTAAATGTTGTTTGGTCCCGACGGTACTTAAGACGTGCGTAAAAATAGCGGACCCAACCTTGCTTCCGATTAACGTCAAGCATCGGACGGCTTCGGAGGCATCGGCTCAGGCCTTGGCTTACGCACAGAAAAAACAGAAAAAACACTTTGGTAGCGCTGACAAAACCTTTGGTAGAAAAATGACCCAGCAAAAGACTTTAGTTGAACCAACCAAAGGTTCTTTACGATTAACTAAAGAGAGTTTGATGGGTGAATAAAAAATTTGCGTTACTTGGGTCACATTTAGGATGAGTCTAAACCCGCCCTAATCATTCAATATATAAGAGAATCTGTAATACAATCAGAATGGACACTCTCATTAAATTTGTGCCAATGCAAACATTTTTTCGGTCTCATTTGGTGACTTTTCAAGATAACACACAAATCTGTGTCTCTGTCTTCCACGTTGCTTTGGAGGGGGTAGTTTGGAACATCTCAAGATGATGGACTAGAAACTAATACTTCAAAATGAACCCAAGTTCCCATTCTAATGGAGCTCTTGCAAACTTTTTCTACAGGGGATTGAAGAGTTGATTCTTGCATAAAAATCTGTAAAAATGTCTATGAGTACACTAAAAAATCACGAAATTCACTCTCAGAATCGGGCTTAATGGCGGAGAGACGCAGGTACCATGGGAGTTTCCTATCTAAATTGAGACATATCTCTGTGTTTCCGTAGAGAAAGTAACATAATAGACAGGAATCTCCCATGATACCTGCGTCGAACCGCCATTACCATCTTGCCGTTATAGTAGTTATGTGAGTTTATTACTGAATTTTAGACTTTCTTAGTGTGATTTTCGTGATTTTTGCTGGCCTTTACATAAGATTAGACTATTTATTTGCTTATAGCAAAAGTTTGCAATAGCCCCATTGCAGTATTCTATTTGACAAAGTTTTGTCATTTTATATTTCCGGATAAATGTGGCAACAGCTACGGTGAAACGAACGGACAAGAGCTTTCCGAGAACACACAATGCAAGCTTATATCCGGTGATGAAGTTTGATTTGTCATTTTATTTTTGAGTCGATAACTCTACGAAAATAGATTGTATTTGTTGCCCGCACGATTACGCGATACAATGTAATTTGATGGTTCATTATCTTCGTTCCGTCATTCCTCTATTCCTTCGTTCCTTCATTCCACTTCCCGAAACTCCATTAGTTCCACGCTTACGCCCGCCGCACTTGATTCTTTAACTTGATTTATAGCCCCAGTCATCTCACTCGTTCCGTTCCTTTTTTTTTTTAATTCTCGCGCTCCGTTATCCCACGTTCCTTCCCTTATTTACTACCCTATTTTCCCTCAAACCAACCGATTCTAAATCTAATCGACAATCTAATAAGATATTTTCAATCAAAGCTCCTCAACTTCTAAGAGAATATCATTCAACTCTTTCTCTCAAAAGTTGCAGAATGGGTTTGTTGCTTCCACGTTTCAAAGACCCAGTTGTCCAGAAACACGAAAAGCCGCGATATAGTGACAAAATTTCCGCTTTTTTCACCTCCATGAATCTGCGGTGAATATTGTTAATTTCTGCCACTAAAAAGCTAACTGTTCAATGGGGCAGTTACGAGCGTCTAAAATGTTGTGTTTTTTATAAAGAAAATTAAAGTACTTGATGAGCTGAGAAAAAAGATAACTTTGGTTGCTAATGGGTCTATTGCACACTTCGGCTACAGCGTTTTAAAGTATCAATTCCTATGTAAAAAGCCGAGAAAATAACAATGGCAGCATCAGAAAACACTAAAATTCAGTATTAAACTCACAAATTGCGAAAAACACTAGACACTATTCACCCCTGTATCTTTCCACCACGTGCACGATATTTCGCGAAATTAGCGCGGCACATTCAAATAATCACGGCCGACTGTCATCACAGCTGACTTCATAAACAAATAAACAGTAAACACTGACGGCATCTGTTCGAATTCTTACAGTTCAATATCCTCAATTCCTCACAAAAGGTTGTGAAAGGTACGGAAACCGATATTTGTGTCGAAAACTTATCAAAGTGAAACAATAACACACAGGAGTTTCAAGCATTATGATCGAAGTTGGAATCATCCTTGGAAATCCAGTGTGTTATTGTTTCACTTTGATAAGTTTTCGACACAAATATCGGTTTCCGTACCTTTCACAACCTTTTGTGAGGAATTGAGGATATTGAACTGTAAGAATTCGAACAGATGCCGTCAGTGTTTACTGTTTATTTGTTTATGAAGTCAGCTGTGATGACAGTCGGCCGTGATTATTTGAATGTGCCGCGCTAATTTCGCGGAATATCGTGCACGTGGTGGAAAGATACGGGGGTGAATAGTGTCTAGTGTTTTTCGCAATTTGTGAGTTTATTACTGAATTTTAGTGTTTTCTGATGCTGCCATTGTTATTTTCTCGGCTTTTTACATAGGAATTGATACTTTAAAACGCTGTAGCCGAAGTGTGCAACAGACCCATTAGGTGGAACTCCCCTCTTCCCCCCCCACTCATTTGACTGCACTTTTGAATTTATCTTAAGGTGAATCTTCAGTGTTTAGTGCCGATTTCCGCCACCAGAGCGTTACCGTTCGATTAAAGTCGAATTACAGGCCGAAAGTAATTTATTTTTAAGAAACTGGAGTGTCAGTTACTAGATACTCATCTGAAGAGTGTCTCTGGCAGAAATTTCGTCCATAACTTCAAAAATAAGGTTAAAAGTACCAAAAAATGAAATATCGCATTTCGATTCAAAGAATCGATTCGCGATATTTCATTTTTTGGTACTTTCAGCCTTATTTTTGAAGTTATTGGCGAGATTTTTTCCAGAGACAATCTTCAGATGATTATCTAGTAACTGACGCTCCGTTTTCTTAAAAATAAAATACTTACGGCCTGTAATTCGACTTTAATCAAACGGTAGCGCTCTGGTGGCAGAATTCGGCACTAAACACTGAAGATTCACCTTAAAACGCATTTTGTGGGCTCCAGAGTCGATTTTGAGACTTTGGACCTTAATAACCTTAACAAAAAAAAACAAAAACAAAAAAAAACGACTTGACGGATCCTACCAGATAGACGTATGACAATGACTCTGCAAAGTGTCAAGTCGAGTAAATAATTTTGAAAACAAGGTAGAAAATATCCCAGAATGAAGTACCACAATTCGATACAAGAATCGATTTGCAATATTGTTGCAATATTATTTGGAACCCCCCCCCCCCCCGTTGGTTTCCATGTAAACTCTAAAACTTTATTCATCCGTAGCAAAATTTATAATACCCCCATCTGACCGAGAACACTTTTCTAGGAAGACCTTGTGGGGGTCTTTCGTGCTGGTAATAAATCCTAATGGTCTTTTTGAGCTGGTGACTCACCAGCTCATTCCTGGAAGCGTCGATGCAAGCATGCAAACAAAGGGACTCGATAAGCAAGGAAAAAGATATCTACGCCGTCTTCATACGTTCCATGAGTGGCTCACATAAAATCTGCTGGCGAAAGGGGGCGGTTGGAGGGGGGAGGGGCAGGGCAGAACCAATGACGACAAGACAGACACCTCGGGATCATACAGGAAACCACCCCTCGAATCTAGTTAAAGTGAGTCGACATTTAGATAAACAGGGCCTAGGCATTGCGGCGCACCCTCCCTTTGTCAACCTGTTAATATAGGATGGAGTATATAGTTTATCTTGATAAAACTCGACCCCCCTAGCCATCGTAAAGTCAAAATGCGGATTAATTTAATCTTAAGACCTATAAAAGTAGGGATAAGATAGACGTCCATCCTTTGCGACGCAGACGTGCAAGCAGGAACAAATAGACCTGGCCAGGATATGCAATAAGCACTGCACCTAACACATGTGTTGAAGGCAACGAGATATACGGAAGAAATGATTTGTGGGAGTTGTTTTTGAGGCAGTACGGAAGGCAGCCATGGTAGACATATCTTATGGACATTTTCACACGGGCTCTATTTTGTTGCCTCTTTTTTCAACCTTTGAATTTTAGAAGGGGGAAAAAAAAAAAAGTTGAGACAAATCCATTTAAAAAGCAAGTGCTTTAGAGAGGCTATCTGGACGCAGAAATTGATGATACAGTTTCTTTCGGAAGGATCTACACCAGTGGCGGCTCGTGCAATCTGGCAACTGTGCACGTTTGCCATTTAAACGTACGCACAAAGATCGATACTAGGTGAGGCGCTGCGCCTCACCAAGTAATCGATTATTTTACACAGTTTTAAATGGAGTAAATCCATTGTTGCCACATTGCACGAGCCGCCGCTAAAGATGATAAAGAAACTGGCATATCGTCGTCCATCTGACGCATAGGCGTAAGTCGAATCCAACGTTTCATGATCATCGTTCAAGTTTTAAATTTTTCGAAGGACACTGCATGTATGAATAATCTTTGAATATTTTTTCCTCTGTTCTTCATGAGTCATAGAATCTCAGAAAAATATTAATTGAAGTAATTGAATGGTTGATCGCACTTGAAAAAATAAAAATTAGTTTGGAAATTTTGAAACGTTGGATTCGACTTACGCCTATGCGTCAGATGGACGACGATATGACAGAGACAAGCAAAATTTTCTCACCTAAAGAGTCAAATTAAAATTCTGTGTTCAGATAACCGCTCTAAAACATTTGTACTTTCATTTAAAACCAATTTCCACAGAATTAATTACAATAATTGTTAACTTGAGGTTAAAAAAAATGAGTCGATGATAACAAACCAGAATCAGATTGCCCACGCTACCCCGCTTTGGGAAAGGACTTTCTTCTGCACATTGGACAACATTTTTCAACTAATCCAAGATTAGAATGGACCAAAAGTCCATTAAACAAAAACTTTTGGACAAAAAATTTATGGACTACATAAATTTAATGGACCAGAAAACAATTGGAAAATTACATTATTCCATTACATTAATTTTTTGGAAATAACATAGGACGTAAAGCATGGACATTGGACAAGCTGTCCCATAACCAAAACTTGTGACATTGCGACCGCCCAGCGCTCTGTTATGATTGATTTTCAGTTCATTCCTGCATGGAAATCGCACGAAATCCTCTGCACTCGCAAGCCTCATACCAGACAAGAAATTGCTTTCGAAGACATAACTTTATACTCCAGGCGCATCTCCATACGTTGGAAATAAATAATCATTATTTACTCCACCATGCATAGACCAAGAACAGGAGTGAGTCGAGTGAATAGGGGCTTTGAGTGTATCGTCGCGTATCAGTGTATCATGGCTTTAAAGAGTGCGGCAAACACACCCACTCACAAACATACAAAAACACACACTAACACAAACAAACACGTACGTCTTCTCCGCCGCCGCGATGTGCAATGTGCGAAATGCAATGTGCAATGGCTTCGTTTACGTCTAATGCATTTATTTAGTTAGCATGCCCGGAGATGAGGATGTTATAGTGCTGCACGAGCATTGAAAAAGGGACGAGGAGGGGGGTAAAAGGGAGAAAGGGATATCCTGAAGAAGAAATAAGAGGCTCCGAGGCTCACGTTATTGCCAGTTTTATGCAAGGAATGAATGCCCGGGTCAGATATGAGACGATGATAAAAAAAAAAAAAAAAAAAAAAAAAAAAAAATTGAGCGCCTACACACAGCTTCCGTCGAAGCTGTTCATAAAATAGTACCGTGGGTTCCGAATGGGTCTGTTGCAAATTTCGCTACAAAAAAATGTTGTAGTTTGCGTTTGCATTTGGTTTTTTAAGAAAAATCGCGTCAAAATTACATTGGAAGCACTGAAAAGTCTCAAAATCTACTCACAAACTCAATAAATGCATTCAATAAAACTTATTTACTGCGGATGCACGGAAAAAAAAAGATTAGTGAAAATAACCATACGGATACCTGATTTTGGCAACTGCTAGATGTTATGGTAAACTTGACCAGAAGTATGGTACATTTACCTATACTTTTAATAAATTCGACATGCAATAAGGTAACATCACCTAGTACCTAGTCAAAACATAGTATACTTCTGGTTAACATTACCATAACATCTAGCAGGTGCCAAAATCAGGTATCCGTATGGTTATTTTCACCGTAGTTTTTTTTCCGTGTGTGAGTGGATTTGATTTTGAGACTTCCCGATGCTTTTAATCTGATTTTCGCACAATTATACAAGGGAAAAGACCCTGCATAACGCTGCAGAAAAAGTTTATAACAGACCCAGTTGAAAGAAAAACATCAAAAGACACAGACTATACGATTAACAGATGATTTTATGCTGCTTTTGATGTACAGGGTATCCAATAAGTAACTTCCGACAGAAAATGGAAAAGGGCGCACATTACATCGACAGAGAGCAGACCTGTTTTTTTATTGATGAAGAGCTATGCGCTTTTCGACTTAGGCTTGGTAATAATTTCTGGGACATACTGTTCTGATGAATTACTACGAAAATGGGAGCACTTTGAAGGGTGCGTTAAAATAAAGTAATGAGAACATATCCATTGTAGGACAGGAAATACGGAGATTTTCTCGACTGGTTGTATATGCGGAGGACTGATTGCGAAGGCGGAGGGTCAGCACATGGACAAGCAAAAGTTACTCACTGGGGGCTGATCTTTGATTTTATATCGACTAGTTAGACTAGGACAGGTTGGGTTAGACTGGTTAAACCATTGTTCTTTATGCTATGAAAGAAGATTCACAGATAAAAGTTACTCACTGGGGGCTGATCTTTGATTTTTTATCGACTAGTTAGACTAGGACAGGTTAGGTTAGACTGGTTAAACCATTGTTCTTTATGCTATGAAAGAAGATCCACAGATAAAAGTTACTCACTGGGGGCTGATCTTTGATTTTATATCGACTAGTTAGACTAGGACAGGTTAGGTTAGACTGGTTAAACCATTGTTCTTTATGCTATGAAAGAAGATTCACAGATAAAAGTTACTCACTGGGGGCTGATCTTTGATTTTATATCGACTAGTTAGACTAGGACAGGTTAGGTTAGACTGGTTAAACCATTGTTCTTTATGCTATGAAAGAAGATTCACAGATAAAAGTTACTCACTGGGGGCTGATCTTTGATTTTATATCGACTAGTTAGACTAGGACAGGTTAGGTTAGACTGGTTAAACCATTGTTCTTTATGCTATGAAAGAAGATCCACAGATAAGTAGTCACCAGAGGAGCCGATTGATGGGAAACGTGACGCCTGGCGGGTGATGCCGGTGCCAAAGAAAAATCGTGTCTCAATTTTGTTGGCCACTTCTGGATGGAAGCCTCCCATTAGTGCCTAGTAATCGCGCGTTTAGGAGTGGATACCGTAATTTTTAAATGCTGCCGTCGTTATTTTCGGAGGATTTCTCAACCGAATCAACCCTTAAATCGCCTGAAGTAAAAGTGTGCAACATCTTCATTGCCAATGTTGAAACGGCAAATTATGTAACAATCAAACCATATTCATGTTTATTCGTGTGATCTGTTAAAAACGGACTCTTTGAATCTGCCACCCAAATACTTGCAGGTTAAAAAAAAAAAAAAAAAAAAAAAAAAAAAAAAAAAAAAAAACTAATGCAGGATTGAAAAGTATCCAGTAGTGGCATCAGAAAGGAGCTATTCGTTTGCGGTCCTTGGAAAAAATTACATGTTTTGGTCAGTAGCGCACCGAGAGTTTCTTCATTTCTCTCTTTTCTCCATTAAAAAACGTATGTTAGACAAGGATGGACAAGGGGATAAAACCCCCTCCTTCTGTCCTTTTCCTACTTATACATTCAAATGGGAAATGAGAGAGATGGAAGAGATCCTGGTTGCGCCAGTGGTTTAGGTAATTTTAAGTACAACGTCATTTTTGCATAATTTTAAATTAGAATAAAAGCTAAAATTCGCTATATAGGTTGTGGCAAAAATTCGCAACAGATCCACTCGGTGATAAAATAACTCTCGACTCGAAAATTGGCAGATACGGGACGAGAACTCCACTTACTCCTACAAGCAGAATGAATGCAACCCGCAATAACACTTCCACGAACGAGATTACCCCGTCAATGAAATTTACTCTTTCGCGAGTGCAACTCCGTATATTTAGTGTGGGTACCGGTGATAAGTTCAAAAACCCAATTGGTTTCAATGAGTAGTCTCATGCAGTAGCGCACCGAGAGTTTCTTCATCTCTCTCTTTTCTCCATTAAGAAACGTATGTTAGACAAGGATGGACAAGGGGATAAAACCCCCTCCTTCTGTCCTTTTCCTACTCATACATTCAAATGGGAAATGAGAGAGATGGAAGATATCCTGGTTGCGCCAGTGGTCTCATGAATATTTATTGATTCAATTCCTTTTATACACGTCTTTCGTATACTCAACTCTACACTCGTGCTGATGAAAAAACGAGAATTTCGAGGTAATCCCTTAATCCCACTTCGTTTTTTAAATTTAATCGAACTCTCACCCAAATTGCAGTTATTAGGTACCTCATTTTGGAAGAATTTCGGCCTGAGCTGAATTGAATCATTTTTAAATTTTGGTATCTCCGGTAAATCGACGGTATAGCTCTACTCTCGGAATATTTTCGAGGCGATAATAATTTACCCTTTCATCATAAGCGTAGCAAAGTGTCAAAAAGGGGAGGGGAGGAGGCTTTTGAAAAGATATGACCTATTGTTTTTTGTTTTGTTTTTTGTTTTGCTTTATTTTTTTGCTGGTTCATAATTAAAATTGTAAGGACTCGGACAGTCGTAATACGATGAAAATACAGGTTATGATTCATAAGACATGCCATAATTGAGGCGTTTTATGTAAAAAGGGGTTCTTCGCGAAGAATCCCTTTTTTCGTAAAACACATTAATCGATTTGCCATATTAATAATAGTCTCTCACAAAAATCTCAGCTCAATATCTTGAAAACTCAGCGATTACGAGGTGTATTCATGAATCGAGGCTTCGTTAAATGGGCGTTGTGATGCGAGTTTCAAGTTCTCCAAAAATCGCCGAAAACTTAGATCGCGGTTTTGAGGGCTTAGGAGTCGTCAGAGCGTAAAAACGTATAGTATCTTTCATGTTGGAAATTATTCCAAGTACATGGGAATCGTATCAATTTTTCGATTCAATCGATAGTTCTCGATATATATCGATATAAAAGCATTTTGGGCTACACTTTTGGATATATCTGGCAACGCCGGCAAGATATCTTGAAGTACTATTTCTGGGTGAAAGTACATGCCATAAGGACCATCTCTGCCGAAAATCAGCTAATTATCATTTTTTCCTGCTATTTGGTGGTATCTTTAAGGCGGCGAGACCCGTTTCACGTAAAAAGGGGTTCCTAGGAGTCAACTTCAAAATATTGTGTAAAACACAGAAATACACGGATTTTAAAAAACTTTAAGCCATTATGTCCGTAAATAAACCTAGTTTTAGGAAAAAAATTTACATCAGCCATCTAGGGAGCCAGATTGGTAGAAATCAAATTGCAAGACTTTGAATGCGTTTTTCTTCCAATTACAAAACTGCAAAGAACCCCTTTTTACATGAAACGCCTCAATTGAGGTGCAAAAATGCAGTTTTCCACAATAAGGACTGTTTTGTGACGTTAAAATATGTAATAGAAATTGCATTGTCAAAATTTTACAGCGTCGTGAGTTCCACACAATCGTTGTGATCCTTCACCTTATAAATGGGTCTATTGCAAATTTTCGCAACAGCTAAAATGGGAATCTACTCTAATGTAAAAACACTTGAAAGCAAAATTAAAAGCATCAGAGAGTTCCAAAATTAACTCAAAATCTCAATAAATCCGTTGAACAAAATACAAGATGGCGGTTGAATGGTCGGGCCGCAATGCCGGAGGCCCATCTAATAGAAATGGGTCTGTTGCAAACTTTTGCTACAACTATAAAGATTGTTTCATCGTATGTAAAATTGCCCAAAAAGTCTATTGGTGGCATCAGAAAGACATGAAATGCGATGATAAACTCACAAGAGACGTATAATGAAATCCAAGATGGCGGTAAAATATCGAGCAATCTGTATGCATACACCTCTAACATCCAAGGATTGCCAACGTTGACAATCTCACAGCTTCAGAGGTTATGTGTTTATTTACATTGTGATTGGGTGCGATCGAGATTGTGAGGTTGGCTATCCTTGGATGTTCGTGGTGCATGCATACAGGTTGCTCAATATTTTACCGCCATCTTGGATTTCATTAAACATCGCTTGTGAGTTTTATACTGCATTTTATGACTTTCTGGTGCCGGCAATGGAATTTTCACGCGATTTTACGTGAGATTGAACACTCTATAGCGCTGTAGCAAAAGTTTGCAACAGACCCATTGTCAATGCTGAAAGAAGTAATCCATCAGAAAAGAAAGCTGCAGTTAAGTGGAACACCTTCATTGTCTTCCGCTTATTTGACCGCCATCTTGGATTTATCTTGAAACGCCGTTTGTGGGTATATGAGTGGATTTTGATACTTGTTGACGATGTCAAAATTACTTTTACGCGATTTTACAAACACTGGGGGGAAAAAAAAAGAAAGAAAAAAAAATTGTTTGAATTAACAATTCAATTTGTCCAGAATGGAGCCTTCAATTGGTTTTGTTAATTCAACCAAACAGAATGGTGAATCATCAAAATAAGATTGTTAATCTGACAAAATAGATTGTTTAATCAACAAAATGTGAGGCAAACTCTCAAACAATTTGTTGATTCAACAATCTATTTTGTCAGTTTAACAATCTTATTTTGTTGATTCACCATTTCGTTTTATTGAATTAACAAAACCAATTGAGGGCTCCATTCTGGACAAATTGAATTGTTAATTCAAACATTTTTTTTTTTTTTTAGTGAAGGAATCTACCTTCCATAGTACTGCAGCAAAAGTTTACAACAGACCCATTGATTGCTGCCACTGAAACCCCCCTCCCCCAAACGTGTAGATTTAGATTGAAAATTTGGCAATTTTTTACAGACACAAACATGACAACATCGCACGGAAGGAGAAACGAGTGCCTAGGGCAACGATATTTCAGGCGGTTTTTTTTCCTTAGAGTATGGAGCGTGACTTTACAGGGAAAGTAACTTGGGTAATTCAGTACTAAAACAGAGAAGCGGTTCGTGTTCTAAGAAGAAAAAAAAAAGCTGAATTCAGCAGTCTTCGGTGGTGAAAAAGATAGGAGGGGAGGGAAGGGAAGGGAAATTGGGAGGAGAGAGAGGGGGGAGAGGGAGAGCAAGAGAGAGAGAGAGAGAGACAGTGAGAGAGTGAGTGAGAGAAGAAGAGGAAGAAAGAAAAATCACCCGACCGACCGCGGCGGTATTCGGACCTTAACCCTCGTTACGGATCGAACAACATAGCCCTCGCCAAGGGTCGAACTTAAATAATAATATTATCCGGGGAAAAAATTGGTGGTAGGAGGCGGAAGGCAAGAAGGAGGGTGGGGGGAGGGGGTTTAGCCGACGAAGTTATGAAAGCGAAGTCGATCGGTCAAAAGCTTCAAGTATGTTTACAACTTTGTCATCTAAGCTACCCGATCTTTGCTGTATCAGTTACACCATTCTCGGATACGGCGCAACTCGCTGCCAGGAAAGAGAAACGCGGAAAAGTGCAGGTTGAAATGATGAAATCCAAGAGAACACACACGTTCAGCCAAAACTCTGTAAAGGCCACACTGAAAAAAAAAAGTCATTACCAGAAACACAACGATATAAGAACCGAAAAAAGGGATGGGACCCAGAATTCTTGTGCTTGTATACGTACCATAGTTCATTCTTAGTAATTTTGAGAAAAGTCTAGTATACTGTGACCATATTTCTGATAGCCACACTAGAATTCGATTACACGAGAGAGTTTGATTATATAATCTGTGATCGTAAAAAAAAATGGCGTAACCGTCCCGGGAATTACCTCCCATAGTGTATATTGAATGCATAATTCTCATTAATTAATGACTATTAGAGGAGAATTCCTTAGACTCTACACCCGCGCGAAAACGTACAGAAAGATCATGTAACACAACAGAGTTTGAATCAGTAAAAAATAGAGGAGTCAAAAACATTCAAGGAACCACAATTACCGGCGCTTAAATCATTTCTTCGGTAACTCTATTCAAATCATACAGCAGATTCTTTCTTTTCCTGCACTTTCTTTATGAGCATCAGACGAGTAAAGAGAGGGAGGGAGAGAGAAAGAGAAAGATAAAGAGAGAGAGAGAGAGAGGGAGAGAGAGGGAGAGAGGGAGAGAGAGAAAGAGAGAGAGGGGGAGGGAGAGAGAAAGAGAAAGAGAGACCTAGGATACAAGACTGAGGAAATCGAGTTTCAGACACAAAAATATGATTTACTCAGCGGTGCGGAAATAAATAATTTATGATTTTTGAAAAGGACTTATCTGTTTGGATAAGCGAGAAGGAAACGGGGGACAGAGGAGAGGAAAGGAGACTAGCTTCAAAATGTTTGCTCTTCCAATTTTAATTCTTATAATCCCCCGCACCCCCTGTGCCCTGCCCCGCGACCAGCCCCTCCCCCTCCCTCGGCATCTACCTCTTTCTTCCGCAACGCGCGCTTTAAAACGTCTTATTTCTGGGTACCTGCCAGATTCATTCATGCTAGATTTATAATGGTTCTTTTCATAAAAAAAAAATGAGACTTATGAATGAAAAGTCTTTGCCAGATATAAATCATTCAAAAATGGGGGGGGGGGGCTTGCGTTTGTTCAAGAGCGCATACACGCGGGTGAAAAATGTTAATGATAGTTAGAGAAAAAAAATAATAATAATACAAAAAAAAAAAAAAAAAAAAAAAAAAAAAACAGGGATCACAGAAAACCGAGTAAAATGCGACTTGTTGTTCTCTAATTTATCTAATAAAGTTCTCTTAAAATAAGACGCCAGTTCTTTTTACCGCATGAATAGAATTAAACGAATGAAAAATTCTTTGGGCATGGTGAGTTTTCAATGGTTCTGGCGGAAATGAAACTCCCTTGAGGACGAGATATCCGTCAATGACTATGGACGAACGAGCGCTGAGGCTGAGGCTTCACTTCACACTCACCTTGCATGTTCTCAAAGCATGCATTTTGATGAAAGCGAAAACCCGACTTTTAGAAATTAAAACCAGTCAAAACGAGAGAGGAAAGGAAAAAATATAACATGCTTTATCATTATGCGTTGCTAAAAGCGGCGCATAATTATGCCTTGAGGTCGATGACCTCCACGAGGCCACGGGCATGAATTGGAACGCACTTCACCGCCAGCTTTAATTTGAAACGAACTTTTGACAGACAAAACTTTATAACTTCACACTTATTTCAAAATGGAAGAGGATAAAAAAATTATAACATGAATGCAGGTTACAAAACAATTGCACTACAGAATTTTTTTTGAGTTCAAAAGATGTATCTTACATTATAAAAGTTGCAAAACTTTTGATGGAATATCTATAAAAAAGAAAACGGGCGAGGTAAATTGAACTTTTATGAAAACGACCCTTGAAATTTCTCTCGAAATGATGAACCCAGGTATGGAACAGTTTTTGAGAATAGTTCAAAAATACATTTTTACTGATTAGTTTACACACACTTAAACACCAGAAAAAGGGCATACGAACATTTTTTTCAATTTGGAGTCCACAATATTTCCGCCACTTTTCATTCAGCATGTATAAATAGATACCTCGAAAATCGTTTTGAGTGCTTCTTTCTGCTCCAATTGAGCATCATAATTAATTTTTTCACATTAAATCAATGCTTTTCTTACAGGCTGTTTAGTTTTTTATTGCTCCTGAAAAATCGGTTTTTTTTCACGTACTTCCTTTTTCCGGGTGTGCATTCATAAAAATGTTTAAGATCAGAACAACTGATACCTTTTCAGAAAACAAGATCATACTCACAACTATTATCGAAGCGGATACATTAAATATCTAGTTGGCACAGTGGCATCATTTACCTGAAACAAGAAAGTAATATGTTTAGTTTTTAACAGGATAGATGGCTGCTAAAATTCAAAGAATCATTTACAAACCTTCATTTTGTCTTTCAAGCCCCCCCCCCCCATTAGTTTGGTGTCTGACTATAAAGAAAATCTTCGGAAGATTCGAGGGGAGTTAGATCACAATCAAGCCTTTTTAGTAGTCTTTGCCTTGCCTTTGGGCTATGCAGTATACACGTGCATCTTTTTCGTTCACCCGCAGGCCCTCGTACGATGATTTCGTACCTATGCAAACTCTCCGTGTATCATTGGAAATATGTGTAAATAACTGGCAGTGGAAGAGAAATCCCCAATCCCCATGTCAGTCGAAACTTTGGGCGAATAGGCACGTATTTCAAACGAAGGACTGCAAGACGCAAGTGATCAAACAGGTAAAATGCATGTACTATGGCGTTCAAAAGAAAGTATGCTTATAGGAATTTTCATTATTTCATCGGAGCATCGGAGATTATGAATTATTTCGCGTTGTGATTGGTTGTGATCGATGTTGGGAGGTTGGCCATCTTGGATGTTCATGGTGCTTGCATACAGGTTGCTCGATATTTTACCACCATCTTGGATTTCAGTTAACTGCCTCTTGTGAGTTTTTTATTTCATTTTATGACTTTCAGCTGCCACCAAAGGACTTTTCACACGATTTCACACGAGATTGATCACTCTATAGCAAAAAGTTTGCAAAAGACCCATTAGAAGGTACTCCCCAAGTGTAACCCTCTCATTTAACCTCCTTCTTAGAATTTTGTCAAACGCATTAATTTAGTTTGTAAGTCGATTTTGAGACTCTATGAAGCTTTCGATGTGATTTTCACGCGAATTTACATGCGAAACGACCCTTTGTGCCGTTGGAGCAAAAGTTTGTGACAGAGCCACTTCCTAAAAAATCGCATTTGATACTTGGAATACTTGGTTGATACTGGGAAAGGAAGGAACAAGCATTGTGAGTTTTGGTGTTAAATAAATTAAATAAACTAAAAGACCGAAACAGGTCGGAAAGGGAAATTTAAAATGCGGTGACTGCCAGAACTCGGCTGACTACCTACTCGAGAATTTCAACTAATTGCGTCGTTAATTATGCTTTTTTTTTCATCTTGATTTTTTCTTTTTAATTATTTCATTTGGTCGCTTTATAGAAATGGCGAGAGAAACCGAATAACGCTAATCCTCACCCCTTAACTGGTTTTAAGAATGTTTTTCAATCCTGTCCTCAAATTTACCGAATTGCGGTAATTAATCCCTTTTCGCAAAGTTGTAGTCGAGCACTGGTTAATTACTTCCCGAGAGAAATTAATTAATCAGGAGCCTCGTAGTCGTACTAGACAAAACCTTTCGAACAAAAACATTTGCGGGAGAAAAAAAAAAAAAAAAAAAAAAAAAAAAAAAAAAAAAAAAAAAAAGCAACCTTGACGCATTACACGAGTTTATAATTTTATATCTTGCATTCTAAGAAACGGGAAAGACTTTTAATTCTTTTAATTGGAACGCACTTTAGAATAGTGCGTATCTAAAGAAAAAATTGAAAAAGAAAACCATAGAAAAATGATTATTTTGATAAATTTTACGTGCGTCACGCACTTGCCGATGCCCTATACTTTATGAAATCTTCACTGTTTTTAGAAAACTAAGACTTATGAAAAACAGGAAAATGAGAGATACTGGTTAATAATCTTTTCACGTCATTTTCCCTGAAAAAAAAAAAATGTTTTTATGTTGATATCATTTCGGTTATTTAGAAAAAAAATTGTCTAATTCGGACGATTCTCATAATTGCCTCCTATTTATTACACACTCTTGTTTCAGAGTTTTTGGACGAAGTGTGCGGCAATTGATATCGGACAATGCCCCAAGATTTTTAGCAGGATGAATCTTTCTTGAGTCAGAGTGTTAACCAATTACTTGAAATAATTTTTGAATCCCTAATTTTTCCTTGATCTTTCATATTACATCGAGATTTCCATAAAAAATAAATGATATAATATTGCTGAAAAAATTTGAGCATTTTTGAAGTCAAACGTCAAAAAGTTGGGAGATTAGATGAAGCTAGTTTACAATTCGGTTTCCCTCTAGGTTTTCTTCGAGAAAATAATTTCCTACAAATAAAGGTTTTCCCTGATGCTAGACACCCAGCTGAACGTATTTTATTGAAATGACATTGTAGTTTCCCCCAAAAAATTCAAAACCTTGTCAAATTTAAGTTTCATACTGGTCAATATCGCTGAGGATCTGAGGGGATTGGGGAATGACCATAAAAAATTCGGGTATTTTTTTTTATTTTATTTTTTTATTTTTGCAAAACTTTGCATTCACTAATTGTAAGTGCCGAGTCTTCCTATTCTTCAACAAAGATGCCGCATACCACCTAACTGGCCTAACCTAAAACTGCGCATCGCTCCGACGCACAGTATTTCAAAACATGGAATTTTTGGGACAAAATTTTCCGGATATATAGCAAGATTATTAAGAATAATAAATAGCACGATAATTTGAAAGTGTGTAAACTCGTTTCTTTTAGAGCTTGAAATGAGCCAAATACATGGTTTATTCAATAAAATATCAACTTTAAAAATATTTATTCAAAGCAAATAAACAACAAATTACGTCCGGAAAAAGCCATGTTTAGATCCACTGTGTGACAGCCTCAAAACGAGCGTCAACGCAAGTGTCGCCAAACCTACGAAATCTGATGTTTAATTCCAATTTGAATCAATGCAAAATATAAAGCTTCAACCAAAATTCTAGAAACACTGCTTAGATACAGTGTTGTCAGATGTACCGATGCCTATACCTTTAATATCCCCCTTCTCAATCAAGATTAAAAAACAAAAAAGTAAAAACAAAAATCCCGGAATGTGGCAACGTTGATTGTAAAATCAATGTGATTCCAAAACTACGGAGGCTCCAGACCGTATATTTACCATTCAAAGTTAATGCAAAATATACCCGTTTCAAACCAAAAACAGGAGAAACTGATGAAAAGCCAAGTGATACCCTTTCCACGACAAGTCAGTTCAATTGATTAGCGGATTACCTGCGTTGCGTGAAGGGATCTGAAACGTATAAAACTTATTGTTGGTTCAAAAACACGAAGTCCTTGAACCAGAAGCACGTTTTTTTTTTGCTTTGGTTTTTGTTTTTGTTTTTCCTCTCTCCCGGACACGCGATCTGCGAATAAATAACTGCGTAATCATGGACGTAACTGAAAATAAAATAAGCTATCAAATGTTGGCGCGATTCGTGGAGGTAGTATCCATGGCCCTCGTGAGCCGAAGAAGAAGGGAGGGATTATTACATAATATTACGACAGATATGCGATGAATTCAGCCGTCCCACACAGCCGATTTTTCTTTTCGCAATCACAAAAAAATTGATCCATTATGTAATTTTTTTCACCCAAGTTAAAATACGATACATTTAAATACACAAAATTTTAGAGAAAGAAATAAATTCTGTCCCTAAGTTAGATAATTCCAAGTGCTGGTGACGCTAGAGTTTTCTACGTAAAAGCCCTAATTTTCGTTAAATTGTTGAATATTTGGATGTAAGCGGGACATACTTTGGTTTCTCCTCTAGATATGTTTCTAGACTTCTAAAAATGGGCAACATACTCAAAAATAGTCACCGAACTATGTTCAGCTCGTACCTACTTAAACATTAACTGAAATTTCTGATTTCCTGAGAGAGGGAAACTTGAAAAAATTCGATTAATTTCCATGCAGTAATGGTTATATTGCAACCTGACCACCTGTAAAAACCGTGACACACGTTTTACAGGTTACCAAGATGGCGCCTTCTTTCCTTAAATAAGAATGATTTCTCGTTTGCATCGAGTTATCATGTTATGTTTGATATTTTTTTGAAATTCGCCTCTACACAGCATAAAAGATAATTGAAGGTCAAAAATGATTTCGACCCTCTTTGATACCAAATGTAAAAAACTTTGGTGTTGCAAGGCTTTAAAGAGATGGACACGTTGCAGTCAGAGCGAGGCTGACTAAGCGACGACCGCGACGAAGAGAGCCTTACCTACTTTTTGAATAGATAAATATTCGTACTCGCCTGTGTTGTTTTTGCATACACTCGAAATTGAAGGCGCATGGTCTCGCTGCGGAACAGAAGTTTAACGTAGACGGGAGATGGTGCGCGCTCGGTAATCTGTGTACACTTACGAAACCGATTAATCCAAATATTTGTCTTGTAGATACAAAATATGCATTCTTACCTCTTTTCTCATAGTATCCAATAAGAATTGAAAGTGATAGAAACTATGCAAATGGATTTTGGTCCCAAAAACGAGTTTGTCTGAAGATTTGAAATTATTTAATGATTACATTTTTGAGTTGAAAATGCCTACGATTTGAGCCGAAACGTCCTTAACAAATTTTTTTGCGCGTTTCCCTGCATTTTCCCTTACACCCGTTTCTTTTATCCACTGAAAAAAGTGGGTTGTGGCGTAGGCACGAATTTGGGTTCACCGGCCACAATTTGGATCAATTTTTTGCATAGGACACAATCAGATTGTGTCAACAACGGACTCTGATTGTGTCCCATGCAAAAAACTGATCCAAATTGCGGCCGGTGAACCCAAATTCGTGCCTATGACACAACCCACTTTTTTCCGTGCCCTGACTAATAACTGATATCAGAGAAAGGCAGTGGCGTCGCGTGCCATCTGGCAACAATGCAACTGCTCCATTTAAACTCATTAAATATATTTAATTTTCCTTGTGCACTGTGCACCCCCTGAATTCGACCTTTTACACGAGTTTAAATGGGTAGAATACATTGTTGCCAAATTGCACGCGACGCCACTGGAGAAAGGGGAGTCAATGAATGGACGCTAGGTGAGATGAGATGAGATATGGGAGAGAGGGGATGGCGTTTGATACAAACGAAGTAATCCGTCAGAGTTCAAAATTGACCTCGCGATGAGATGTTATCGGCATAGAGCTAGAAGGGGGGGCAACCCTTGTTTATCCCACACTTACTTATGCCGCGAATATAGACTAGGGAGAGGGATGACGGGGAGGTGAAATGAAAATAAAATAAATTTGTGGGAAGAGCCAAGAGTAATTTGTTTCGGGGAGGATGCGACCGTAAAATTCTAGCCGGAAATTCGACGATAAACAGAAGTGCCATTTAGTAGCGTAGTGAAGCAGGCAGGGCAGATGCAGACACGATGAAGCGCCCCATACAAAACACACACGAATCGCGAGGCAAGTGGGGGTTTCTTCTTATTCTTCTCCTTTTTTTTTTTTTTTTTAAATAGTTCCACGTTTACGAGGGAGTTGCGCGCTACAGTATTCATGACCACCGAGTATCGTATAATAAACTAATTCAAGTACGATTGCTTACACCGCCAAAGTAGATCTTTGACAAAACACGCGCAGTTTTTGGTGGGGGGGGATCCCCCCCCCCCCCATATGAGTGGATATGAGTGGCTGGATCGAAAAGACAACGTCCACAAAGTGTTTTTTTTTTTTTCTCTCTTTTTTCTCTCCTTTTATATTTTCGTGGATGTGGCTCAGCATAGTTGCAAGTTTTGGTCCGCGTTAAGATTTTCTGGGTTGGACTATACAAATACAATCATGGTCTAATCATGGTACACTGCACTATGGTCTGAGGTTGAAAAAGGGTGCCCAAAAATCAGTGAAAAAAGTCATAAAAAATCATGATTTTCGACCTTTCAAGATTGATTTAAAACTTTCTAGAGAATTTTTTAGGTTTGAATTAACACCCCCCCCCCCCCAGGATTTGACACATCTCAAACTAGAAGAAAAATTTGAGAACCAAAAAAAAAAAATTGTTTTCTCATTCAGCGCATTTAAGTTAAAAAAGCTTTCAACTTCAGGGAAGAATGTGTACACAATTTATTTTCGACCAAAAGTTCCGTAAATTGTAAGTGAAAATAGACATTAGGGTCACTTCGGTGGTCAGAGTTTAAGGGGTCAAACAACAAGTGAGAAAAAAAATAAAAAGAAATATCATAAGTACCCCCCCTCCATACAAAAGTTTAAATGACGCTCCTGCTTTTTACCTGCGATAGGGGGGGGGGGGGTTAGTTAAGAGGGGTGTGTACTGACTAGGGACCAGTGGAGGTTCGCGCAATGTGGCAACATTGGATTCCCTCGATTTAAACTTCAAATAATCGATTCTTTGGTGAGGCGCTATAACTCACCTCGAATCGATATTTTTGCATACGTTAAACGCAGGGCTGCCGTTCTGCGTATAATCAATGCTATTTTGCAATCCACCGATGATTCCACCGGTTGAGAAAAGATTACACAATTCAGTTCAGTGCATGACTGTAATAAACTAAAATACTCGCATCTGTAATCTTTTCTCAACCGGTGGAGTCGTCGATGGCTTTAAAAAACTTGCGGATGTTTTAATTAATCAACGGAGTCTTCACCGATTAAGGAAATATTACAGATCAGAGTATTTTCGTGCATTACAGTCATGCACTGAACTGAACTGTGTAATCTTTTCTCAACCGATGATTCATCGGTGAATAGAAAAATAGCATTGATTATACGCAAAACGGCAGCCCTGGTTAAACGGCAACACAGCATGATTTCCTGGTTGCACGAGCTGTTACTGGGTTCAAATGGCAAGAAAACAGGGGATCTAAATAGCACGAGCCGGCGAGCCATCACTGCACTATGGTTTGAAATCATCAAAAATTGGCCAAAAGTCAGAAAGTAAATTTCTTATAAATTCGTCGCTTATAAACTTTCAGCTTCAATTTTATGCACAGAGAACACTTTGAACACGTAATTTAAACTTAAAAATGACAAAGACAGGTTTTAAGAATAAGCGTAAAAACTAGAAAAAGATTATTTTCGATGCCTTTTTTTCACCGAGTTTTGGCCACTTTTTTCTGATCTCACAAGGGGAGGCTCAGAAGTCGCCGCCTCCGATTTTGAAAACGATTGCACGAAAATGTAGCTAAAGTAAAACTATGAGACCCGTGTTTCTCACTTTTTGCCAATGGGCCTTCCTAAAGCGTCAGGAATTTTTTGAAAGTTGCCGAAATTCACGTAAATATTCGGAACGCTCTCCGCTCGGGTTTTTTACGTGAATTTCGGCAACTTTGAAAAATTCCTGACGCTTTAGGAAGACCCATTGGCAAAAAGTGAGAAACACGGGTCTAATAGTTTTACTTTAACTACATTTTCGTGCAATTGTTTTCAAAATCGGAGGCGGCGACTTCTGAGCCTCCCCTTGTCAGACCATAGTGCACTGGTAGGGACTGATTACCAGATAATACTAAAAAAAAAGGAACTCGACACGGCAACGTCCAATGGGCTCTGCCCTCATCCTCCTTCAGAATCATTTCAGTAAGTGTCCGAACTTATATCTTGAAGTATCAGCACTCACTTCTCTTCAGAATACATCAAATAAACTGCGAGAATGTCATCGTTTGAAAGCGAGTTCACCTAAACGTTGCGCTTCATCAATCGGATTCTCGAATATACAGCCAACACCACACGCCGCGCGGGGCTCTCGTATCAAAAAAGTACACGTGAGATTGAGTACAAATGCGCGCAACCCGCTACGCTAACCCCCTCCTCCCCTCCTCCCATCCCCCATTCACCCGCCCACCCCAGTACAATCCTAACTCCTACAACAACCATTGCACTCCACCCCCCGGACGCCCCCGGCTCACACTCAATCAAATCTCAGCTTGCGTGAGCTGTCGCTCTATATCGTCAGTGTAAAAGTATACAGCAGCGGCGAGACAGAGAGGCAACATCATTGATCGCGTACAACGCGCTATACATTTATCCATTCATCTACAGTGGCAGTTTAATGAGTAACCTGCGTAACTGCCATGGAGGATTTTTAGGTTAGGTTTAGAGTGTAGTTTTGTCCATTTTGTCACATATGTATTTAAACGCAAAGAAACAGAGGCTGGAACATGCTTTGATCAATGGTGCGCCTGCACTAAAACATGCGGAAATAAATGGACAAAAGTACAATTTAAACCTAACCTAAATATGATTCAAATTGGTTACGCAAGTTCAACATTAGACTGTCGCTATAGATAAATGTATAGCTCGTTGAAGGCGTATAGTGTATAGACGGTTTTAATGCGAAGTCAACAGTTAGCCAACAACCACAACAATGCACTTCATCGGTCGCAATCGGTTGTGATAAAACTCGCGTAGCGTTCCAAACTATATCATGCACTCTCCCGCGTGACCCCCATGTATATCCATCTCTTTCTAACTTCGAAATTCGTATACAGGACCTTGTTTTACGACATATTATTATCAAAATCGCATTGAAATGCCTCAAGAAATTCATTTCTGCCATAAAATTTCACAAAATAAGTCTCTATGTACGATTTTTGAAATTAGAGTGAGATGGCAGTACATAGGGGTCACGTAAGAGCGAGAGAGACAAACTGGATTTGTTTGCAACGCTCATCACCGGCAGTCGCCATTACTAAAACCCTCTATACCCACTTGGATTTTACGACTTGCCCGATGCTCCAGCTACTTCGTACCGAAAATCTCCAAAATCAAGGCACTGCGTACAGGCAAAATAGAGAGATCGATTAGGTATTCGGATGAAAAGTGTGCGGTTTTTTTGGCACGAAATTAAGAATCAATGAGTTCGAGTTGCTGCTCTTGTCTGCGGCTAGGCGTGCTATCTGGAAAATCAGCATTTTAGCTGCCGAAACGACCTCACCAAAATTGTTCTTGCGTATTTTCCAGCATTTCCCCATTCAAGATTTTTTTTTTCTTTCGAGTCAAGTCGTCGCTGGTTCGTTTCCTATTTTGTTTCGTACTGTAGCTGACTAGCTGTGACAAAACTTTGAGATCCCATCAGTGAATGGGTCTGTTGCAAACTTTTGCTACAACGATTAAGAGTAATTAATCTAATGCAAAATCGCCTGTAAAGTCCATTGGTGGCATCAGAAAGTCATAGAATACAGTAATAAACTCACAAGAGGCGTTTATTTAAGTCCAAGATGGCGGATAAATATCGAGCAACCGATGCACCGTGAACATCCAGAATGGCCAACTTTGACAACCTCACTGGAGGTAGAGGTTATGTGTTTGTTTACGTTGTGATTGGCTGTGATCAAGGACGTTATATCATATGGACGGTCCGCTCCTATTCTCCGCCGTGGTGGGAGATTATATTCCGCTCCATGCGTGCATGCGACGGGCGGGCAACGAGTGCGGGGGCTTGGTGCTCCACGCATCGATGCAGATAGTACAGCAGCATATGTTGGAATGCTTGCCGCGCTATCTTTTTTCGTGCTTTTCTCATTTCCAGTTGATTTTACCAAAAAAATGGCAAGAGTCGAAATTAAAGCTGAGGAAATTTCCTATCTATATTCCACTGCCACTTGTAATCGTCTTTGCTTGTATACACTTAATTGCCTCAGTGAGATTTGAATTGTCATGATTTTGGAGCATCTGATGCAAAGTCGGAGGCCGCGGCAGTCAACGTTTGATGACTGTTGAGCCGCGAGTGAAAATAAAAGTTCCCACACAAATCTCTCGATGAGACAGTCCATATGATATAACGTCCTTGGCTGTGATCGATATTGTGAGGTTGGCTATCCTTGGATGTTCGTGGTCCATGCATACAAATTGCTCGATATTTATCCGCCATGTTGGATTTCATTAAATGACTCTTGTGAGTTTATTATTGCATTTTATGACTTTCTGATGTCACCAATGGACGTTTCAGGCGATTTTACATTAGATTAAACACTCTTCATCGTTGTAGCAAAAGTTTGCAACAGACCCATTTTCTCACGTGATCTGGCGTCACAGCGGTTTCGAGAGAAACTTGAAAAAAATTGCGTCAGCGTGAAGAAAAGAAGAAGAAAAATAAGGAGAAGAAGAATAAGGAGTAGAGGATGAAGAAGGAGGAGAAAGAGAAGGACGAGGAGAAAATGACGGAAGCGACGTAAATACGAGCCGATCGCGAAAAAACCGCTGTTTACTTTTCACAAAAGAAAAGAGGTTAAAGGAGCGCCTTTGGAAAGAAAGGGAGATGGGAGGGAGAGAAGGAGGTAAGGGGGGGGGGAGGGGGGAGGACGAAGGGTGAAGGGATACAGTTGATCACATTGGCAGTTCATTTATCACTTTCTAATGCTCCGATCGCGGATGAAACCGATTCGTGATACCGCGAAACAGGCGACGAAGTTATTTATTTTCATCAGCATTAATCGCTTCTCAGAAATTCAAACTCTAAACGGTGTGGCGGTTAAAAGACGGTTCAATGTAAATATACCACCGAGACCGAAAAGAGAGGAGGACCGGGTTTTAGTTATACGCAGACGGGGAAAAAAGGGGATTTAAGATTAATACAATGAGATATTTATTGATGAAAGTCGTCCAAGATTCCTAAGCCCTTTGTAATGAATGGTTCAGATTTGAAATAATCTGACTTACAATGGGTCTGTTGCATAATTTTTGTTATAGCCTTATAAAGGGTTGATTCTGGTGTAAAATCGCTTGAAAATCACATTGAGAGCATCAAATAGTCTCATAATCCACTCATAAACTCATAGGAGGCGTTTTAAGGAAAGCCTAAGATGGCAGTTGGACGCGGTCAAATTAACCATGCATGCATGCAACACGAGCAGCAAACATGGCCGACGAAAGCAGGCATTTGGTCCAGCGTTTCCATTTCATGACTCGGCAGTGGCGTCGCGTGCAATTTGGCAGCAATGTAATCTATCCATTTAAACTCACGTAAAAGATCGAATTCAGGGGGTGCACAGTACACAAAAAAATCGATATATTTAATGAGTTTAAATGGAGCAGTTGCATTGTTGCCAGATGGCACGCGACACCACTGTGACTCGGGCAAATCGACACAAAACGTGAATTATTCACCGTAATAATCACAAATACATAGGGTGTCCCAAAAGTACTGCCCCTTTTTTTATTCCGGGCGAACGGTAGCAGATATCAAAATGCGGCTTATGTAGGGTTAAAGTGCTAGTAAATACCTATAAAACAAGACCAGTCTGAGCTCCCTAAGTAAACAATTGACCAAGTTACAGTGTTTTGAAAATGACGTGTCGAGCTGACCCCTGCAGGATTTTTAGCAATTTTTTTTAGAGAAAAAAAAAAAAACATTCACAGAATCAAAACTTCTTCCGAAAACCAACATTTTGTCTCTCCTGGGGTGACAATCACTAAGGAATACTACTGCCCTGTCTGTTGAAACTACGAGAGCACATTGCCAAGAAGCGGCCAGAGTTGAAGGAGACGTGGCTCCTGCACCAGGACAACGCCCGCCCCCACACAGCCCAGTTCACTAAGGAGTTCATGGATAAACGCGGGATTGTCTGTCTTCCACATCCCCCCTACATCCCTGATCTCGCACCTTGCGACTTTTGGTTGTTCCCTGCGTTGAAGAAGGGCCTTCGAGGCAAGAGATTCAACTCAATCGACGAGATCAAAAGAGCTGTTGAAAGTTTTCTCAACAACCTCAAGAAAGAAGATTTCGAGAAAACAATTTTGCAGAAGTGGGCAGAACGGTTGCAACGCTGTGTCCAAAGCGAAGGGCGGTACTTCGAAAAGGAAACAAATGTGGAGTCATCCAGTGAAGAAGAATAAACGGTATCAATCTTGGTGAGATTCTGTGAAATTAATTTATTTCTAATAAAACGACTTGAATTTGATTTTTTTTTTTTTTTCTCCAAAAAAAAAAAAAAATGCTAAAAATCCTGCAGGGGTCAGCTCGACACGTCATTTTCAAAACACTGTAACTCGGTCAATTTTTTATTGACGGAGCTCAGACTGGTCTTGTTTTATTGGTATTTACTAGCACTTTAACCCTACACAAACCGCATTTTGATAGCTGCTACCGTTCGCCCGGAATAAAAAAAGGGGCAGTACTTTTGGGACACCCTTTGTAATAACAAGGATGTGAAATTTATCGGGGGAGGGGGGGGGGAGGAGAGAGAACGCACAGAATGACACAAAATGTAGGTTTTTCTGTTTTGATGTAAAATCTTTGGATCAGACACGGGATAAACCTTTGAGTTTCTTCATCAAACTGATTTTCAATGTAAAAGCGTTTTTGATCTAATGATCTATAAATTATTCATCTTTAGAATTTACTGACAACAAATAATTTCATGAGTGATTTTACAACTTTTCAGGGAATTTTAAGGCCTAACTATATGCTTTTGTATGATAGTTTTATTTGAAACGGCACAGACTTTATGTGGACTTCATCATCGCTGCAGCGTGGCAATTTTGACCCCTGCATCCGAAAAAGTAAGTATTAATTTGAAAATCCCTTTGGTCTAATTTACGAACGCTCCAGCTAAACAGACCCTTGCATGAGGTTAAACAGAATCGGTATCCGATGCCAACGCTTTAGAAAGTAAATATCAGAGTTGTAATCAATCCCTGCGTTCTTTTCCTTGAAAAGTTAAAAATAAAAAATCAAACAACCGAACAAACGAAAGCAAGGGCGAATTTTGTAACCCCCCCCATATTTTTATCCTATGCCCCTTTCGCTATTTTCCCGAACAATGTATGTTCTTTTCCAGTCCACTTTTCCGTTTTCCGTTTGCAGTTTTTTTTTTTTTTTTTTTTTTTTTTTTTTTTTTTTTTTTTCCATGTTTAAATACGGTATTTTTTTGAGAGAATGTTTTTAATCCGTGTAATTATTTGCACGATATGTGCTCACCCGTCCCGGGTTGCAAAATTGCGGAAAAGATAGGAGGACTTAATCCACACACTTATTTAAGTGAAATTCGATTTTTCGCTAAATCGGGAAACCCTGTACCGACCTAAAATCATAATAGCCAAGACTTTTCTGCAGACTGAGCACTCATGAAATTACAGGCTTGATATCTTTCCCAGAGATGAAACGCTAGGAAATTGAGTTCGGATCGACTCTCAAAGGAGGTCACTCCTTTTCTCAAGCGGTGGAGTCGTTATTCACTTTGAAAAAAATTGGGGATATTTTGATAATTTATCAGTGATTCTACATATTGCGGAAATATTACAGATGCGAGTTTTTTCGTGCAGTACAACGTCCTAAACTGAACTGAGCCGTGTATAATCTTTTGGTCAATCGGTAATATCATGGGTGAATTAAAAAAAAATTTCATTAAATCTACACTTACAGTGACAGCTCTCAGGGTACCTATGCTTTGTTTTCTGGCATTCCGCGTTGTAGACCGAAAATGGAGAAAACTTTTGTTACATGCACCTGAATAGTTAGTTCTTGCAAAAAAAAAAAAAAAAAAAAAAAAAAAAAAAAAAAACAGCGAAAACAGCGAAAACTACGCTTAAAACATTGAAAAATTACAAAATTCACTCACTGACACACACAATGACTATAAATTTAAGGCGCAATGGCGGTGCTATGCAAGTACCATACGGAGATTTCTATCTATTTAGCCTATCTCTCTCTATACAAACATACAGAGGAAAGTCCAAAATTAAAGGTACACGTAACAGGGTCTTCATATTTTCTACCAGGTTTGCTGAAAAAGCCTCAGCTATCGGTGGTAGATAATCTACTGACTATGTTTCGTTGTTTCTACCACGGTGAATTTTTCATCCACCACGGTAGGTGTTTTACTATGAAGGACCAGCGAATAAATCTACCAGCATAGTAGGAAAATCCGTGGTAGAAAAAACACTGGATCACGGTTGCTGTGGCTTTTTCAGAAATCCTGGTAAATAATAGGAAGTCTTCCGGGTCATACGTCTACCGAATTTTTTTTCGTGTAGAAATCGCTAATGGTAAGTACTATCGGCGAATTAAAGATTGTCGCGAGGTTTTCACTAGCTAAGTTTAGCCTTCAAAGGTTCTGTGTCGGCCACTCTTCATACTCCTCACACCTTGCAGGTGAGAGGCCAGCGCGGGCGGGGGCGAGAAAGCCGTTGCAGATCAGTCCCACACACACACACCTATAACTGAAAGTGTGTGTGAAAATCTCGCGACAATCTTAAATTCGTCGACAGTACATGCGTTGCCGCCGCCTTAAACTCTAAAGTCATTTCGTGAGTCTACAAGTGAACTTCGCAATTTTTTCAAGCGCTCATCGTAACATTCGCTGGAGTTTACTCAAGAGCTAAAGTAATTCTCAGGAGGTTACATTGAACATGGAACCTCCGCACAGGATCGATACTTTAGTATGAGTTCAGATGAAAGGAAAACGACGATCGATTCTTCATAATCCACTGATGGTAATAACCTATTAGATACCGGTTATTCGGCTCGATGACCACTGCTAAATGGGGCTATTGCACACTTTTGCTATAAGCGATTTAATAGTCGATTATGGCGTAAAAACCTCAAAAAATAACGATGGCGGCACTAAAAACTTCCAAAATCCACTCCTAAACTCAATAAACGCAGTTATTTGCGGGAGCGTAATGGTGGCCGAAGGCACTAACAATGGGAGATTCCCATCTAACAATTCTGAAACTCCATCAAGAAGTGACCAATAAGAGACTACTTTCATTTGACACCGGTGTCACTAGGTGTTGCGGCACCATTCATCGGATGTGGATCATCACTCTGATGACTAATTACTCTGTGAATCATCCTTGTCAACATAGAAAGAGTGACGAAATTAAGGTAGGAATCTCCCATTGTTAGTGCCTTCGGCCACCATTACGCTCGCGCAAATAACTGCGTTTATTGAGTTTAGGAGTGGATTTTGGAAGTTTTTAGTGCCGCCATCGTTATTTTTTGAGGTTTTTACGCCATAAGCGACTATTAAATCGCTTATAGCAAAAGTGTGCAATAGCCCCATTCATCGATATGCTAGTTGAGATCTGGCAACGAAGGAGAGGGAGGAGGTTTAACTATGGGAGGCTGTTATCTTTTGAGACATTGGGAGAGTACTGGGACAAGCGAGACCGAGCAAATCATGTAGAGTAGAGAGAGAACGAAAGGGCACAAGCCACCCGTAGCGTAGATGGTGATTGGGGGGGGGGGGCGGAAAATTATTTGTCGTGAAAGGATAGGAGGCTGAGACCGGGCGGTAGCGAGAGGGGGGAGGTCCTAAATCTCAAAGCACTGAGCTACCGTTTTCTTACTCCTGATTGATCGGGCTTAATTAGAAACCAAAGATGTTTTTGTCCTCTTGACAAGCCACGATGTGATGTGATAGGAGGACTGACGCAGGGGAGGGGGAGGGGGAGGGGGAGGGGGACGCGAGGAGCGTGGGGACCGAAGATCGGGCGCATCCTGAAAGCAGTCTGATTTCGACAAAGCTCGCTCTCTCACCGCACAATAAGACCGTTTTAGCGTGATGTCACTCAGCCGCATCAACTCTGCTAGGACACTTTGTGATGAGGGCGGTGATGCCCGAACTAGAGTTCATAAATTACTAACAGTAATTAAGAGCTACGCCGAAACGATGCCATCAAATCTCGCCGATTGGCTGACGCATTCAAGACACTGAAGGAGTCACCGCGCCGTTGGAAGAATGATACGCGAGCAGTGTTGTCATTTATTGCAGAAACTAACCAAAATTTGCTATTTGAATCAATGTAACACTCGGGTAATGGGTCTGTCGCAAACTTTTGCTAGAGCGCTACAGAGAGTTCAATCTCATGTCAAATCGCGTGAAAAGTGTATTGGTGGCATCAGGAAGTCAAGAAATACGATAATAAACTCACAAGAGACGTTTAATGAAATCCAAGATGGCGGTAAAATATCGAGCAACCTGTATGCATGCACCACGAACATCCAAGGATAGCCAACCTCACAATATTGATCGCACCCAATCACAACGTAAATAAACACATAACCTCTGAAGCTGTGAGGTTATCAACGTTGGCAATAACGATGCATACATACAGATTGCTCGATATTTTACCGCCATCTTGGAATTCATTAAACGTCTCTTGTGAGTTTATTATCGCATTTCATAACTTTCTGATGCCACCAATTGACTTTTCGGACGATTTTACGTACGATGGAACACTCTTTATCGCTGTAGCAAAAGTTTGCAAAAGACCCATTACTGTCATAAATGGCAACACTGGATTTGAGACGGTCTGAATTTACTTTGTTCAATATGTTTTTTACTGAGAAATGACACAGTTCAGAGACAAAGCTTGCAATCTCGCTACGTTGCATTTTGTCCATTAAAACCCAGACAAAAAGCAACAATGCCAGATTGCTTTGGCACACTGAGAAATGTTTGTTTGTTAAACTAACCAGAATTTCATTCAGGAAAGTACCAAACAAAATTTGCGTTTAAGTCACCATAATTCTTGTTAACCCCTTATGGACCAAGCCCGAATATACTCGGTTTTCTCCTCTGGTCTACTTCACATTGTTCCAGTATCAGGATTCCGAATAAACACGATTCTCGGTGTAGTATAAAAAGATGAGATTTCGTCTGGCGCCTTCAATCCGTCGTATATGCAATTCCAACTCCCCCGAGTACGAACAGTTAACTACCTTCCCTATACAAACGGAAGAGTTACGTTCATGTGAACTAACCTGGTCATTAAAGGGTTAAAGTTGCCGGAATGCCGGTTACATTTACCGAAATTCCGGTTTCCTTCAACAAACATTTTGTTTAATACTTTCCTCAATGGGGTTATGGTTATCGTAACAGAAAATGTCGCTCAGTGCAGGATTCTAGAATTCACCGGATCACGGAGGAGGCCGAGGGCGCGTTGCACTAACCAAGCATGGTTTATTAGGAACACACGACCACCATCATGTTGATGCAGTAAGTATTTTCCTCTTTTGCCGCATGACTTTGCATTTTTCGAGGTTATTCAAAGCTCCTTACACGCTGGAAGAAATTTCAATAATCATTATTACGGAAGAAATTCCGAGAGACGGGGGGGGGGAGGAGGCTCCAAAGCGAGGCGCGAGTGAGGAAAAAGCTCAAACCGTCAAATATGACACTCACACTCGAGGGGATGCGATGTGCTCTGCCGATGATGATTTCATGGGGGAAGAGGTGAGTAGGGGGGATGGGGGGAGGAGGAGGGGGAGAGGGAATAAATCGGCGAGTCATTGAGTCGCGCGCGGGGAAATTATAGGAGCATTAGAGGCAAAGAACGTGGCGTAATTACCTCGAACAGATATTTCAACTTTGACAAAGTGCTTGAAAGCTGGATGAACGCGAAATATCTAGAGTTGAGTGCCTACATGTTTTACAAATTACAAGAGCTCGCACATCGAACACGTCGAGGAAATTGACTCACTTGGGAGCACACCGCGCCGCGCTGCACCGAATGCGGCGCGGCGCTACATAAGTTGAGGAGTAGGAGGATTGTGGGAAGGAGCTGTGGAGGGAAAGGGTGGGGAGACTTAGAAGCACTTGAATTCTTGTTTGCACAGAGCTCATGAGAAATGATACCGTGAAGCCAACGGTAATTAAAGTAATTGCCTTGAGTTAATGCAGGATTTGTCGCGACTGTTAACCGCTCCCGGCGGCCCGCAGCCCGCGCAGCAGTGGTGGCGCATGGCGCGGCCGCTCGTAAATTGTGATGCGCCGATGTTCCTTCCGCATTATAAGTCACGAAAAAGAATCGATCATTGTGCGTTTCGATTAAAACTGAAAATAATCGATACTTTTGCATAGGTTTTCAAGCGGAGGAAAAAAAAATGTTCGGTTGTTCCCTGAGCTGTCATTACTAACAAGGGGAGGCTCAGAAGTCGCCGCCTCCGATTTTGAAAACGATTGCACGAAAATGTAGCTAAAGTAAAACTATTAGACCCGTGTTTCTCATTTTTTGCCAATGGGCCTTCCTAAAGCGTCAGGAATTTTTTGAAAGTTGCCGAAATTCACGTAAATATTCGGAACGCTCTCCTCCGCTCGGGTTTTTTACAAGAATTTTGGCAACTTTCAAAAAATTCCTGACGCTTTAGGAAGGCTCATTGGCAAAAAGTGAGAAGCACGGGTCTAATAGTTTTACTTTAGCTACATTTTCGTGCAATTGTTTTCAAAATCGGAGGCGGCGACTTCTGAGCCTCCCCTTGTAAGAGATAGGTACCGTGGTCATACTCATACATATTCGTTTTTGGCGTGGACTGGCCCAAGGCGGGTGGGCGGGCAATCGGGCATTTTTCGCCTAAATTCATCCGCTTGAACTTGCAGGGGGCCTTCAAATTGCATTTAGAGTTGCTCTTCAATGCAGTCAGAAACGCGTATACTTTATCGGTAAGTAGGGACTTCCTTCCGTTAGAAACTATGTAAAATAATCAATTTTGAGGAGGTTCCATGTAAAAAACGAAGAATCGATACTTTGTCATAGTTTCTATAAGGTAGAAATCAATATTTCGCAATTCACGAGTTTCCGCTGGACAAAATATAACTTCCTAAAGAGACCAAGTTTAAACATGATTGTTGGCAAAAGGTATGCCTTGGACCCTCTCTCCGTGACATGGCGTCGGGGGGAGGAAGGGGGGGGGGGGTTACATCAAGGTAGGGGACTCCACGGAGACTCCGTAGTGATCTTACCTGCTTAAGAAATTCAGAGTCAGTCCGCCCCTGATCCGTTTACTTTAATAAGTTTCACACAGTTTCATTTCAAAATGTTAACGATGAACGTTGAATTGTGGAAAGTTGCAACTGAACAAATCCTTGCGCTTCTTCAATTCGCGATGAGCGCTAAAACAATACTAAGTACTGTATGGGGGGGGGGGGGGGATTATCTATCCGCTCAATTTGACTAGGCGCACCGGGATTTGAGGATTTGACTTGAGTAATTGGTCTTGAAAGGGCTAATAATGCAGGCGATTTTCGGTTCGTTTTTAAACTTTCAACCGCGGGTAAAACTTCAAAGTTCAAACGAGTGAGATGCATACAGCTATCGCTTACAACGACCATCGGTCATAACGACTTAAACTTATGTCAGTCCCTTGGAGGTAGCTATGACCGATTTACACTGTACGCTACATTTTGTTATTGGAATATTAACCGAAGGAAAAACTGAATTTATTATTTAAAAAAAAAAAAATGAAAAAAAAAAAACACAAATAAAAATAAAATAAACCCAAACTGGCAACGACTTTCGTGAATTTTTAAAGCCCCTCCGATGCTCCTCTGCAAGCTCGTATGTTATGCATTGCGTGAAACGCAGCTTCATTATCACGCACTTCTCGGCCTAACTCACCCAAACGCCATCCATTTTTAATGGACTGCGATGCCCATTCGTTTATACCCCCCCCCCCTTTACCTCCATCCCTCAATTTATTCTCCATCACCAGAACCATACCACTAACCAGTTAAATTTTTTTAGCGAATTCCCCAGCGGTGCTCATCCCCGTGCATTCGTCCACTCTCATCCCCCCCGCCTGATCTCCTTTCGAAAAGTGTGGGGAAGGGGGAGAAGGGAGGTCGCTGGGCACACTGCTGTGGAATGGTGCGGCAAGGATGCGTCATTGCATCGTTCGGCGACCTAAGCGCAATTCACGCATTGCGTCGCGCCGACCAAAATTTATTCTCATTCGATTGCGGAAGATTCTAGGAAATGTTGCCGGATTGTGCGCCAAGGCACATCGGTCTGGGATGGGAAAAAAAAGTGGCAAAAAATCAGTCAAAATGAAGAATCGTCAAAAATCATCGTTTTCGACCTTTCAAAACTAAATTTAAGACTTTCAAGTGAAATTTCTAGGTTTGGCTGGCTTGCTAAAATGTTCTTTGTGATTACAATTGGCCTTGAAAGCAGTGGTGGCTCGTGCAATTTGGCAACTATGCTTTTTTGCCATTTAAACATATGCAAAAGTATCGATAACTTGGGGGTGCATTGCACCTCCTGAAGATCGATTGTTTAACATAGGTTTAAATGGAGGGATTACGTTGTTGCCATATTGCACGAGCCGCCACTGCTTGAAAGTCTTTTAAACTTTTACTGACAGGTTAAGAAAACCGGAAGAAATCAAAGTTATGACTCGCTCAGAATCAGTAGGTAGCTAAATATTCGTACTCCACGGTGTTGATTTTGCCTTTCCAAGCAAATGAAGGCGATCGACATTATTATGAAAGCGTTAACGATTTGGAGTAGCTTTTGCTGTCAATATAAGAGATAGAGATCTAAAATCAAGTAACTCGCGGGCGTGGTATTGAAAGGGTTAAATGATACAATTGACGAGAAATTTACATTATGAATTTTGGCACTTTTCGACGATCTCAGAGCATCGTGCGATGGCTTTTCAAAATTGGACCTTTTCGGCAGAAGCGAGCTGACAAAAAATGTCATCTACGTTGTTCTCAAGTCAGAAAAAACCCGAGAAAGCATCAAAAAGATCCAAAATTAACTCACAAATTTATAAATAACACAAATTCTAAAGCAGAGTCCAGGGAGAAAACGACAAAAAGTCACGAAAATCAGTTTTCATAGTTATCCAGAGGGATAACAGGGCTGCCGTTTTGCGTATAATCAATGCTATTTTTCAATTCACCGATGATTCCACCGGATGAGAAAAGATCACACAGTTCAGTTCAGTGCTTTACTGTAATAAACTAAAATACTCACATCTGTAATCTTTCCTCAACCGGTGGAGTCGTCGATGACTTCAAAAAACTTGCGGATATTTTAATTAATCAACGGAGTTTCCACCGATTAAGGAAATATTACAGATCAGCGTATTTTCGTGCATTACAGTCATCCACTGAACTGAACTGTGTAATCTTTTCTCATCCGGTGGAATCATCGGTGAATAGAAAAATATCATTGATTATACGCAAACCGGCAGCCCTGCGGGATGAAAATGAAGAAATTGGATAGAGATTTAAAAGAGAGGACAAGACGATTAATTTAGATGGATGGAAATACTTTGATTCTTTCGATTAAGAATGACCTTTAAACGTGGTTTTTGTGACATTAATTGTTCTTACACTATATCGAAATGCTTCCCGGAATTATAGAATTTGTAAGTTCTATAGTTCTTGACCATTTTGAGGAAATTCTGCGCGAGAAAAATAAGTTAGAACTGTTTCCCCGAAGTTTACGTCCTATTGCACCGGCAAATTGGGAAAATGTTGTCAACTTCGGGGAAACGTAGACTTACAGTTGGAGAAGACTTCGTTCACAGTTGTCGAATATTCCCACAAATTTTAGTCTTACCCCCGAAGTTAACAATATTTTCCCCATTCATTGTCGTTGCAATAGGACGTAAACTTTGGGGAAATAGTACCCAACCTTCCCCTCCCCCCCCCAAATATTACCACAACCAGTAGAGTTTGATACAAACATTAACAAACTGGTAAAAGTGATTGAATTCCTAAGTTGAAATACCGTTGTAATATATATACTGGCAATATAATTATTATTTTCAGTGAACGAGTCACAATGAAAGAGTCCCATCTAACTGCAGCTTTTTCCATGCTTGAAAAAGTATTCGTCATAGAGTAACGAATAAATTAGATGCGACGACTCCCATTAAATTGAGACTCGTTTTCAGACCGTCATTTCGGAATGGGGCTATTGCACACTTTTGCTTTAAGCTATTTAATAGTCGAATATGGCGTAAAAACCTCAATAAATAACGATGGCGGCACTATAAACTTCCCAAATCCACCCCTAAACTCAATAAACGCAGTTATTTGCGCGAGCGTAATGGTGGCCGAAGGCACTAACAATGGGAGATTCCCATCTAACAATTCTGAAACTCCATCAAGAAGTGACCAATAAGAGACTACTTTCATTTGACACCGGTGTCACTAGGTGTTGCGGCACCATTCATCGGATGTGGATCATCACTCTGATGACTATTTACTCTGTGAATCATCCTTGTCAACCAGTGGCGGCTCGTGAGATTTGGCAACAGTGTTTTTATCCCATTTAAATGCATGGAAAACAATCGAAACTCGAGGAGGCTGCCAGCCTCCACTTGAATCGATTTTTTACCTAAGTTTAAGTGGAAAAAATGCATGGTTGCCAAATCTCACGGGCCGCTACGGTTGTCAACATAGAAAGAGTGACGAAATTAAGATAGGAATTTCCCATTGTTAGTGCCTTCGGCCACCATTACGCTCGCGCAAATAACTGCGTTTATTGAGTTTATGAGTGGATTTTGGAAGTTTTTAGTGCCGCCATCGTTATTTTTTGAGGTTTTTACGCCATAATCGACTATTAAATCGCTTATAGCAAAAGTGTGCAATAGCCCCATTTTGATTAAACGTATTAATAGAATTTATGAGCCAGGTTTGGAACTTTATAATGATCCCAACGTTGCTTTCAAATCATTTTACAGTAGGTTTTGACCTCTTCACATTTACAGTAAAAGTTTGAGACAGAATCAACAGACCCATTGAAAGTTATTCAGCACAATATGACAACTAAACAACTATACGTTGCGGCGGAAGCCGGTGCGGATCAGTAGCGCACCGAGAGTTTCTTCATCTCTCTCTTTTCTCCATTAAGAAACGTATGTTAGACAAGGATGGACAAGGGGATAAAACCCCCTCCTTCTGTCCTTTTCCTACTCATACATTCAAATGGGAAATGAGAGAGATGGAAGATATCCTGGTTGCGCCAGTGGTGCGGATCCATTATTTTCCGTTCTATTTCCGCAAGTCCCATTGCTACCGAGCCCAGTTGGTTCGTCTCCAGTGGCGGCTCGTGCGATTTGGCAACCATGCAATTTTTACATTTAAACTTAGGTAAAAGAATCGATTCTTGAGGAGGCTGACAGCCTCCTCAAGAATCGATTTTTTTGCATTGATTAAACGGGAAGAGTACACTGTTGCCAAATTTCACGAGCCGCCACTGTTCGTCTCTTTTTTTATTGTTTTAAATAGTGATTCATTGCCGGTGAACTTTCGTGGTAGCTTCTTTGCCGGGTTAAAATGAAACGTCCAGGTATACACATTTCTCTTGGTTGAGTAAGGTCATGCTGGCGCACGACGAGCGAATAGTTGATTGGCAGTTCATTTTTAGCTTTCATGAAGGCAAACCGTGAGCCAAAAGAGGCAAAGGGATCATTTTTCTTTGGCACGTTAGTGCAGAGCTGCTGATTTGCGTAGATTAAATGACGTTTTGAAATGGGTCTGTTGCAAACTTTTGCTACAGCGCTATAGAGTGTGCAATCTAATGTAAAATCGCCTGAAAAGTCTTATGATGGCATCAGAAAGCAATGAAATGCAACAATAAACTCACAAAATGCGTTTAATGAAATCCAAGATGGCGGCAAAATATCGAGCAATCTGTATGCATGCACCGCGAACATTCAAGGATAGCCAACCTCACAATATCCATCACAACCAATCACAACGTAAACAAACACATAACCTCTACCTGCAGTGTGGTTGTCAAAGTTGGCAATCCTTGGATGATCACGGTGCATACATTCAGATTCCTCGATATTTTGCCGCCATCTTGGATTTCGATAAACGCCTCTTGTGAGTTTAATATTGTATTTATTGACTTTATGATGCCACCAATGAACTTTTCAGGCGATTTTACATTGGAGTTAATACTTTTTATCGCTGTAGCAAAAGTTTGCAACAGACCCATTCACCGAAGATTTCATCGGTTGAAGAAAGATTACAGAGTTTAGTTCAGAATATGACTGTAATGCACGAAAATACTCTGATCTGTAATCTTTCCGCAATCGGTGGAAACGCCGTTACTTAATTAAAATACACCGGTTCAGAAAAGAGAAAAGACGCTAGTATTTTCGTGCATTGCAGCCACACACTGAACTAAACTCTGTAATCTTTTCTCAACCGGAGGAATCTTCGGTGAATTTCAAAATGTCATTAAATCTACGCAAATCGGCAGCTCTACGTTAGTGATATACGCTGATGAGAGGAAATCTGTACAAACTTCTTCACAAACAATTTATTATTGGCTGTTGGCAAAATGACCATTTATTAGTATACTACATCATAAAATTTGGATGTAAAAGTTTACGCACGCGTATATTAAAAGGATTGATATAGTCAAGACTGGCTTTTATGTTATACAGTTATCTCTTTGAACGAGAAAATCCCAATTAAAAACATCTGCATTGCGTTCTACATTTATAAAATAGTATCTTGATCACTTATTGGCAGAATGAACCCCAAAGTGCGGTGTCACTTGTAAATCAAGTTCTTAAATGATCTCAAATGAAAATAACTTAGTTCAACTTCGGTGTTGAAGCAACTAACTAAATGTATAATGTATTAGTAGCGAAAATGTGAAAATTGATCCATATTTCTCTTTTTTACTTCTCCTTTCATCAGAAACATGATCGTAACACTCAAAATCGGCCTCAGCGCGAGCGTCACTAGGCAGAGTGACCTTTTAGGCTCTTAAATCCATGATAAAATAATTACATCAGCCTTAAATTATAACGTTGTATCTAAGAGAAATTTGACGGAATCAGTGGAAATCCTATTACCGTGGAACCAACCGCATGTATACTCTCTAAAGCAGCAAAATACCGCTCCTATCATCCGTGGCACGTTCTACATTCCACCCACCACCAGTCTACCGACGCGAGAAGCACCGATGCCATCTACCATTTATTTTCATCAAAAAATGCTGCGTCTGGTCTCGGTAGCCCCCCCCCTTGCCGCCCTCCAGCCCCTGCCCACCTCACGAATGCAACCTTCTATCCTGGAAACGTGACAAAGGAAGAGAAAGTACGAACGGCAGGGGATAGCATACCGCGGCTGAAGGAACCTTATTTATTTCAGGGTCCCGTCTCGGGAGATTTTCCGTAAATGGATATCCCTTCCTTAATGATCGGATCTCGACGGTCATAAAAAAAAAAAAAAAAAAAAAAAAAAAAAAAAAAAAGCTAGGGAAAAAAATAGAAAGAAAATCTGGCCAAAAGAAGTTTCTCTTCAGAGCCACTCCCCTCCACGGGTCCCCACCACAAATTCCGTGACATCCTTGAAAACCTTTTCGTGGTCTCTTGAGCCGGGGGGGGGGGCATGTGAGTACCCTTGAGTCTCTGTACGTATAGAGTTAAGACAAGGAGGGAGGTAACCTCTGATGATTGGTCATTATTTTAGGCTCTGCGGGCGCCACAATTAGATGCGTTTTTGCACATTTGTTTACATATATTTGTTTATAAATGAAGAGGTTCAACGGTGTTTTACAATTAAACGAGTTAATTGTCAAAGAACTATTTAATTTTAATCATGATGCACCTCAAGAATGTCTATAATGCCAAAAATAATCTTTAAAAGCGTAAATAGATGTCGATCAACAAAGGCATAGTGAAATATTACACCGTTAGAATTTCTACGACACTGTAATCTTTGCATTGGACAAAAACAACACAACAACCCTCAGAAAGTAAATAAATGTGGAAAAAACGCATCCAATGGCGGCCCCTATGGTTTCACTTGTCTGAACTGAACTCTCTACATTCAGGGACTCGGCAACTTTTTATGTCCGGAAAAATCTGTCTCGATCCAGTAATCGACGGTCGATTACCGTTCGTCTCCTATCTAAACTTGTGATAAAGTATCGAAGTTTTAAAAATGCAATGATACCCCCTAAGAAACGAAATGAATAATGATTTCCTTTTTATTTTAATGACGGGAGATTTTTTTTTTTTTTTAATCTCTACTCAAACATGTTATGCCTAGTGTACTGCCTATTTACCTATGTTTTGTTATTTTGTCCAAGGGCTTGTCCCGTTTAAATAAATAAATAAATAAATAAAACGAGAGTGGGACGAACTGGAAATACTAGAAAGTTTTGAAGTATTGAAGTTTTAAAATTTCAATGATACCCCCTAAGAATCGATTCTTTTCCACAGGTTTTATAAGAAGAGGACGTTGATATACGCACTCTGCGTGCTCCACCACTGTTAAACGGTGAGATTTTTTTTTATTTTAATGACGGTGAGATTTTTCTTTTTAATCTCTACTCAAACATTTTAATACGTGTTATGCCTAGTGTACTGCCTATTTACCTATGTTTTGTTATTTTTTCCAAGGGCTTGTCCCGTTTAAATAAATAAATGAATAAATAAATAAATAAATAAATAAATAAATAAATAAATAAAAGGAGAGTGGGACGAACTGTAAATACTAGAGAGACGTAGAAGGCAAGTCAATCATCATGTGCGCTTTTCCGAATAAATCAAACTGTTGATCACACTAGGATATCTTCGGAAAAGTACACCAGACGTTTCATGGACCCTCTTTCGGTATACACAGCTTCAATTAAAGTCAAAATGAGACGCGGCTGGCTCTTCACTTTTTATCTAATTTCTGGGAAGACGGAGGGAATCCAACCGAGAACAAAATAGGAAAGAGGAAAGGGAGATGAGCGGAGCAGAAAGCTTCGTTTAATCGAATCAAATCAAAGAAAATAAAATAGATCAAACAGAGATAGGGTACCGGGAGTCAGAACGAATTGCATAGTTGCTAGATTTGAACCAAAAATCGCGAGATTCAGCGACGCATATCCAGAGTAATCTATCCATTACATCCATTTAAACCCATTAAAAAGGTCGAAATATCGAGTATTCGGAGAACACCCAAAAATGGGTCTGTTGCATACTTTTGCTACAACAATATGGAACCTTGATTCTTATGCGAAATTCGGTGAAAATAACGATGCACACATTACAAACATTCAAAATCCACTCATTAACTCAGGAAATCACTTCAATTTCAAACAGCCCGCGCTACACTAGACACTATTTGCACCGGTATACTCCTACATAGACGGAACCACCGTGCATAAGTAAACAACATCGTAACTACAAAATGATGGAATTTCTTTTTTAATACGTGAAATATAAGCTGCATTATTGCTGTCTGGTCTTTTCGGTTTATCAAAGATTACAAAATAATTTAAGAAACGTACGCATCTAAACGAAACATTCCAATGTTTGTAAGTTCTGTTCATGTTTACACGAACGAGATGGTTCCATCTATGTAGTTATAAGTCGGTGATATAGTGTCTAGTGTAGCGCGGGTTGTTTAAAATGGAAGGTATTTTCTGAGTTGATGAGTGGATTTTGAAAGTTTTTAATGTGCGTATCGTTATTTTCGCCGAATTTTACGTTAGAAAGAATGAGTTACATTGATGTAGCAAAAGTACGCAACAAACCCATTCGCGACGCTACTGACCAGTGACCAGCGGGCTGATCGTTTAATTTTTCGGTAAATCGATAGTTAAGGTATACAGGGTGTCCCAAAATTCATAGTAAATATTTTTACCACGTATTTTTGGGGTCAAAATAAGACTTTTTTTCCCTATAAACATGGGTCCGAAATTGTAGTCTTTTCGAGTTACAGTGTTGCAATGTTTCCGAAAAACAAATTGAAAAATTGTCATAACTCCCTCGTGAATTGTTCTGAATGCTCGTAAATAGGTACTCTGATGTAATTTCAGACGCTCTTGCCGATTTTAGCCATGAAAATGCTGTATGCAAAAATTTGAGGAGGGTTTCGGGGGTTTTTCTTGATTTTTCTCACTTTTTTTGGCCAAATTATGTAAAAACATGCTTTCGGTTTCATTAAACCCAAAAACGATTGACATTATACAAAAGTTCGTAAAGAAATATGCATTTTTGGTCTTTACAAGTTTTTCCATTTCGCAAACCATTTCCGAGAAAATCGTCCCTGAAGTTGGAGAAGTCGGCCAAGAATTGACAAAATCAAAGAAAAGGCGTTTATCGGCCGACTTCTCCAACTTCAGGGACGATTTTCTCGGAAATGGTTTGCGAAATGGAAAAACTTGTAAGGACCAAAAGTGCATATTTCTTTACGAACTTTTGTATAATGTCAATCGTTTTTGGGTTTAATGAAACCGAAAGCATGTTTTTACATAATTTGGCCAAAAAAAGTGAGAAAAATCAAGAAAAACCCCCGAAACCCCCCTCGAATTTTTGCATACAGCATTTTCATGGCTAAAATCGGCAAGAGCGTCTGAAATTACATCAGAGTACCTATTTACGAGCATTCAGAACAATTCACGAGGGAGTTATGACAATTTTTCAATTTGTTTTTCGGAAACATTGCAACACTGTAACTCGAAAAGACTAAAATTTCGGACCCATGTTTATAGGGAAAAAAAGTCTTATTTTGACCCCAAAAATACGTGGTAAAAATATTTACTATGAATTTTGGGACACCCTGTATGTATGAGAATCAGTGACTGAGAGCATTGTAAGACTTGGTCGTTGCTATGGTAACCACATATAAGTTTCCCATCAGCTATCGCATAGTAAAGGTTACTCATGGGTAGCTGTTAAAAATGAACCATTTAAGGTGATTCTTCAGCCTTTAGTGTCGATTTCCGCCACCAGAGCGGTACCGTTCGATTTATGTCAAACTACAGACCGATAGTAATTTATATTTAAGAAAACGGAGTGTCAGTTACGAGATAATCTTCTGAAGAACATCTCTGTTAAATATCTTTTCAATAACTTCAAAAATAAGGCTAAAGGTACCAAAAAATGGAATATCGCATTTCGATACAAGAATCAATTTGCGATATTTCATTTTTTGGTACTTTCAGCCTTATTTTTGAAGTTATTGAAAAGATATTTAACAGAGACGTTCTGCAGAAGATTATCTCGTAACTGACATTCCGCTTTCTTAAATATAAATTACTTTCGGCCTGTACTTTGACACAAATCGAACGGTAGTTCTCTGGTGGCAGAAATCGGCACAAAACGCTGAAGCTTAACTATGAGAACCAGCAACTGAGCAACAGCCAAGTCTTACAATTCTAGACCAACAGCTCCGTCGCATCCACAGACAGTGTTAAATTAGAGGTCAATTTAGACGAGTTTGCCGTTTACAGTTCGTTCAAGAAATGTGTGGAGGAGTATATTTTCGTGGTTATAATAAAATCTGGTGATTTTTTTTGATCTTGCAACTATGGACTCAAGATACTTCCATGGAAACATAATAATACTCTAGCAATGGAAACAATTACTTCAGACGCATCTGTGGGACAATGCGTGCTACGTAGAACGAAAGGACTTGGATCTGGCTAGTTTAAATTTGAAAGGTATGGCGTTTCAAAGAAAACGGGGTTGCGATTCGGAAACATGTCGATAAAGGATGAAAAAGCAGCAATACGATTCGGAGAATCCAGTGTAGGATAGCGAGCTTCCAGTTCACCTATTCTAAAGACGGGTCAAAAAATGTTCCTAATAAAAGAAATGAAAACCAATGCAGATAAGTCATAAGGGGCGGTAGCCCCCGGCCAAGTAAAAAAAAAAAGAAAGACAAAAAAGTAAGAATACAGAACAGAACACAGATGCCAAGAGACGCGGTCGGGGCACCGACACTTATATACACGCAACAGAGCAAATTTCGCGATTTCGGCGTTTTGGGATCGTTAATCATCGATTCCAGCTAAACCGCTAATCAAAACCCCATATCACCCCATATCGATCGATTTGCCACGCGCTCGAGATGATGATTCTAAAATTTCAAATCAATCGGACAATTTATAAGAAAGATATTAAGAAAAAACAGCTAATTTAAGCCTCTAAAACTGCACGTTTGGTCATCATAAATTTTTACACGGACGATTGCGAGAGAACCATTGCTCCAAATCGTTAAAACTTGGTACCGTTAGATTCGTAATGTTCTAGTGTAAGTTGCTTTCAATTTTGAGACCAATCCGACTTCAGTGCTTGGAGGAATCGTCAAAAAACTTGACGGTTGTTCCGTTTCAGAAGCATTTCAGAGCAATTAATCGGAAAGTCCTACAGGGTAAACGTGGCACGGATCGAAGAAAACTTGGTACAGAAATGTCCGTATTGCTTCCGTGTGCGTGCTTTTGTCAACATTTTAACGATCGAGCAATATTAAGGGAGAAATCTTCAATTGAATACATGTCAGTCATAGAATAAGAGACAAGAGAATCGTTTTAATTATCAGTTGTTGTAACCGTCGCCACCAGACGGCGCCAACCTCCAGTCGACCGACTGTCAAACAAACCTGAACCGGTAGCGTTCGATGATGGCCCTTAAATGAGATGACATGTTTTTGTTTATTTGTTTTCATCTCGGGTGATTTTGTTTTGCTCATCGTGTTGATCGACCTAATACTCTTCTTTCGGTTACGACTATATTAGAATTATTGGCTTTCTTTCAAATGAAAGTGTTGCGGCCACCATTCCTTCATTCTTTACTCCTTGCTCGCCGGATGGATTATGTGTTTTATCCTCCAACTTAGCTCGGTAAATCAGTGTTGTTTTTAGTCGGAGTTATTGCGGAGGTGCAACTCTTTCACCTGGACCGTTTAACGTGAATAACAATTCATCTATGATCTAGTATGTAGTGCCGTGACCGAGTTCTTAACTAACAAAATAGTTTCAGATAACTTCGCTGTGGAATTCGGTAACCTACGGGTGCTTCTAGCTTTTGTCTCTGAGGCTACCGTCATGCCTACCTATGAAGTACCTAACCCTACCTAACCATACTATTTGTTATTGGTGTCGTGTCATGCAACCATTGAATTTGCTCACTGAACTCTGTATATTTAATAATATCTCGCATTTATTGAGGTCATGTGCGCTTGATTCTGGGCTGGGTTGCTCATTCTAAATGGCAAAATCTTTGCAGGAAATAGTTTTGTATGAGGGCTGCTTGATGTTCTGACCTATCATAATTAACCCGTCGAACGTAACCTCACAGGAATATTGGTTGAGTAGGAGATAGCGGCCCTTATACTAAACTACACATCTTCGCAATGCATATGCTTGGCAGATAGAATAGTAGGTGAAAGAAATAGTTTGATAGACCACCTTCTGTCGCAAATGAAGCCTGCTCGGCCCCTCTACTCAGTTCGTCAGTCTCGAGTCACCTTTCCCCATTGTATCTGAGCTGCCATCATAATGGATGATACTGCATGTTGATCCAGTCATACATGTAGTCACCTTAAGTCTGAGCTGTTAGTCAAGTATTTCTCGTATCCGAGGGTTGTGAAAAAAAACCCTGACCCAAAATCTTTGCGCCGACAGTTAGCTAATTCAGCAGTAGAATAAGCAGCCTGATCATATCTCTACTAGAGGAAGTAGAGTGTAATAAAGCATTAAAGCATCCACGAAGGTAAGTTTCCTCAACCTAGTAATAACCTCTCTCAGCTATTCTCTACCAGACCAGAATGTGTCTCCATGCTTGTTCACTTGGTTATACTTCTATAACAATCCCAGACTTGTAAAGTAGTAAATAATGGGCGGAGCTTTTCTGTTGATTGTGAGGGTGATTTGATTAACTTGGTATGCGTGCCGTGGTCTTACATGAGATGGCAGTTGACAGCTTGAACTGCTCTCTGAGCAATTGATAAGCTGGTGCTTCTGCCTATTTTTGATGCGCTGCGACATCACTTTGGGACCAATTGTAGGCAAAATCAAACTGTAATCTATACTAAGCTAAACAACCTCAACCCTTCTGATTATTTGATGAGAAGATAGTGTATTTAATGGTATTTGGTAGAGAACCACATCAACTGACTGCTTGTTTACCCATTTTAAACACATTTACTTACTACCGTAGCTCTTCTCCAGCTTTCTGCACTCCATGAATTTCTTTCTTACATTGTTTCTGTATGCTGTAACTTCATATCAAATGATACACAGAAACATGTACTAGAGGTCGTTTCAGAATGAAGGCGCACCTAGACCGATAATCTTTGGCATTTTCAGCATTATGTCTCATTTTACAAAGTAAAAATAAATGAAAATGAATTTGAGAGTTGACTTTTCATTGCAGAACGCTTGATAACCGAAAGTTCAAAGTCGAAGGCAAGTTTTATTAAGATTTTAGGGAACGAAAATTGAAAATTTGCCAAAGACCATGGTCTAGGTGCACTACACATCTGAAACGAGCCCCAACCACTAAGGTTTGAGGGCATGGGTGGTGTTAAAATGAACAGTTAAAATAGCCACAGAAATTTGCAAATTTATAGGAAACAATGACCAATCTGCAATTGCAACTTTCACGTCCCCTCTAATAATCCGTGAAGGCTTAACTATTGATAGATAATACACTTGAACGGGAAAATAAGTATCTCTTATTAAGATGGTCAGTCTGTCATTGCACAGCTCTTACATAGAGCCACTTGAGGCTCAGTAATTTACACCCCTTGCTAAAATCAAATTCGAAAGGTATACCTCTACTTTCAACTGCCCAAAGGCAATCATATAATTAAGGAGCCAAGTTTTTTATCTCCGTATCTTTCTAAGTCAAGAAAGACAGCCGCACTTTTTTTTAAAACTCCTTGCGATTAAGATAAGCAATCTGAGATACAACCGAAATCAACACAGCATCCAGTGGAGAGAGAGCGTGACAGAGAGAGAGAGAGAGAGAGAGAGAGAGAGAGGAGAGAGAGAGAGAGAGAGAGAGAGAGAGAGAGAGAGAGAGGGGGGAGGGAGAGAGAGGAGGGAGGGAGAGGGAGAGAGGGGATATAGAGAGAGAGAGAGAGAGAGAGAGAGAGAGAGAGAGAGAGAGAGAGAGAGAGAGAGAGAGAGAGAAGGAATGAGTGAGAGGTTGAGAGCAAAGATTATTCATGTTTCAGACAGAGTTTGATTAGAAACTTCAACCGCGGACATCCTGCGTCAAACTGTTGCTCTAATTTTACAATCATGATGCTGTGTCATGCTATGCCAATGCAAGTCAGCAATGTCTTTTAAGCTTGAACCTTTGAGAACAGATTTAAGCTCATCTGCAAGTACCCCGGCCCTTAAAAGTGTAGCTGATCATTCTCTTGTTCTAAAAGCCTCTCTCTGCATTCAGTGTACACCAGGAAGTAGCTAGATTTGCAGAAAGAAAGGCAACATGATGCACCAGAGTTTGTGAATGCCTTGATCCGCAAAAATTCCCAACTACAAGAGGAATTGAGTTTTATGAATTTCATGAGATTAAGTGCGATCATTGCGGACATGTAAATAGAAATTCTATCTCTCAGCAGAATTTTGCAACTGCCTGTAAGCTTAAATGAACAGAGTATCACCAACATGATCAAAAATTATTCTTCGTGGAACTATCCGAGGGTTTAAAGTGTGAACTTTGTTGATGCGGCAATAAAAAAAATGAACTTTTATCAGTAATACAGGAAAATGCTCACTATCCAATCATTATTGAATAAGTGGGAAAATGGACAAAGTGTCAAAATAACGAATTTTCAACTAGATGATCTCTGTTCATCTGATCTTACTGTTAATGGTAGTCTCTTCAGGTTGCATTCAGGGATGTTCCATCATATGGAACAGTGACAGATTCGGGTCACTACACGGTTGTTGTGCGCTTGGAGTATGATAAAATATTTGAGCAAATGACCAAAACATTTCTGAGTGTCGATGACCCGAGGGGACCAAGGATGCCTACTTGCTGTTCTATTGTAAGGTGGAATAATTGCGACGAATAAATAAATTGAACCAAACCATTTTAAAGAAAGATGGACCAATGGCAATTAATTCAAGCCAACATTCTTGCATGTCTACACCCTAGCAGCTTTGTTTAAATTTCAACAATTGCCTTTTTTAAGCTCGGTTCGATGATTCATGTCATAGTGAACTCGAGCGGCGGAGGTTTTAGTGGGTATGCCACACCTAATACTATTCAAGAGACATGCTGGAAAATCCCACACAGAGCCTTTAATAGGTCGGGTTTATAAAAACTTTGCTAAAAAAAAAAAAAAAAAACAAAAAACCAAAAAAAAAAAAAAAAAACAAAAAACAACCCAATGAAATCAAGTTTGGGTAACATTTGATTTGTATTATCAACCCCCAAACTATTGCAGTTGAACTCAGCTTTTTGGTCAAGCCTGAATCACCCAAAGTGTCTCCCAAAACGGGCACTGATATTGTCACAAAAACTTTAATCAAAAGATTAAAGTAAAAAGCGGGCCCAAAGCAAAAAGTGTCTCCCAAATCTGTTTTTTTCCTTCCATTCTCTTTTCTCTCCCGTTTTTCTTTATATTGCAAACGGGTTCATTTGATTTCACACTCCTTGCTAAAATCCAAATTTATGAGATCATGGCTTTTTTTTTGTTGCCTAAAGGGCATAAATCAGAGAGCCAAGTTTACTTTTTTTCTTTCTCCGTCCCTCTCTAAACACAAACCGTCATACTTCTAAATTTAAGTCTTCCACAAAATAAAGGGCGCTTCAAAATTTTTTGAGAAGACTTTCTGGATTCTGCACTCATACATACATTGCTCTCTTCTTATCGCCCAAAGGTAATGAAATCAGAGAGCCAAGTTTACTTTCTTTCTGTTATTATTACCGCTGCCGTCTCTACAAATCAATAAAAGAGAGGGGGGGGGGAGAAAAAGAGAAAGAAAGGGGGGGTATAGTCCAAATTTATTTCAAGAAAAAATTAAAAAAAAAATTAAAAATGAAGGGGGAACTTCAGACTTGGGCCGTGGGTTTTTTTGAGGGTATTGGGATATTACTGTCGGATACTTGGAGACATTTTCTGAGAATTAAATGGATAAAAACCCCCGGCCCAAGTCTGAAGTTCCTCCTTCATTTTTTTAATTTTTTTTTTTAATTATTTCTTGAAATAAATTTTTGACTATACCCCCTCTTTCTTTCTCTTTTTCTCCCCCTCCCCCTCTCTTTATTGATTTTTAGAGACGGCAGCGGTAATAATAACAGAAAGAAAGTAAACTTGGCTCTCTGATTTCATTACCTTTGGGGGATGAAGAAAGACAATGTATGTTTAGTGCAGAATCCAGAAAGTCTTCTCAAAAAGTTTTGAAACGCCTTCATTTTTTGGAAGACTTAAATTTAGAAGTAGACGGTTTGTGTCTTAGAGAGGGACGGAGAAAAAAAAAGTAAACTTGGCTCTCTGATTTCAGTGCCTTTTGGCAACGAAAAAAAGAGCCATGATCTCATAAATTTTGGGTTTTAGCAAGGAGTGTGAAATCAAATGAACCAGTTTGCAATATAAAGAAAAACTGGGAGAGAAAAGAGAATGGAAGGAAAAGCAGATTTGGGAGACACTTTTTTGCTTGGTGAGAAATACACCAGCATATACGATTCACAGAAAAGTCAAACTTGTCAGCCGCCAAGAAAGAAACAACCCTTGCCTAAATGGATCGTTAATTGAGACTACCAGTTGAATTAGATTTGGGAGGAAAAATCCATCTGCCATTAATTTTAACCCATTACAGACCAGGTTAGTTCAAAAAAACGCCACTCTTCCGTGTATGTAGGGAAGGTAGTTAACTGTTCGTACTCGGGGGAGTTGGAATGGCCTATACGACGAATTGAAGGCGCCCAAACGAAGCCTTTTCTTGTAAGTGTTTTCATCGATAATCGAGTTTATCCGGAATGAGGACTGAAAAAATGTGAAATTGACTAGATAAGAAAATCATGTATACTCGGGCTTGGTCCATAAAGGGTTAAACATCTTTCGTCGAAGAGAGGCAAAATTGAAATCCTCCCTCATAAAACGTCAACACGGTAATATTTGGAATCTTTCGAGCGCCATACGGCACAAATGTGCAAAAGAAATTGTCAGCAGTGTTGCCAGATAGGGGTGAAAAAGCCGTATGTTTTACATTGATTTAAATGGGGACGATACGGCTTTTTACCCTCAATTTGGCAACGCTGATTGTCAGTGGTGAACAGTGAATCGAAACCACGGACTTTCCCGGACATATTTTCACAAGTGTCAATGAACATAATCAACAATAAATCGCAAAATATTGTTAAAAACACCCGGTAAATGAGTAAAATAATATTATTTTTGCGAGAAAATACTATCGTTTGAATATTTTTCAAGTATAAATACAAAACAACTTTTCGTGTCTGAAAAAATATAAATGTCTTTCTCATAAAATTCTGAAATCATCGACATTGCACGCAGGAACCAGGAAAGGGGGAGTAAGGCAGTGCCGCGTCGGATGCGTAGCTTGTTTTATTTAGGATTCTGCACTACTTGAAGTTTTGTCTCGTTAGAAAAACCAGTTTTCCATTGTGTTGAATTTATTTCCATTGCATCATTTCATGCACGATGCAAGGACTTGTGCTTTGAAAATAGTAGGCCAAAATTTCAGAAGTTCAAACAGAACCGAATTGTTTGGATAATTAATTATTATTTTTTTTCCGTTCCCGGATCTCAAAACGGCGATTTCAGTCAGACTTTGACTCGGCTCCAGCTTTGATAAGAGGGAAGCTCTGACAAAATAAGTGAGCTTTTTGCATTGAAATTAAAAGTTCGTCGGGACTGCGGTGCGCGGGAGGTGAGATCAAGGGAAAGCAGTGTTGTCGGATGTCGCGTAGAAATCAACGAGCTACATAGTAAACATTTGAAAGGCGCCGCACATTGGAACAAAACAAGAAATTTCCCGGCCACTCATTCATATCAACTCGCGACTCATAAAGACATGGGCAAAAAGGTGATGTCACCAAAACCCAGCTTGTGACCCCTCTATCGACTGAGCTTGGCAAATTGAGTCGATCGCCCTCAAGGGTTTTCATATCTTTTGCATCTGAGGATCTTTCACTCATGCATATCAACTCGCGACTCATAAAAACATGGGCAAAAAGGTGATGTCACCAAAATCCAGCTTGTGACCCCTTTATCGACTGAGCTTGGCAAATTGAGTCGATCGCCCTCAAGGGTTTTCATATCTTTTGCATCTAAGGCTCTTTCACTCATGCATATCAACTCGCGACTCATATAAACATGGGCAAAAAGGTGATGCCACCAAAACCCAGCTTGTGACCCCTCTATCGACTCAGCTTTGCAAATTGAGTCGATCGCCCTCAAGGGTTTTTATATCTTTTGCATCTGAGGGTCTTTCCTCATGCATATCAACTCGCGACTCATATAAACATGGGCAAAAAGGTGATGTCACCAAAACCCAGCTTGTGACCCCTCTATCGACTCAGCTTTGCAAATTGAGTCGATCGCCCTCAAGGGTTTTTATATCTTTTGCATCTGAGGCTCTTTCACTCATGCATATCAACTCTTGACCATATACATGGGCAAAAAATGATGTCACCAAACCCAGCTTGTGACCCCTCTCTCGACTCAGCTTTGCAAATTGAGTCGATCGCTCTCAAGGGGTTTTTATATCTTTTGCATCTGAGGGTCTTTCACTCATGCATATAACTCTTGACTCTATAAACATGGGGAAAAAGGGGATGTCACCTAAACCCACTTGTGACCCCCTAATCGCTTTGCAAATTGAGTCGACCCCTTCAATTTTCATACCTTTTCATCTGGGCTTTTATATGAATCAATGCACTCATATAAACATGGGAAAAATGATTCAAAAACCCAGTTGTGATTATGATAGTTTGAAATTGATGATGTAAGGGTTTTTAACTTTTGCATCTACTCTTTATCATCATATCAATGCGACTATAAAACATGGGAAAAAGGGGTGTTTTTAAAACCCCAGCTTGTGACCCCCCTATGACTAGCTTTGAAATTGAGTGATGTCAAGGTTTTTAATCTTTTGCATCTGAGGTCTTTACTCTGATACCCAAACCTTGATATATAAAATGGGCAAAAAGGTGATGTCACCAAAACCCAGCTTTGACCCCTCTATCGACTCAGCTTTGCAAATTGAGTCGACGCCCTCAAGGGGTTTTATACTTTTGCATCTGAGGCTCTTTCACTCATGCATATCAAATCGACTCATATAAACATGGGCAAAAAGGTGATGTCACCAAAACCCAGCTTGTGACCCCTCTATCGCTTTAGCTTGGGAAATTGAGTCGATCGCCCTCAAGGGTTTTATATCTTTTGCATCTGAGGCTCTTTCACTATGCATATCAACTCGACTCATATAAACATGGGCAAAAAGGTGATGTCACCAAAACCCAGCTTGTGACCCCTCTATCGACTCAGCTTTGCAAATTGAGTCGATCGCCCTCAAGGGTTTTTATATCTTTTGCATCTGAGGCTCTTTCACTCATGCATACCAACTCTTGACTCATATAAAAATGGGCAAAAAGGTGATGTCACCAAAACCCAGCTTGTGACCCCTCTATCGACTCAGCTTTGCAAAATTTAGTCGATCGCCCTCAAGGGTCTTCATATCTTTTGCATCTGAGGCTCTTTCACTCATGCAATCAAATCTTGACTCATATAAACAAGGGCAAAAAGGTGATGTCACCAAAACCCAGCTTGTGACCCCTCTATCGCTTCAGCTTGGCAAATGAGTCGATCGCCCTCAAGGGTTTTCATATCTTTTGCATCTGAGGCTCTTTCACTGATGCATATCAACTCTTGACTCATATAAACATGGGCAAAAAAGGGGATGTCACCAAACCCCTTGTGACCCCCCTATCGACTCAGCTTTGCAAATTGAGTCGATCGCCCTCAAGGGTTTTTATATCTTTTGCATCTGAGGCTCTTTCACTCATGCATACCAACTCTTGACTCATATAAACATGGGCAAAAAGGTGATGTCACCAAAACCCAGCTTGTGACCCCTCTATCGACTCAGCTTTGCAAATTGAGTCGATCGCCCTCAAGGGTCTTCATTTTTTGCATCTGAGGCTCTTTCACTCATGCATATCAACTCTTGACTCATATAAACAGGGCAAAAAGGTGATGTCACCAAAAACCCCGCTTGTGACCCCTCTATCGCTTCAGCTTGGCAAATTGAGTCGATCGCCCTCAAGGGTTTTCATATCTTTTGCATCTGAGGCTCTTTCACTATGCATATCAACTCCGGGCTCATATAAAAAGGGGAAAAAAGGGGATGCCCCCAAAACCCAGCTTGTGACCCCTCTATCGACTCAGCTTTGCAAATTGAGTCGATCGCCCTCAAGGGTTTTTATATCTTTTGCATCTGAGGCTCTTTCACTCATGCATACCAACTCTTGACTCATATAAACATGGGCAAAAAGGTGATGTCACCAAAACCCAGCTTGTGACCCCTCTATCGACTCAGCTTTGCAAATTGAGTCGATCGCCCTCAAGGGTCTTCATATCTTTTGCATCTGAGGCTCTTTCACTCATGCATATCAACTCTTGACTCATATAAACATGGGCAAAAAGGTGATGTCACCAAAACCCAGCTTGTGACCCCTCTATCGCTTCAGCTTGGCAAATTGAGTCGATCGCCCTCAAGGGTTTTCATATCTTTTGCATCTGAGGCTCTTTCACTCATGCATATCAACTCGCGACTCATATAAACATGGGCAAAAAGGTGATGCCACCAAAACCCAGCTTGTGACCCCTCTATCGACTCAGCTTTGCAAATTGAGTCGACCGCCTTCAAGGGTTTTCATACCTTTTGAAACTGGGGCCATTTCACTGACAAGTCATGCCTTTGTAACATCGGCTAAAAGGTGATGTCACCAAAACCCAGCATGTAACCCCTCTATACGCCCCTGATAACTGCATCGCTCCGCCATTACGCCTTAAAACTATAAAAGTCCTTTTGAAAGTCTGTGAGTGAATTTCGTAATTTTCGCTGAATGTTACGCACTCTAAATAGGTAAAATTTACTCTTCCCCTTTTACCGATTATTTAGCATTGATTCAAATGGGAAATAAACGTACAACCGACAACATCGAGACGAGCGGCGAGAGCGAGTAGGCGATGGCGGGGGCGGGGAAGGGAGCAAGGAGCGGTGAGGCGGGGGACGGGGGTGGTACAGATGAAACGGGAGACGAAACGGGGTCAAGACTCGAAAAGTCAGAAGAGTATTATTACCAGGGATTGACTGTTTCCTCTTAGATAAGTGCACTTGACTTAATACGTCAAAAAATGAGACGGAAGAGGAAAAACAAGCGACGCAAAGAGAGAGAATGAAAAAGGAAAAGGCGCGGGAGCGCACATGATAATCATACACGTGTGTAATATACGAAATGTACGAGAGAAGAAAAAAAAAAGAATAAGGAAAGGAAAAATCATAATTAGAGAACGAACGTAAAGATGTGGGGGCGGGGAGGGGAGGGGGGAGTTTGGGGAGTGTTAGAGAGAATGAAACAGCCAAAGAAACTGAAATGAGTAGGCATACCGGTTGCCAGATATCCTCACTTGCAGTGACGGTTCGTGAATTGCGATGTATCGAAGACTCGTTCTTATTTAAACCCAAGTAGGGAAAAAAAGGCCTGGCAGAATTTATCATCTGCACAGTGGCGTAGTGTGCAATTTGGCAACGTTGTATTGTGTCCATTTAAACCCATGCAAAAGGTTGAATGAGGAGGTGTTGACTGAACACCCAATAGTTCGATATTTTGTATGGTTTTAAATGGACGGACACCAACGATACCAAATTGCACGATCCGCCACTGCATCTGCACAGCTGATTTTGGCGTCTGCTAGAGAGTATGGTGAATTTCATCAAAGTATGGTATATACAACGTATACACTGTGGTAGATTAACAATAAGTCAACCTTTTGATACATTTTACCACAATCTAGTGATTTACTATACTTCCTGGCAGACAGAATTAGGCAAAAAATTATTCGGAGATTATTCGGTGAGTCAGGCAACGCCGGGTTAATCGAATTATTCGACGAATGATTCTACAATTGACCTATACCTTCCGTGTGTTTCCCTTTTCTCAGCTCAGGTAGAGCTGGTTTCAGAAGTGTAGGCGCACCTAGACCGATAATCTTTTGGATTTTGTCAACATTAATTTTGATATTACTCGACAAAAATGAATGAAAATGAAAACGAGCGTTCACTTTTCAATGAGGAACACTTTAAAAGCCAAAGGATAAAGTCAGAGGCAAGTTCGGTTTTGATTTGAAGGAATTATAGTTAAAAATTCGCCAAAGCTTATGGTTTAGGTGCGCCCACACCTCTGAAACGAGCTCTAGCAAACCCAGTTTTCAGTGTTGCCGGAGTCATTTCAATATTTCTTATTAGTTGGTTGCCCAACTCTGCTGGCAGACTCCAAAATCAGCTATACAGATGGTAAATTCTACCGTTTTTTTTTCTCCCATGAGTAAAGGAATCAATACCATTGATTTCGATTAAATCTTAAAACGCTCGATAATTTTCTATACAGGTTGAAGTGGGATATAAATGATAATCGATTAAATTTGGATGTAGATGTGATTGTTTGTTATTTGTGAGCGTATCAGTGAATCGAAACGTTCGATTTCTAGTCTAAATGCGAAACGATCAATCAATTCGCTCACTTGTTGTTGGATTGAAGTTATCCGTAATTATCAGTGGAGAGAATCAAGAAACCTTCGAGATGAAAACTTACAGACTGTAGTGTCGACAATTTATGAAAAGCATGAAAAACGACGTACCTGAAACAGAAAAATAGAAGTGAAGTTTTAGATTTTTGACATTTGAGATGATTATCACCATTGCAGAAAACATGACGATCGTAGACGGAACAAGTCAGTAAAGGGAATGAACAATCAAGAAAAATAAGCTGACTAGCAAAAAAGTTAAATTTTTCAAAGTCTTGGTTTTACTATATTTTTATCACAGAAAACAATGAATGAAGGTCTTGCGCAATTTTTTTATTCTAATGCGGCCTGCCTTCCAATTAGAATATTATTTGGTCATTGCTCAAGTTTAAAAAGAAACATTAATAGATATGATTAAATTAGGCCAATTGATTGGTTTAGAAAATTTTAACAATCTTCGCGCGCAGGCGCCAAAAAAAAAAAAAAAAAAAAAAAATTGTATAAAAAATGTTTTCCCGCTATGGATTCTTGACGTATCAAATCCACGGAAATAAAATTAGTGAAAATAACCATACGGCTCCCTGATTTTGGCACCTGCTAGATGTTATGGGAAACTTGACCAGAAGTATGGTACCGATACTTTGAGTAAATTCGACATGCAATCAGGTAACATCACCTAGTACCTAGTCAAAACATAATATACTTCTGGTTAACATTACCGTAGCAGGTGCCAAAATCAGGTATCCGCATGTTTATTATTTTCACCGTAGTTTTTTTTTTTTTTTTCCCCCCGTGTCTACGGGAAAAGTATGTGGAAGAGGAGAGTGACAACTTAGAAGCTAGCCGCTTGGGGGCGTTGGCATCGTCCCGACTTGACACCAGACTGAAATATAAAGGCAGAAAATCACTCGGGATGAAATCTAGAATCGAAGGGTGGAGAAGGAAGAGGGAACGGAGCAGGAGGAAAGAGACTTTACCGGAGCCGGAGGAGAGGAAAAATGTCATAAAAAAAAAAAAACGGTTGACTCGAAGTTAAACGTATTACGGGATATAATGGGGCGCTATCAAAGGGGGGATCGAACTGAAAAACTACCCCTAATAGGTAAAAGTCGAAGAGAGAGGCGAGTCAAGTCGAGTTGAGAAGTCAAAGCTCCCGAGGCGTGGTGTAGCGTGGTTGGGGACTGAAGATGGCAGACAGGGCAGTGGTGGCTACAGGTGAAAGAAATGGGCAACTTCGCCGAATCACAGTGATTGAAGCTCACGTGAGACCCCGGGACTTGGTATATGGCCAAGGCAGGGCGGGGGCGCGCGCGGTGTGAACTCAGTAGCCGGATTTCAAGAAAAATGCCCGAGCATAGATTGGTTTGGCGGTGAAGCAGCATCAGTATTTTTTTTTTTGGTTTATTTTGGTTCAAACCTTAACCCTTTAAGGGCCAAGCCCGAGTATACTCGTTTTTCTTCTCTAGTCTACTTCACATTGTTCCAGTCTTCATTCCGGATAAACGCGATTATTGATGAAAACATGTACAATATAGGATGTCTTTGGGCGCCTTCAATGTATCGTATAGGCAATTTCAACTCCTTCGAGTACGAACAGTTAACTACCTTCCCTTTATAAACGGAAGAGTGGCGTCCTTCTGAAATAACCTGGCTCTTAGAGGGTTAAATCTTCTATCTCTCATACTATCACGTACTCTCCGAGGGGATAATTCACGGAGAAAAAATACTGGCAGTAGCGGCCCGTGAGATTTGGCAACCATGCATTTTGCCCACTTAAACTTAGGTAAAAAATCGATTCAAGCGGAGGCTGGCAGCCTCCTCGAGTTTCGATTATTTTCCATGTATTTAAATGGGATAAAAACACTGTTGTCAAATCGCACGAGCCGCCACTGAATACTGGTAGAAATTACCATCTGCATAGCTGATTTTGGTGTCTGCTAACAAGTATATGGTGAATTTAACCATAATATGGTAAATGCAGCGTACCTTGGCACCTTGGGGTAAATTAAGGTAACATGTTGGTATATTTTACCATGATCTAGGAAAATTTACCATACTTACTTGCCAGCAGATCCAAAATTAGACATGCAGATGGTAAATTCTACCAGCCTTTTTTTCCGTGTTCCATCATAATTGTTCAACCGATACCGTCTTTAATCATACCATGTTGATTGTTGCTCCAAGGTTAAGTTCGTCTTGGTTTAAGTCAGCTTATGGCGGGTATCAAATATTTGGTTGGTTTTTGAAGTTCAGCCAATACGGGGCTGTTGCACACTTTTGCTACAGGCAATTTAAAGATCGATTTGGATGTAAAAGCCTTCAAAAATGACGATGGTAGCACTAAAAACTTACGAAATATACTCCTATACTCATAACATGATTTTAAACGCACACTCGTAAGGGCTGTATGTGAAAACTAAACTGAAAACTAAACAAAATTATTTTGCATTTTTGACAGAAAAATTTGATTTTTCTAGGGAAATAACGAACGCATCGTTGCCATAAGCGCTGTGTAATAGGACGTCTCCTTCACCTCCATAGCCCACTTCTTCTTCTTCATTCTCCACATGGCGAGACTCTTTAATGCACGGGGACTCTAGCCGTACCATCTGGCAACGAGGTGGCTATAGAGACCGCCGTTTACGCGCGGCAGACATAGTTTCGCTTGCACGTCTATTTCTTCGAGACGGATCAAATTGTGACATCATACACGAAGAGAGGAGATTAAAGACAACCGCTTCTCGAAATAGTTTCCCTCTCGCCGCGGGCCATTTGACGGGATGCATTTATCATTTATCGGAGTCCCTCAGCTTACTATACGTGAGTTGAGACAAGAGGGTACAGGAAACTTCTGATTGGCTGACGCGCGCATCCAAGGCCCTGAGGGAGACGTCATTGCTGGCGCTCTTGGCTTCCATTAACTTTTTTCGCTTGAAAAAGTTGATCGTTGGATAGAGTGTTGTTAGTTTTATTCAAAGGTGAACCCAAACAGTGTTTCCGTAAAACGTCCAAAAGAACAAGAGCTGCCGTTTTGCACATATTTTACGGCATTTTGTAATTCATCGGTGATTTTATTGGTTAAAGCAAGATTACAAAAGATTGCACGTATCAGTCGACAAGTAAACAATGGATTACAAAAATCCTCGTTTAGGACCTGACAACAGTCCTGCCGTTTTGCGTACATGTAACGACATTCTACAATTCATCGGTGATTCTATAACCGTTGTTGTAGTAAGAATTGCATATCTTACAATGGGGCTGTTGTAAACTTTTGCTACAGCTCTACAGAGTGTTCAATCTCATGTGAAATCGCGTGAAAAGTCCATTGGTGGCATCAGAAAGTCATAATATGCACTATAAAACTCACGAGAGACGTTTAATGAAATCCAAAATGGCGGTAAAATATTGAGCAACCTGTATGCATGCACCACGAACATCCAAGGATAGCCAACCTCATCACAATATCGATCACACCCAATCACAACGTAAATAAACACATAACCTCTGAAGCTGTGAGGTTGTCAACGTTGGCAATCCTTGTATGTGAAAGGTCCATGCATACAGATTTCTCGATATTTTACCTCCATCTTGGATTTCATTAAACGTCTCTTGTGAGTTCATCATCGCATTTCATGACTTTCTGATGCCACCAATGGACTTTTCGGGCGAGTTTACATACGATGGAACACTCTTTATCGTTGTAGCAAAAGCTTGCAACAGACCCATTAGTTGAGCAGTGTCATAATTTTTTTTTTTTATAAATGCTAAAATCATTAATATTTGCTTTAACCGGTAGCATAGCTGATGGTTTGCAGAAGGCACTTCATCTCTTCATCTTCACGAGCGGGGACTAAGTTTTTTTGACGAGGGGGAAATTGCAACACCTCCCCACCTCCCCCCCCCCCCCGAAGCACCCCGTTGAGACTTTTTGACCTTTCTCTCTAGGGTGAGGTTTTCAATAGGTTTCGATTCGTCAAAAACAATTAATTTTACTCACGCTAAAAGTAGGTAGCTACGCGTGATTTTTTAGTCAAGGGTCATAATTTTGCGAAGAAACGACTTAGATACAAGGTATATCTATTGATTGAAAACGTTTAAATATCTTGTCATTGAAGACACATTGTATGATGGGTAACGAATATTTTCCATCTAAACCTAAGTAAAATAATCGACCTTCAGGGGATTCACCGAATCCCTAAGAAATCGATACTTTGCATACGTTCAATTGGCAAAAAAACATGGTTGCCAAATAGCACGAGCCACCACTCTTTGTCAGCGGCGTTGAATTTCACACACATAGAATTAGAAGTTAAAGAAAGGGCTCAAACAGACCTTGAATAACGTCTCAGTTGACTCTGTGATATAAAAACCAATAAAATGTGATGAGGAAAGGATATTAAAAAATACAGCGCCCTTAAAACACCGACAACCTACCCTCAGCGGTATGAAACAATTAAGATGCCTCAACAATCCACACGCAAGTCATAAAATCATTAACTACGTCAAAATCCGAGGGTCGCTGCCCCATTGGCTAGGAATCGATTAACTTCAGAGGAAGGTTTACGAAGGGTTCAGTACTATCGTTTTAGCGACAAAGAGAACTATGACGGTCACTTAAAGATCGATTCTGCTTACTACTTTAACCCTTTTCCTCCATAGTTCCATAAATAGAGAACGGTCTGTTAACATGAATTCTTACAAAAATGCAGAAAAATTGGCACGCACTGATGCATAAAATTAGAAAAAGTCATTCGATTCACTGGTACAGGTCTTAGAATTGAGGCGTTTTCTTATAAATTCAGCACTGAAAGGGTTAAAATACGAGGAAGCGAAAATCATGCATTCTAGAAGAAGGTATAGCCTACACAGTACTGAGTACACACACACATAGAAACCACATAGATGCGGCCGGCGTGTATTCTTTCGGGCAAGGAAGGGGCAATTTCAAACTAAGTATCATTATCAACCCTACCTACTACGCTTACGTCCCTAGTGTAAGTGGGTTTATCCTTTGCAGTGTCAAATTAAAAAATCACATTTTTGATCGCTTATATGAACCAAATAGGAAGATACATATTCTTTCATCTCAGTACTTATAAATGCGTACACCGTTATTTGAAGGCGCTCGATTTTTTGATTTGTTTCTTTTTAGTTTTGCCAAAGTTCCTTAATGTTTTTTCCTTTATCATCGATTTGGTGGACTAGAACTGTGTAGAACAGACGAAAGCAAAACGTGAATATGCAGGCGTCGGACTTCATTGGTTCATTGGAAATTTTCAGGCCGTTTTGTTAGAGTTCACTTTGTTGAAGTATTTAAGTTAATACGGGTTAATCCTTTCGATTTTGCATATAGAGTTTATTCCGTACGAAACATGGTACCCGAAAAGTTTATTTCCTGTTTTGGTTTGAACCGAAGGACCTTATTTTTCAGAGACTTGAAAAAAGTTTCATCTATTTAGAAAAGAAAAAAAAGTATGAGGAAGAGGCATTACTTTCAAATAGTCCTCAAATGACAATGTTCATGAGCGCTTGTTTAGCGAGAAAGTATTCATTCATTTATTTTACATGAAAAATGGGCAATTTAATCAAAGCGTCGAGAAAATGTTGGCATGTTTTGCAAATGGATAACTTTTTTAAATCATGAACTTATTTGAGAAAGACAATACATCTAAAAAATTAAACAATTGTAAACTTATGAAGTATTCAATTTGTGTGGTGCAAATATATGTATATTCTCTAAAATATGTCTCCAATCACTTTAACTATCTGCAATAACTTTTTTTAATAAACGAGGTTGCATTTTTGAGCTTTCGATTCCGATAGGTTGAACGAACAAAAAGAAGGAGAGGATGAGAGAAAAAGAAAAAAAAGTGAGGTAAAAGCGGGAATAAGGCGCAGATAAAAATATTCTGAGAACGATTTGGAGGCGAGATTTTCTTTTCCTTCCTTCATTTCTCTTACTCTCGCTCGAAGAATCAAATATGATCAAATTAAATCAAGCTGCAATGTCACTGCGGAGAGAAATTGCGACTCGGAAGGAAGATAACTACTAGTTAGAATAATGTTTCGAATATTGGCTCCGCAAATTATTCATTCAGCTTTTCTCCTTTTTCTTTATCATTCATTCTGTGCATCGAATAAAAAGGATTTCGACTAATTTAAAGTGAAAGAAAGACAGAGAAGCAGAGGCAGAAGAAGAAGAAGGGTCGAAAAAAAAGAGAATAAAAACGCTCAAGTCCCCTACTGATATAAGTATATAAAATAAAATAAAGAAGAAAAAAAAGGAAGTCGATAATGCTGGAATTATTAAGCGACTCTAAATACACTAAAATAACTTTTAAGTTAAAACGTTTCTACTCTTTACCTCAATTTATTTTAATTTATTTTGAGCGAAAAGAGCTCTGCAACTCGGTCGAAACGATTCAGTATAAAGAGGAGATGAAAAAGTTGAATAAATCAGCTTCTTCAGTTGAGACATTGGAGGATGAGAAGGAGAGGGGAGAGAGAGAGATAGAGAAATAGAGGGAGGGAGGGAGAGACTAGAGAGAGAGAGAGAGAAAGAGGGAGAGAGTTTTCAGCCGGGTTTACTGAAAATAAGAGAATGTCAAGCAGATGCAAATACGTTTAAATAATTAAAAAGGGATAAAAAAAAAAACCTTTATAAATAGCTATTCAATATGAAAAGATAAGAACTGCGGTTAGTATATCAATGCAAAAGAAGACGATGCGACGCGACGCGACGGCAGCGTTACGACCGAGACTTGCACAGTTTTATGGGAGAAAAAAAGTCTACGTGAAAGAGGTAAAAATTTCACCAACACGAACAAGGAATGCAAACAATTGCCAAAAGGGCGGAACGTAATAAAAATAAAGAAGTATCTCTTCGCCCCTCTACGTTCGACTCCAAGAGCATAAAGGTCACAATTCCCTGATGAGCCATCATTTTTTATAATCATCATTTGTCTTAAAACGTCTTTTCTACTTTAATAACTTCTTCCGAAAACTTTACAGCCCCACGCGCTTTCAAGAGCCCCGCCGCACGGTGTTGCGTTTTACGCTCATTTTGGAAAAAACCCCGTAACTTTTTCAGGAGAGCGAATTAAACGTTGAAACTTTCAGGAATCGTATTTCTCATAGTAATACATCTATCCGGTGAATGGTATTGTTGTAAGTCGCTTTCAAGGGTGGAGGGAGGGGGTCAATTTTCATTTAGTCGAGTTCTATATGGCAACACTGTCCAAATGACTTGAAATTTGGTGTTTGGGGGCATTTGTTAACGTTGAATTCCAATTTTGCATCAGTTTTTCAAAATTCTAAAATCCAAGATGGCCGCCGACCAAGTAGTGGAAAAAATTGTCTGCAGCCATCTTGGATTTCCGAATTTTGAAAAACGGGTGCAAAATTTGAATTCAGCGTTCAAAAATACCCCCGGATACCAAATTTCAAGTCATTTAGTCGGTAAAAACCGTCTCTGCCAACTTTTTGGGTAAAATACCGCTCGGCCCAGCCGCGGCCGGATCATTTTCATGCGTTTTCATGCGCTCACTTTTCAACTTAAAATGCATGTATCTCAAAAAGGTGCAAATATGTGCAAGAGATTTTTTCAGGAGATGTTCTACATAGTATGAGCTTCCATTTAATTGAAGTTTCAAACCGGAGGCAAGCGGAGCTAACTTCCAAAAGTCTCAGGGAAACTCAAAATTTTGACATTTAGACCTCTCGCTTTTAAAGTTATGTAAAATAGGTGTCCTTCGTTATTTTTGAAAAAACTAGGCATCAAAAGATAGTTCAGAGTACGTAGTTTAATCACTGAAAATTCTGTTGAAAAAGATTCCTTCTACACACTTCAAATTTTGCGTAGAGTTGACAGTTGAAAACGCTCTTTTTTCAAACCTTTCATAATGAGAAATTTTAACAGCCCTAATTTGGCCTAATTTTTTTTTTTTTTTTAAAGACAGTTTCAGAGTAACATTCCACGTACTCTGAGGAGTATTTTCATGTATTTGTTTCCTTAAAAGGGCGAATGTCAAGTTGGGGGTTTTTTTCCACAGGCGGACACACTGTGCGCCGCCGCGGCCCGCACAGTGGGTAAAAAATATTTTTGGAGACGAACCGTTTTTGCAAGACACTACGTTGAGTGAGCTCACGATTCGGGAAACTGATATGACAGAAGGCACCAGGGGGAACTTGGGAAAGCTAGCCGCCATGTTGCACTAATTTCGAAACTTTGTCCACTGATTTTCAAGAAATCAAATGAACGCACTTTCGCGACATTTCTTGAAGGTTTCGTATTTTCTTCGTATCTGTAAATTAGATCTGCTTTCATTTTCCATAATGTAAAACACGAGGGACATCCGAAAAGTAAGTTTTTATGGTCAATAACTCCAAAACTATGAACGACGGACCAAATATGTTAAAAGTTGCTTAGGTTTTAAACGCAAGGCTCTCCTTACACGCCAAGTTTCTTGAATTTGAACCACTGGTTCGTGAGAAAACCCACTTTGACGTGGGCTACTACAGGCACCACTGCACCAGTAGCGCACCGAGGGTTTCTTCATCTCTCTCTTGTCTCCATTAAAAAATGTATGTTAGACAAGGATGGAGAACGGGATAAAACCCCCTCTTTCTGTCCTTTTCCTACTTTTACATTCAAATGGGAAATGAGAGAGATGGAAGAGATCCTGGTTGCGCCAGTGCCAGGCACGTTCTGTCCATATTCCGACTTGCTTTAAACAGCTTTTCTAATGACCAGACTCTTTTGCACTCCTTATCTATTGGATATCAGTAGCGGCCCGTGAGATTTGGCAACCATGCATTTTTTCCACTTAAACTTAGGTAAAAAATCGATTCAAGCGGAGGCTGGCAGCCTCCTCGAGTTTCGATTGTTTTCCATGCATTTAAATGGGATAAAAACACTGTTGCCAAATCTCACGAGCCGCCACTGTTGGATATCTGATACATGCACCACCACACACTGCAACTAACTCCTTATGATATTCGCTACACTTTCATTTTTCTCGGGGGAAAAAAACCAGTAGATTTTACAATCGGAAACGTTTAGCAATGATAAATTCAATTCCATGACGACACGCACAGCCCTGAATCAATGATCAGCGAATCATGATCAACCTTCCCTGATTCCCAACCATTTTGTCGCGAACCAGAGGTCCAAATTCAAACATCTTGGCGTGTCTGCAGCAGAGCCCGGAGTATGAGACATAATCTACTTTTTAGAGATTTTACCAATCATTTTTCCTTAGTTTTGGAAATATTAGCTCCACTAAAAAATAAAAATTAGTTGATATCTAGAACAATTTGGAAGCCAAAAGTGGTGACCACAAAATAGTAAAAATTAATTTCACAAAACGGAGTGCTGAATCAACTAAACAGTATTGATAAACTAACAACACAAATTATTAAAGCAACTTAATTATTTTGAATTTCACACACGAATTTGTTGATTGAACGATCCAGATTGTCAGTTCACAAATAAAATACCGATAAATTAGCATCTCGTTTTGTTAAATTAACTTTTACCATTTTGCGGTCACTATGTTAACATTCGAATTGTAAAATCAATTAATTTCTTTTTCAGTCTGTATGTAAACTAACTTTTTTGATGGCTCTTAGGGTTATGGCTTATGGGCATACAGGTGACCTGAGATCTTTCTTCGGAGCCGTCACGTTAGTTCACGACACTACGTTGGCAGAAAAAAATCTATTTTCGTTTCAGCAAGATAAAATATAAACAAATCGTTTCCAAAGAAATCTGTGGCATCCGTTCCACGGTGCGGCAGGGGCCCAAAGCTAAGCCCCCTCTTTGCCTTGACTTTTGCTCTTCCTCGATGAAACTTCAATTTATAGAATTTCTCGAACGTTCCCTTCCTCCCCCCAACATTCCAAGGTTATTAAGCAAGTATCAGAGACTCCCTTTTTTAAGAACCTAATCTTTACACACGGTGCCGCGGGAACCAGCGTACCTACATTGCACTCACCCCCCTCCCCCCCCTCATCGACCATTTTTTAATTTACTTTTTTTAATAAACCGTACTTTTAAATGAAGAAGACGCGGCAATATGCTGGAGAGAAGTCATAAAATTCCATTATAGAGCGACAAAGAAAGTTGTTCAACAACACGAGAGTTGCCGTAATAATAAAACATCCCCCGATTTTTCCCCCTCTCTCCGGGCTCCTTAAAGTTATGCAATGAACGGTGCGCTCCTTTCAAAAATTCATGGAAGACGTATTAACTAGCTCCCCCCCCCCCCTCGAAGCAAAAATGAGTGATACTCCTAATAAACTTCGTCGACGAAAAATAAATTTCCGACTCGTTATTCTTTTGAAGGGAGGAAAAGAGAGGGATGGGTACAGTCGCAAAGATGAGTGGTTATTATAAAACTCATTCTCATACATAAAACGAGCTTAATTTTCTTTTTTCATTCGGCGGCTTGTAAATCTTTGATAATGGCAGCACGTGAAAAATCTATTTTAGTTTTTCCCATTAGTTTCATCACATATAAAAATATCGATTATGCAGAGGTTCAATCGCACCCCCCGAAAAATAAATTCCTTCCCATAAATGCGCTATCGATAGACCGAATTTTACGAGCCAACAATGCAACGTACAAACTTCCTATTTTTCTTTGCAGCGATGCGTGTTTTTAATGGAATCGGAAGAAATATTTAAGATTGCATCAATTCCTGATTGATGAGCGATATGAGTCCGTTGCAAACTTTTGCTAAAGCGTTATGAATGATCGGATACAACGTAAAACCTCGTGAAAATCACATTGGCAACACTGAAAAGAATGTTTTATCTATTGTAAAATCGTCTTAAAAGTCCATTAGTGGCATCAGAAAGTCATTAAATGCAATTATAAACTCACAAGAGGCGTTTAATGAAATCCAAGATGGCGGAGAAATATCGAGCAATTTGTATGCATGCATCACGAACATCCAAGGATAGCCAACCTCACAATATCCATCACACCCAATCACAACGTAAATATACACATAACCTCTGAAGCTGTGAGGTTATCAACGTTGGCAATCCTTGGATGTTGAAGGTGCATGCATACAGATTGCTCGATATTTTACCGCCATCTTGGATTTAATTAAACGCCTCTTGTGAGTTTATTATTGCATTTTATAACTTTCTAATGCTACCAATGGATTTTTCAGGCGATTTTACATTAGATTAAACACTCTTAATCGTCGTAGCGAAAGTTTGCAACAGACCCATTGCAACTTTCTTCAGGGTGAATCGCTTTTCTCAGCATAGAAGATTGCAATTGTACGGGACCTTCCTATTGTGACACGGCCAATTGACCACTATCTTGGAATTTGGTTGAACGCATTTAATGAGTTAGTGAAAACATTCAAGAACTTTCTGAAAAACCCGACGTTATATTTTCGAGCAAATTTTACACACAATTAATGGATCCTTTCTACAGCTGAGACAAAGTTTGTAACAGACCATTCTTTTCAATAATTAATAATACATGGCAAGATGGTAATGGCGGTTCGACGCAGGTATCATGGGAGATTCCTATCTAATATGCCACTTTCTCTTTGGAAACACAGAGGTGTCTCAATTTAGATAGGAACCTCCCATGATACATGTGTCAACTGCCATTAAGCTCGATTCTGAGAGTGAATTTCGTGATTTTGTAGTGTACTCATCGTCATTATTACAGGTTTTTATGCAAGAATCAACTCTTCAATCCCGTGCAGCAAAAGTCCCATATTTGCCCAACTCTGGTCTAAAGCACCCGACTACTCAGAGTGGTTGACTTGTCCTGTTCCGTTCTGCTGGAACGTAACAATCAGCGAACTACGTTAAAGCTAACCGCAATGAAAAAATAAAAAAAGTGCTTCACTGCGTTCCATCTAGTTCCTTTGCCTTCCAGTAAAAAAAAAAAAAAAAAACAAATAGCCCTAGAGAGAGAACTAAAATTTCTTGTGTACTAAGCTTTTCAATCATGCTGGAAGAATTCACCGAAAAGTCTTGAGCATTCTAACAGATATTCAACTTTTCATCCCACTTGGTTTCATTTATTATTTGAATTACAGCTGCTAAACTCTTGTCAAAGACTATTATTAATTCAATATGCAAAGTTTTTTTTTCTTTTTTTTTTTCATAAATTCTTTATTTTGCTTCATCCATTAATTTTTTCAACAAAACCCTCAAACGTAACTTAAACAAAGCAGCATCTACTTTACAGATACTTCGCGATTTAAAAAAAAAAAATCACTCGAACAAAACTGCACCGTGAATAAGGACAAAGCATTTTGAGCATTGGGAGAGACGAAATTTCAAAAGGTTAGGAACGCAGATCACGGAGCGTGAACCATGGTTCCAAGCGAAAAAAAGAGAGCTCACTTCAGGTGACGCACAGTAGATAGAAATATGAAATGTTCCGGTTATCATTTAATGAAATTTAACATTTTAAACTCCACTGCTCTTTCCTTGATTTTTTCCCGATTTTCACAGACCTTTATGAAGCATTCTGCTTGTTTAAAACACATCAGAAAATTAAATACCAAAGAGTACAATATTTCGCATTCAAAGTTAACCCTTTTAGTACTAGGCCCAAGTGCAGGCGTTTCCGACACTTCAAATCTGCTTCAAAACATTTCAATTTTCTACTAAAGCGGAAATTGGAACAAGTTGTTGGCAGTGGTCAGCGCAACTGATCAATAACCCAGAGGTTTTGCGTGCGAATTCCGGCCCCGGCAATAAGCTTTGACGGTCTCAGATCTTGTCAACGAGTTTCAAAGCCATCTTTCATCTTTCCTTCTTCGTTTCATTCAGGGCTGCCGTTTTGCGTATAATCAATGCTATTTTTCTATTCACCGATGATTCCACCGGTTGAGAAAAGATTACACGGTTCAGTTCTGTGAATGACTGCGACGAAACTACTCTGATCTGTAATCTTTCCTTAATCGGTGGAAACTCCGTTACTTAATTAAAATATCCGCAAGTTTCTTAAAGTCATCGACGGCTCAACCGGTTGAGAAAAGATTACAGATGCAAGTTTTTTAGTTCATTGCAGTAATACTCTGAACTGAACTGTGTAATCTTTCCTCAACCGGTGAAATCATCGGTGAATAGAAAAATAGCATTGATTATACGCGAAACGGCAGCCCTGGTTTCATTTCTCTTTCTTGTATCCAGAACTTGCCGTGGCTGTTTGCCCTAAGTTGACTCAGTCCAAAGGACGAAAAGGAGGAAAAAAAGAAAAAAAAGACCCTTTGGCGATCATCGATATAGTCGGAAGGCCAGGATCATTATCAATTATGACACAGATCTACTTCTTGTCACGAAAGTTTTGACATCAAAGGTCCGTTAATTTGCGAATATTTAATAATAAGGTATGATCCGCACCAATCACTATTTACCTTGCAATTGAGAGTCCCGTAGAAGATTCAATTTAACCATCTATTTGGATGCATTAACCCTTTTACTGCCAGGTTCAGTTATCAGAAGAAATCAAAACTTTAACCAGCTCTAGAAGTCCCTGTATGTAGAGTTAATACGAGTGAAACCATGGCCCATGGGCAGTGGCGTACGCAGGAGGGGGCTAAGGGGGCTGAAGACCTCCAATTTTTAGGGGTTGAGGGGAAGGGGGGAATAATTTTCGGTTAAACGCTCATTAGTACAAGCCCCTCCCAAAAAAAAGTGAAAAAGCGTTAAAAAACGTTTTTATAAATTTGTTTACATTCTGAGAGCCGCGTTGTTGTGTTTTGGTTCAAAGTAAAGATTACAGTGCCACAGGATTTCTAATGTCGCAATCTTTCACTGCATTTTCTGATCTACATCAATTTACGCTTTTAAAAATTCTTTTGGGCACTATAGGCGCTCGTGAGGTGCGTCATGATTAATATTCACAGATTCGTCGATAATTCACTCTTTGTTAAAGGTTTCCATAGTAACCTCTAAGTAATTCACTTCTTATTATTGCGGTTATATGAATATCTTTGATATTCAATCTTGTCTCCAATTATCTTGAAACGTAAATAAATATAATAGATAATTATCTTCAATATTGTTGTATATTCATTGAATACTCAACAAAATGGTGACCTCGACGTGGTTGCGGTTATATGAATATCTTTGATATTCGATCTTGTCTCCAATTATCTTGAAACGTAACTAAATATAATAGATAATTATCTTCAATATTGTTGTATATTCATTGAATACTCAAAACGCTTTTCTCCGTAAAACACCATTGGAACCGTCGTTAGTAAACAACTGTTTGTAAACAAATGAGCAAAAACGCATCCAATCGCTACCTAGGACCAATAAATGTACGGTCACACGGTCCTCGGCCCCAAGTCCGCCCCAAGTCCGCCCTAAGTACTTCAACAGTCATCGGCCACCAGCCAACGGACCGCATCGGACCGTTTTAAAATGGCGCAAACGCAAAACTAACCTCAAAATAGCACTTAGGGTGGGTTAAGAGAGGCTCTAGACCCGCCCCAAGTAACGTAAAGTTGGGAGCGTCGACCCAACATTCCGATGTGCCGTTAAAGAAATGTGAGGTTAGAATCGCCATTTTTAGGTACGACCTAAAGCCCGTGTGTACCGTACATTTATTGGTCCCTGCTTGTCTTAACTCTCTGGACACGGACTCTAACTCAAAAGAGGGTAGATAAATATTCGTACTCCGCGGTGATCGTTTTGCCTATCATGGTAATTGAAGACGCTTGCCGACACATTATTTTACGATTACTAACAATTTTGGAGTATCTTGTATTGTCAATACGAGTAGCGGAACGAAAACGAATAACTCAGGCGTGGTATTGGAATGTTTAAAAGGGTTAGTAAGTCTAGTAAAATCCGATTTTCATCCAATGTGCGACCGTAAAACAATGAGATTCAGACGAAGAATCGAGCAGTTTTCTGACGAAACGTATAGAAACTGAGCGCTGGAAAATGCGGGTTGTAGAGAAACGTCTTATAAATGCAGATATTTCGTGAGAGACAAAAGACGGGGTAAGTGCGTTTAAAACATAGTAGAGGAGTGAATGAAAAATACGACAAGAGAGGAGCGAGCTGAAAAAAATAAGGTATGTTTGTGAGAGAGAGTGAGAGGGGTGAGGAGGAAAGAGCAAGATATAGCAGAACAAATCACAGAGGGTAAAGCTTTCGACATTGTCAAAGGCAGCGAAAGTATAGTCGAAAAAAGAGGGGGGTGGATGTCGGATGGGGGGAGGAGGGGGAGAGAAAGACCCATCGATGTAGTAGACTAATGGAAATCTCCTTCTGCATCGTGCCACAAAAAATCTATTAGAACGGGACGAGGAAGCCTCTGTCTGCAGTATCTCTTCTACTCTCTCTTTCATTCTCCCGAAAAAGAAAAAAATACACGAAAAAAAGAAAAAAGAAAACCTAATGTTTGTCTTTGAACGGAAGAACGAGGAATCCTCCGAAAATAAACGGTTTGCATTCCTGTAAAAACGAGCAAGGATACCAAACGCTCTGAGTTTTTATTCTTTTTAGAGTAGGCACGCTGCATAAAAAAAAAAAAAAAAAAAAAAAAAAAAAAAAAAAAATGATTGTAACCTTTATCATTAAATGCCTCTTCAAACGATCAAATATAGGATCCGCAAAGTACCTTACAACTTACAAGTGGACATTCGATTACCGGCGCGCATCATGCAACATTTCTGAACATTCGCAAATTAACGGACATTTGACGTCAAAACTTTCAAAATGTTGTGTATCTTGAAGTGAAATTGCTATGATTAATGACGATCCTCGAAATCTATCGATGACTGTTAAAGTTTTGCTGAGCCGCCAATCTATGATGTTGAATGGTGCGCACCGATCAACAGATACTCACTTGCATACTTCTTTGAGGATCCAATTTGATCGTCTGAATAGGCCATCACAGCGAGATTCTACATCATGTTGATGGCTAACAGCGATATTCTAGATAGCTATGAATTGTAAAGAGCGAATATTTTAAGTTTGCGTAAAAAAAAACAATTGATGCGAGCTATAGCTACAAAGGCTGTATCAAAGGTACTGCACACTTTTTCTTTTGCGGGCGAACGTTGTCAGATATCAAAATGCTGTTTGCAAAGAGCGATTGTCGCAGCAAATGCCGATAAGACAAGACCAATTCAAGCTCTTAAAGTTCATAGTCTTCATTTTTATTAATAAACTTATGTCCGGGAAATTCCATGTTTCGATCCACTGTGCGCTCCGACGAGCTGTACATTTATCTAGAGTGGCAGTTCAATATAGGTAACCTGCGTAACCACCATGGGGGATTTTGAGGTTAGTTTAAGCGAGTAAGAGGTTGATCCAGCTCCCATAAGGGGTGGGCCCCTCGAGTTTTCAAACCAAACCTTTTTAGATCGATAGACCTCTGGGGGTTCTGAAAAGGCCCAGTTTTTTAATTTTGACCCCATAGAGACGGGGGGGCGGGGGGTCAAAGGTGAAACCTTTAAACCGTTATAACTCCCTCAAAAATTAAGGTATCAAAACGAACTTAACGCCAAAAGATAGAACATACAAAGAGCTTTCTAACCATATATAGGTTTTTAAAATTCCAACAATTTTAAGTCCCATTTTTGGCGATTTTTTTGAATTTTCAAAATCAAAAATTTTGATTTTTCGATTTTTTAAGGAAGGCGGATCCTGGATAGGAAAACAAAAAACTGACAGGAAAGTAGTGGAAGTAATGACCTTTTTAACAGCGCAAACCGCAATGTGGGAAATGTTTCGTTTCAGAGATATAAGGCCGCAAAGTTGACGCGTCGAGATTTCTAGCGCTTCTCGAGGCGTGCGCGATGCCTGCCGACGGAAATTCACGCACAGGGCAACTGCATGACTTGAATAAATGGGAGGGAACATTGGAGGACGTTTCTTATCTCATACATTCATTAGATTTTGGATTTATATTTCCATTTCATCAACCCCCCCCCCCCTCAAAAAGAAATGAGCCGCGGGCTAAAACTGACGACGGCGCAAACACACTAATAATCAGAAATTAACTAGATCCAAAAAAAACAAAAAACAAAAAAACAAAAAAAAAAACAACAAATAAAGGAGACTCTCCAATGTGGCAATGTATAAAAAAATAAATAATAAATAGATAATAAATAAATAAATCGGTGCAGGGTTAATAATTGAACCCATTTTTTACAGTATTCATAACAATCATAACTATAGCTTAACATACTTATATCCTATGTTTGCTCGTTAAACATCACATGTTTGAGTGTTTAAATGTTTGTCGTCGTCAGTTTTAGCCCCGCGGCTCATTTCTTTTTTGAGGGGAGGGGGGGGGGGGGGGGGGTTAATGAAATGGAAGTATAAATCCAAAATCTAATGAATGTATGAGATAAGAAACGTCCTCCAATGTTCCCCTCCCATTTATTCAAGTCATGCAGTTGCCCTGTGCGTGAATTTCCGTCGGCAGGCATCGCGCACGCCTCGAGAAGCGCTAGAAATCTCGACGCGTCAACTTTGCGGCCTTATATCTCTGAAACGAAACATTTCCCCACATTGCGGTTTGCGCTGTTAAAAAGGTCATTACTTCCACTACTTTCCTGTCAGTTTTTTGTTTTCCTATCCAGGATCCGCCTTCCTTAAAAAATCGAAAAATCAAAATTTATGATTTTGAAAATTCGAAAAATCGCCAAAAATGGGACTTAAAATTGTTGGAATTTTAAAAACCTATATATGGTTAGAAAGCTCTTTGTATGTTCTATCTTTTGGCGTTAAGTTCGTTTTGATACCTTAATTTTTGAGGGAGTTATAACGGTTTAAAGGTTTCACCTTTGACCCCCCGCCCCCCCGTCTCTATGGGGTCAAAATTAAAAAACTGGGCCTTTTCAGAACCCCCAGAGGTCTATCGATCTAAAAAGGTTTGGTTTGAAAACTCGAGGGGCCCACCCCTTATGGGAGCTGGATCAGGGCTGGATCTTTGTCCATTTGTTTCATTGTATATTGATGCGGTACCACCGCTGAATAGACCGGACCATGCTTTGATCCACTGTGCGGTGGCGCCGCATCAAAATACACGGAATCAAATGGTCAAATTACTCGCTTAAACCTAACCTCAAAATCCCCCATGGTGGTTACGCAGGTTACCTATCAAACCGCCACTCTAAACAAATGTATAGCTAGTTGGTGCGCTCATTGGAAAAGTGTAGACGTCCAAATAGGCCTGCTAATATTAGCGGGCATAGCTCTAAAAAGGTTGAAGGGGGAAAAGTCTTACCTTTATTTCAAAGTTGGCATTACGGGATGCACATATTCATCGGGCAATCTGGAACAAAGAGAAGAGAAGACAAAAAATTAATAAAATACTACACGCAACAAACTTCCCGAAGTCAAAGACGGGTACAGGAATTTCTCTCTCTCTCTCTCTCCCTCTCACTCTCTCTCTCTCCCCCTCTCTCTCTCCCTCTCCCCCCTCTCTCTCCCTCCCTCCCTCTCGCCCTCTCCCTCCCTCCCTCTCCCTCCCTCTCCCTCCCTCTCCCTCCCTCCCCCCCCCCCCCCCTCTCTCTCTCTCTCTCTCTCTCTCCCTCTCTCTCTCTCTCTCTCTCTCTCTCTCTCTCTCTCTCTCTCTCTCTCTCTCTCTCTCTCTCTCCCGCCATTGAATGCGTGTGTTAGAAAAAGATAACAAAGAGGGTCATCACTTGACTTTAGCCACTATCTCTGTCATTTTCTACCAAACGCATTCAAATGAGAGGAGAGAAAGACAGACAAATTCCTGTATCCCTCCATTACTGAAGAATTAAAGATCCCCTCGCGAGTCGCGTATACAGCGAGAGAGAGACCCGCCCGCGCCCGCAGAAGCCGCGGAAATCACCGCACCGAACGCAAGGTTTGGAAAGCCCCAGGACTCCCGCGGGAGGCGGGAGTTTGTAGTTTTCGGTCATGATTAGATTGTCCGCGGTCCTTCTACGTCCACGAACTCACGGGAGAGATGCAAACACCACTGTCGATTATAAGATAAAGTGGCTTAAAATGATTTCCCTGTAAACGCGGCGAAAATGAAACACTGCACGGCCGCAGCCGACAAACAAACTTCCGAGTTCGAAAGGCGGAGCGGCGCAGCGCTCCGCTAGATAACCCAATTTTTTCGAGACGAAGATTGTTAGCCTCCCCCCCCCCCCCCCCATTGCATTCCTTTCGCAAGACTTGTTGATGGATAATGTTCCCGAGCGATCGATCAGATAAAACCTTCCGCCAGGTTCCCGATATTCTGCTCCTTAAAAATCGATTGCCCATCCGCACGTCAAAAAAGGAGAACGCAATGGTGCGGCACACAGTGAGCATTAATAACCGATTTAAAAAGGTAAAAAGTAATAGAGTTAACAATGTCAAAACTTATCGTTTTAAAGCTTCTATAGCGGGCCGATTTTTGAAATCATTAGATCAGGCAGGTAGATTGGACGAATGAAGGACTGCTATTGGTCCCTTTAAAGAGTTTATCAAAAAGTAGAGCTCTTTAACCAAGTATCGCTCCGCTACATTCGATAAGATATCGGCTGCTTGAAGCAAGCCGATAAAAGCCAATAGCTTATCGAATGTATTGAAGGGATACTTGGTTAAAGAGCTCTTTTTTTTGATAAATTCTTGAAAGGGGCCAATCGCAGCACCCCATTCATCCAGTCTACCAGCCTCATCTAATGATTTCAAAAATCGGCCTGCCGGATTAAATTTTACTCACGTAAACTACTCCTAACCCGAGTTAGGCAAATAGGAGTGAAATCGATTACACTATTGCTGGGTAATCGGCAATCGTCAAACCTTTGGATAGTAATTAAATGTAGTCTTCACATATAAATAGTAAACGTTTGGGTCCTTTTCGATTAGATCGAATTCTTTTGTAACTAATATGATGCGTGCCTTGTAAAAAATCAGTCCTAATTACCATAAAATCATCCTCCGAAAAAAACGGATAACCACCCCCATTTGTCCAACTTTGCTTCTAACCGGAATGATTCAGCTGGAAAATGTAATCAGAGAGACTGAAATCAGTTCAACTTCAAAGCGATAATAATTAGTCATGCGACTATTCTAACTTACTGATTTTCGGTCGACAAACTGTAAATTTCTGCCCACTAAGCGGCGCGCTAAACATCAAGATCGAAAGAAAACAAGAGGAAAAGTCAGTGAAAAACGGTAATCAATATTCATGGTTTTCGAACTTTCAAGCTTCATTTAAAACTTTTCGGTAACATTTTTCTAGGTTTAAATTACTTTTTAAAAAAGCATTCCGTGTTTGAAAAGGTCTTGAAACAATAGACTGAAGAGACAAATTAACTTTCTGATTTTTGACCAGTGGTGTAGCGTGCAATTTGGCAACGTTGAAATGTGCCTATTAACCCTTTACGGACCAGATTAGTTCAACACCACTCCTCCGTTCATACAGGGAAGGTAGTTAACTATTCGTACTCGGGGGAGTTGTAATTGCCTATACGACGAATTGAAGGCGCCAGGCGAGACCTTATATACAGTAGTGTTTTCATCTATATTTGCGTTTATCCGGAATGAAGACGAAATCGATGTGAAACAGACTAAAGGAGAAAAACGAGTATACTCGAGCTTGGCCCATAAGGGGTTAAAACTCATGTAAAACATCGAATGCGAAGGTGTTCACCGAACACCCAATAGTTCGATCTTTTCAATGCATTTAAATAGTTACATCGTTGTCAAATTGCACGCTACGCCACTGTTTTTGACCACTTTCTGACGATTGCAGACCATAGTGCGGCCGGCGGTATAGGAGAAGCAGATGCCTTCGATTCGGTAGGAGGGACGGGGTGGATTCAAATATCCCAGAGTTGCAAAACGAGAGGAAGGCGAACGATACCGGGGCCCCCGATTCGTTTCCCAAATGGAAAACTGCGCTGGGACCCGGTCCAGTCTGCCGGTCCGCATTCTTATTCCCGCTCTCGTTGCCGTTCCGCGAGTAAAAAATTAATCTCACTTCATTTATATTTTGAACTGTCAAAACACGAAAATGATAAAAATGTTCCGCTACGGTTTCGCGCCATCGAAACGGAAGTTGCAATTCGCAAGCCAAGGTTGCCAGTTCAGCGGGGTGATTTTTGAAATCATTCGATAAAGCTCGTATAGACTGGATAAATCAAAGGGCTGATTTTGACCCACTTTTTGGACCAAATGTCAGTCAATTTGGACCAATTTTGCTCAAAAACCAATTTTGGGAGTTTTGAGCTCGTAAAATTTAGATGCCTCAAAAAATTTCTTTGCGTTAATTTTTTTCGTGTTTTCAGTTCTCAAATTGTGACCCGATCTGTGAAAAGGTACCTTATCTTCCGGATTCTGAAAACTGAGCTATTAGGACCACTGCATAGAGGACATTCAGACGAGCATTTTGACATAAAGTTGACCCAAAAAGCTCAAAAATTGACCGAGTTATGGCATCTGACAGAAAAGGGACCTTAACTTCCCCGTGTTAAATTGCATAAGGAAGTTAAGGCCCCTTTTCTGAATTTTGACATGCTCTCAAACAAGTACCCGTAGCGCGTTCTGTGGTCACTAAAATGAACTAATTCTCATTGCTAGTTACTTTTAGTCCGTCAAAACAGCGTTTTCGAATATTTGACTTTTTTCACTTAAAATCGCTCTCCTGAAAAATTTTGTTCAGGAAGATAAGGTCCCCTTTCACAGATCGGGCCACAATTGTGTTTTTTGAGAAAAAAAAACCTAACCTAAAATTTCCAAATAATTCTGGGCACATATGTGTTAAAGTGTTTATTGTCTATCAAAAAATGGGGCTCTGTAACCAATTATCCCTCCGTTACATTCGATAAGTTAAAGGGCACGAAGAATAACAGTGAAACGGCCCCAGTTTTAAAAGGTATGAAAACCCTTGAGGGCGATCGACTCAATTTGCAAAGCTGAGTCGATAGAGGGGTCACAAGCTGGGCTTTGGTGACATCACCTTCTTGCCCATGTTTATACGAGTCAAGAATTAATATGAATGAGTGCAAGAGCCTCAGATGCAAAATATATGAAAATCCTTGAGGGCGATCGACTCAATTTGCAAAGCTGAGTCGATAGAGGGGTCACAAGCTGGGTTTTGGTGACATCACCTTTTTGCCCATGTTTATATGAGTCAAGAATTGATATGAATGAGTGCAAGAGCCTCAGATGCAAAAGATATGAAAATCCTTGAGGGCGATCGACTCAATTTGCAAAGCTGAGTCGATAGAGGGGTCACAAGCTGGGTTTTGGTGACATCACCTTTTTGCCCATGTTTATATGAGTCAAGAATTGATATGAATGAGTGCAAGAGCCTCAGATGCAAAAGATATGAAAACCATTGAGGGCGATCGACTCAATTTGCAAAGCTGAGTCGATAGAGGGGTCACAAGCTGGGTTTTGCTGACATCACCTTTTTGCCAATGTTACATAGGCATGACTTAATGGGGTAGCTGATCGAATGGAGCGGAAGGATGACTGGCTACTGAGCTCTATTTTTCAATAAACAATTTAGCGGGAGCAATATCAGCTCGTCATTAATCTAGTCTACAAGCTTTAGATTTCAAAAATCAGCCTGCGGGCGGACATGTCACAACAGTTTAAAAAAATAACCGCGGGAATAAACCGAGGGTGGCTCCACCATGCAACACTCAAGGTACACCGATTACGGTAAACAAAAATTGTAAAACAATAAACATCATTCAGTCGTGTAGTAAAGCGGAACACCGGGACCAGGGCTGCCGTTTTGCGTAGAATCAATGCTATTTTTCAATTCACCGATGATTCCACCGGCTGAGAAAAGATTACACAGTTCAGTTCAGTGCATGACTATGATAAACCGAAATACTCGCATCTGTAATCTTTTCTCAACCGGTGAAGTCGTCGATGACTTTAAAAAACTTGCGGATATTTTAATTAATCAACGGAGTTTCCACCGATTAAGGAAAGATTACAGATCAGAGTATTTTCGTGCATTACAGTCATGCACTGAACTGAACTGTGCAATCTTTTCTCAACCGGTGGAATCATCGGTATCTAGAAAAATAGCATTGATTCTACGCAAAACGGCAGCCCTGACCGGGACGTACAACTGTGGAGACCTGGCATCTATGGTAAACCAAGAAAGTGAGAGAAGAGAATCAAGACGAAGCGAGCGGAATAGAGAAAGAAAATGAGGCCATCTTTGGTTACAGTCGTATTTCCCGTCTTTCCTTCTATTGGCATCCTCCGCAGTTCCAGAGCCACCCCCCCCCCCCTTCCGGGACCTCACTCAAATTAATGCATTTAATTAATTCGACTTAATTAACCATCATAATAAAGAGCAAATTAACTTGCTTCACCTAGGGCTTTGGGCAAAGAAACCTATTAATTACAGTAGGTATGCAGCCTCCTTTGAGGTTTCTTTGTGCGCTGGAAACTCAAAAACTCTCAATCTGCTTCGAGAGAGGGAGGAGAGAGGGGAGAAAGAGAGAAAGAGAGAGAGAGAGAGAGAGAGAGAGAGAGAGAGAGAGAGAGAGAGAGAGAGAGAGAGAGAGAGAGAGAGAGGAGGTTCTTGAAAATAAGGCTAAACAAACATGGCACGTCGACTGATAGTTCAAGTACGAGCTAAATCCAGAGACGATTCGTGCAGTTCAATAACTCGGTATTTTTCTCATTTCAACCAATGAAAATAATCATATTCAAAAGGAGGCCTTAGGTCCCTCAGGAAGTCTCACCATTTTTTTACTTCGACTACTCGCTCATACAGCAAAGAATCGATGCATTGATCTAAACGAGTCAAACCACTCAAGCACTAACAGTCGCTTTATAACGGCCAGTGGGTCGATCATATATTTGTTTACCGATCGTGAAGACTGTCTATATGAGTGACTTTATTTGCCGAAAATTATAAAACTTGACAGTTGCTACGGTAATCATTGTTGAAGTGCCCGTTCTGTTAATCTATTCATGAACATCCTTTAAATAACGGACAATTCAACGGTAGTTATTACAGCAAATTAGCAACCACCAAATTTGAAATTTAGTTTGACCATTCATAGACAGCCCTAACAATTGGTTTAACGATGAAGTAAATAATCGGCCAGCGGAGGGCGCGAAAGGTGCTGCGAAAGTTGCGAAACGTCTAAATGTGAATGGTGAATCAGGGCACCGAATAATAAGCTTGTTTGAGTTGTGGCCGATATGATTTTAACCCTTAACTTTTTTTTTTTTTTTTTTTTTTTTTTTTTTCAATAAAATAATTTTTTTTCAGTACAATTTTGATTCTTGAGACAGGGAAAAATAGAGAAAAAAATCTTTCCATTAGATTACAATGGTAAAGAGCCTGAATATTAATTGTTCCAAATATGGCCTTACCTGAATTTAGGTATCCATGCAACTGAAAATAAAGTTTTCAGGCTAAAAAAAAAAAAAAAAATTAAAGTAGTAAAAAATAAGTTAGTAAGTTTCAATAGTTGTTTTTTTTTGTATATGGTACCCCTGCGTTACTCCCAAACATAACAATGAAAATCGGAAAATCTCGATCAGATTTTCAGTAAGCTATTTTCAACCACTCTCCACGTTCTCTATCCTGTGCTGCGCGCTCTAGGACAAAATCGACAATATTCTTACTCGTTTAGTATCTGTTCCACATGTGACCTACCATGCAGCGACAGTACAACTCAAGTCCCCTACTTTTATATAAGGCTTCAAAGTAATTGTTCCAGATCTGGGCTCATCTGCAGTTAAGGGTTAAAGATTCATTTTGGAAAATGCATAAGTAACCAAAATCAAGCTTTGAAAATCAAAACCGAAAAGAATCTTACAATTTTCAAATTTTATGGGGGAAAAATGCGTGTATTCATAAGTGAAAAGTTGGCTAAACAATGAGACATTTTCAATTTGTTCTGCACCTGTGCAGTTTCCCTCTCCTCCGAAGACTTGATTTCAGTTACAAAGCCCTTTCCGAAATAACCATTCAATTTTCCGTTCGAGTCTAGTGACGGTTCATCGAAAAATTATGAATCGCTCCGGAAAACCAGAAAAATAATTAACTCGAAGGGAAAAATATCAACAATATCCCGGAGGAGGCGAAAAGTCAAACTCCGTGGAGCAGTAGAAGTTTCGAACTTCGTTAATAACTTCAGCGAGAGACTCCGAACTCCAAAATCGTGGAAGAGTTGACAGCATCTTCACTCCTCAGACACGGGTGTATTTCTTCTCTTTTAAAAAAAGAAGGGAAAAAAGGAAAAGGGAAAAAAGGGGGGAATTAAAAAAATAAACAAAAAACAAAAAATTAAAAACAAGGAGATAATCTAAATAAAAGGATAAGAAACGGCAAGGAAGCGAGGCTTAAAACGGAGTTTTACCAGAAAAAACCACAAGAAACGGAAACCATAGGCAGCAATTCGGCAACCATGCATTCTACCCATCTGAACGTATGAGAAACAATCGATTCTTGAGGAGATCACGGCTCTTTAACTAATCGATTGTTTATTATACATTCAAATCGAAAGAATTAAACAGTTGCAAGATTACTGGATCCGCCTTGGAAGAAAACGGACGGAATATCAAGACTGTGCAATGTGCATGGCCATTCAAATAACGGAGAGCAGGTCTGCGGGCCGATCATTTACTTCATCGTTAAAGCGATCGTTAAAATTGTCTATGAGTGATTCTATTGGTCGGAAATTGTAAAGCTTGGATGTTGCTATGGTAACCATCGTTAAAGTATCCGTTCTATAAAGTTTATTCACGAGTAACCTCTGAATAGCCGGTACTTTAACGATGGTTACCATAGCAACAGCCAAGTTTTACAATTTCTGACCAATAGAATCACTCATACACAGTCTTAACGATCGGTTTAACGATGAAGTAAATGATCGGCCTGCAGGTCTGGAGTCGATAAAATACTTCGAAGTACAGGCTTTCCTTCGAATGACTCAAGACTGAATTATTTGATTGGGTATGAGAGAAAGAGGGGATAGGAGGGGGAGGGGGATTGATTGATTGATTGAAAATTTTTATCATAGCATTAATCCTAAAAATTAAAACAATAAAATAGGATTAATGCCATGGAGGTCAAGTTAGGACTTTAAAGTCCTTTCTTACACTTGAGCCTCCATGGCTCATCTCTAAACTAAACATAACAAAATGTGAAAAAGTGAAACAAAAAGAAAAAAACGAAGCGAACATAATTAAAAACAAAAATAAATCTAAGAATGATAATGAAAAGTTAAATATCATAAAATATCACAAAATATCAAAAAATATCCGGAAAAAGCTTTAAAGAACATGGGGAAGCCTTAAAAGTAATTTTGATAGATAATTTAAAAATAAAATGGGGGGGGGGGGGAAACGAAAACCTGGGGAGGGAGAGGGGGAGGGGTAGGAATGAGATGGGGAAAGCGAGATTTGTTGAGGGACCAGCCGAGAAGTTGGGGAGGACTAATTAAAATTAAAAGCTGGGGAGCAGAAAATAAGGAGGGGGCAATGAGGACAAGCGCAAAAGAGGAGTGAAACGACGGGGGGGTTGCGGCGAAAGAGAGGGAGGAAAGACAATTTGCGGAACAATACTATTACGATTCATCTGAGGGAAAACCCCTCGTTTAATCTCGTACCTTTTATTTCACGATTAATTACTTTTCACTTTCTTCGAAAGGCAAAACTTTGTCGAAAATATTCCGATTTCGCGCCGCAGCCGCAGCCAGCCGCAGCGCTGTGTTTCAGACTCCCCGTCGACTTTTGTGTTTTGAATTTCCTGCCTCGGAAGGGGGCGAGATGATACGAGTGAGGGGGGGGAGATCTTCAGTGACAGGGCACGGGTTTGGGAAAGGTGTATCTTTTTGGAACTACAGGAGAACTGGATTGGAACTGTTACGGCGCATCTCTATAATGGCACACTCACACGTCAGTTTAAGACATGAGCGTCACTTGCAGCGTTCTACTTACCTTGCAACTTTGCAACTTCGTTTATCTACTTTTCGTATCAAACACATAATTTTGTGGTAAAGATCCTTGAAACAAATAAAAATCCTGGACTCCCAGCGGAAAAACGCCAGGTTTGCAAGAAAGATTGTAAAAATATTACAAAAATCTTGTCACCCTCTTGCCAGCAATATTTTTAAAATCCTTTTAAAAGATTCGAATGTTCATGCCGAGAGATTTTTTAACAATCTATTTAAATATTTTTAGGAAAATAAGTTAGCACGAATATTCTAATCTTTTAAAAAGATTTTAAAAATTCTTGACAAAATCTTGTCATGACAAAATTTCATAAATATTTCTGATCAAGATACTTTAGAGAAAAAAATAAAAATCTTTCCTCTCTGACAGCTCAGTTCAGAATGGATCAAACCAAACCTTTTATTTAGTGGTTACGCACCAAACATATTATATCATATAAGTAAACGGAGAGCATGACAAGTTTTATGATGCAAACTAACGGTACTACGCTTTGAGTCCCGACATTGGGAAGTTTAACAAAGAGGATTAACATTCTATCGTCCTCCGTAGGTCCATATTAAGATGATTCTAGGGTTGATTAGTTCCAACCGTGTACACCACGTCGCGCTGCTCAAAAAGTCAACAGTTTTTGGCTAAAATTTATGAATTTACGCTAAAAGTACAAACAGGAACGACGGCACCTGCGAGCATACTTCATGACCATACCCTGAAAGTTTCAAGCTAAATCACTCAGAAATAAATCCGGGATTTATGAAATACGAAAATTCCCATAAGTTTCAATGAGTGCGAGTGAGGCAGATAGACGTATTATCACTCGCACTCACTAAGCTTATGGCGAAAGAAATATCATAAATTACAGCTTTAATTGAGGCTGAAAAAGCCATACAAAAATTTCACAGGAGCTGATGTTCATAGATTTTGCGCTTTTTCTTTCTTTTCAATTTAAAGTTTAAACTGTCAAAAACACGACTTTCCCCAAACTGACATGTGGCGCTATCCATCGGATTGAAACATGGAAAAGTTTCAACAAAACCGATCAATAGCTTAAATTACAACGCCAGAGATATTCTTATAATATAACTTTCGCAAGACTCAATCATGCTACTCTACCCTCTTTTAAGGGGTTCAATCATCGGTAAGTTCAAACTAATTGTCCATTCAGGGGTCCCGCTGACCCTTTGATTTCAAACTTCCCTGAAAGACGGACGACCTGTCAGAAAACGAGCAAATTGCATCCGCTCGAGTCACAGGGGCAGAGGGGCTGCTTTGGGCGCGAAGTCTATATTCAGGCAGAGGAAAGCTAAGCATTTTATGAAAAAAAAAAAAAAAAAAAAAAAGGGGGAGAAAAATGAATTGATATGAGAGAGGAAAAAGAGAGAAAGAGAGAGAGAGAGAGAGAGAGAGAGAGAGAGAGAGAGAGAGAGAGAGAGAGAGAGAAAAAGAGAGAGAGAGAGAGAGAGAGAGAGAAAGAGAGAAAAAGAGAGAGAGAGAGAGAGAGAGAGAGAGAGAGAAAGAGAAAAGAAAAAAAAAACAATGGATGAACAAGGGATGATTGATGGTTACGTAAATATTTTTCAATAATTTAACGTCATCTTCATCCCATGAGTCGTTCCTCTGTTTCTCTGTTCCTCGGTTCATTCCGTTCTGTCAATCTTTCCCTTTTCATACCCTCCCCCACGCTACCTCCTTTTCTGTCGTCCCTCAGACACACTTTCTCAAAATAGACGCATTGTATCTCTGGAAAGCAGGAATTTTCCGCATCCTTCGAATCTCCTCCTTAAAATCGAAGCTTCGACGATTTTATGATTTTGGCGTTTGTAAATTTATGAGGCAGTAACAATTAAATGCATAGTTTGAAAAACTAATCAGTGAATTTATTGCCTCATCCTAGCCTGGCTTTATCGTGAATTATTTTCATCAAACAGCACAAACCAATCGATTCCAAGATTCAAGACTAAAAAGCAATTCTGGTAATTATTCAAAGTCCTTACATCAAAGAGATGTGAAAGTCCTCTAACTGGAAACATTAATTTTGACACTGAATGTATAGAATTGAATCAACAATTCAGCGAAGACCAGTGGCCAAAAATATCTTTGATGCGAAACTTTTGAGGACATTCCAATAAGGAGTAAACTTGAGAAAGAGTTGCCAGATGTACGGCTTTAGACCTTACAATTACCAAAAGAATTAAAGAAAAATATACGGCTTTCAACATCAAATCTGGCAACACGGTGTTGCCAGATGGACGTCTCGGCCGTTCAATTACCATGAGAATTAGTGGGAAAAAACAGATTTTAACCTAGCATTTGGCAACATTGACTTGAGTCTTCTGTCAAGTTCCTTATAGTTCCTATCTTGACTAAACATTTACGCGAATCAAATAAGAAGAAACACGCGGAACTTTCTTGGACTTGTCAGCCACAATAAGGAGCGAGCTTTGAAATAAAGCCAAATTTCCACAGAGGGAAATTATTTTCCGCCGAGGAAAAATAATAATGGATGCAAGTACTTCAAGGGTATCAGTTACCTTATATGCTTGTGCCAAACACAATTTCTTTTACCAGATACGCTCAAAGGAAAACATCGATCTTTCCAACGGGGGAAAAAATTATCAACCGTAGGTGTCTAAAATGTGTCTGAGTTTCGAATGTGTCTCTACATGAATATCAATATTAAAAAAAATACAAACTAAATGGCCAAAAAAACATCATAAACAAAATACATAATAAAATGGGAACTAGGCCAACAATAAATAAGAACTTTTGAGACGTTTCGGTGCACTCACAGCACCATTATCAAACGGAAAAATAAAATACAAAAAACAAATAAAGTAAAAACAGACAAAGAAAACACAAGAATCCCAGTGCGAACAATATTAAAAAAAAATACAAACTAAATTACTTATTTATTGTTGGCCTATAGTTCCCATTTTAATCCATATTTTGTCTATGATGTTTTTTTGGCCATTTAGTTTGTAATTTTTTTAATATTGTTCGCACTGGGATTCTTGTGTTTTCTTTGTCTGTTTTTACTTTATTTGTTTTTTTGTATTTTATTTTTCCGATTGATAATGGTGCTGTGAGTGCACCGAAACGTCTCGGAAGTTCTTATTTATTGATGGCCTGGTTCCCATTTTAATCCGTATTTTATCTATGATGAATATCAATCTTCAGTTTATTTTTGCTAAGAAGCCGAACCCAAAGGCCGAACTAATAATGGTTTGAGGCTCAACCAATAGCTTCATAACAAACATAACCATCTCTCTCTTGTCAAGGCGCTAGAGGATCCAAAAAATTTTCCTTCTCTCTCTTTTCCCCTTAGAACGCATGCGTTAGAAAAGGATAGAAGAGGGGGCTCACGCGACTGCTTCTGATCTGTCCTTTCCTAACACACGCATTCTAATGGGGAAAGAGAGAGAAGGATAAATTCCTGGATCCGCCGCTGTTTCAAGGTCAGAAAATGTGAGTGATCTGCGTCGCGTCGTGCCTCGTCGTTTTGGACACAGGACGGTCAGCGAGACAAGAGAAATTGAGACATGCTGGAACGACAAGCAGACTGAAATCCTGCCAGGAAAAAAAGAGAGGGAAGGGAAGTCACAAGAGAAGTTGTGAAAGAAGTAAGGGCCGTGTAGCCGAGACAGCCGGGCCGAGTGCATGAAGGCGTTTTAATGCGGGTTCGCTTGTCAGAGCAATTACCTATTGTATAAAAAGGGTGAGCCATCATTGTCAAATTTAAGGTGTAGTATACAATATTATGAGCTTTGCGACAGACAGTAAACTTTTTTTTTTAAATCAAACAATCATAATAACGGACAATTAGTTACAGCAAGTTTTAAAGAAGTAGAGATCTAATGACCTGATACTGCGATTTGGATCATGGCTTCATGGATCATAGAATCTTGTGTGTAATGCTTCGAAAATAACGACTAGACCAAGAAAAGCAGTGTTGCCAGACTGGGGTGAAAAAGCCGTACGTTTTACATTGATTTAAATGGGGACGATACGACTTTTTACCCTCGATCTGGCAACACTGAAGTAAAGTAAATGACCATGGGCGGATACAGAAAGAGCTTGATTCAAAATGGGGGTTTTCTCCCCCCCCCCCCCCACCGATTTTCCTGAAACTTCGTATTTTGATAGTTCTTGATATAAGTAGCCTTTTTTTTTCAAATAAAGTTTTTCCGAAAATAATTAGGGGGGAAGTTACAGTGTTGCAAAGTTGCACCTTTCAAAAATTCATAACTTTCGCGTAAATCATCCGATTGAAACGCGGTTTTCACCAAAAAATGCGAATTGTAAAGGACTTTTATGCCATTTACACGGAATTCAATTTTAATCATTTTTGACTTAGTTATCGTCATTTTTGTGATTTTTAGGCCACTCAAAATCTACTTAAAGTGAAATAAAAAAAAATGGTATTTTTTGATTTTGACCGGATTAAAATATGTTATTCCTCTTTAAATTCTGCGTAAAATGAGCCCAAGCAGAATGCAGGGCGATTTTTTGTTCTGGAGTTATGCATTTTTTAGTAAGCGAAAAACGAGTTTTTTAGCCTACCCATGAGCGTTCGATAGAGAGGCTCAAGTCAAATAAATTGAAACGGTATTTTTTGATTTTTATCAAATTGAAATATGTTATTCCTACTGAAATTCTGCGTAAAATGAGCCCAAGCAGAATGTGGGGCAATTTTTTGTTGCGGAGCTATGCGCGTTTTAGTAAGCGAGAGTCGAGTGGTTGAGGCTACCCAGGCTACCCACGTCTTTGAGCCTCTCAATAGAACGCTCGACTTTCGCTTACTAAAACGCGCATAGCTCCGCAACAAAAAATCGCCCCACATTCTACTTGGGCTCATTTTACGCAGAATTTCAGTAGGAATAACATATTTCAATTTGATCAAAATCAAAAAATACCGTTTCCATTTATTTGACTTGAGCCTCTCTATCGAACGCTCATGGGTAGCCTAAAAAACTCGTTTTTCGCTTACTAAAAAATGCATAACTCCAGAACAAAAAATCGCCCTGCATTCTGCTTGGGCTCATTTTACGCAGAATTTAAAGAGGAATAACATATTTCAATCCGGTCAAAATCAAAAAATACCATTTTTTTTTATTTCACTTTAAGTAGATTTTGAGTGGCCTAAAAATCACAAAAATGACGATAACTGTATTAAAAATTATTAAAATTAAATTCCGTTTAAATGGCATAAAAGTACTTTACAATTCGCATTTTTTGGTGAAAACCGCGTTTCAATCGGATGATTTACGCGAATGTTATGAATTTTTGAAAGGTGCAACTTTGCAACACTGTAACTTCCCCCCTAATTATTTTCGGAAAAACTTTATTTGAAAAAAAAGGCTACTTATATCAAGAACTATCAAAATACGAAGTTTCAGGAAAATCGGTGGGGGGGAGAAAAACCCCCATTTTGAATCAAGCTCTTTGTCTTTCCCTTTTCTCCCATTTGAACGCGTGCGTTAGATAAGGACGGAGGTATAGGGGCTATAAAGTCACGTGATGGCCCCCTCTGCTATCCTTTTCGTCTTTCGAACACATGTGTTCAAACGTCCAAAGAGAGAAAAAGAAAATTTATTGTATCCTTCTATGTATAAAACTGACTCCCGAGAAAAAACTCAACTTAAAGTTTAGTGTATACGGTCTAATCGTGCAAGTATACACTGACTATACGACTGTGACGGCTCACTATGGTCTATGAGATCGTCGAAAAACGACAAAAAATCATATACAAAAATTATCATCAATTTATAATTTATAAACTTGCGAGTCAAATTTTAATCACAGAGAGCACTTTTAATAAGAAATTTAAACCTAGAAGTGGCATTATGAAGTTTTAAATTCAGCTTGAAAGGTCGAGAACGATGATTTTTAATGAGTTTTTCCCCCTGGACTATAGCGTGACGTCTCCGCTGTCTAAAGAAACAGTCATCCTTATAGAAACTACAACCGTACTGGAAACACAGACGAATTCGTAGAGGTAAGATGGTGATTATTTTTAAGTTAAGTCTCTAAATCCCTCGGGAGTGAGTTTAGAGACGTTTTTATGATGCGGTTCCATCAATATGTTCGTAGAATGGGGCTCTTGCAAACTTTTTCTGTAAGCAAATGAATAATTAAGTCTGATGCAAAAACCAGCAAAAGTCACGAAAATCACACTAAAAAAGTCTGCAATTGATTTTCCTGTCTACTTTTGTCACTTTCTCTACAAAAATATACAGATATGACCATGGGCGCCCGCAGAAAATTTTCCAAGGGGGGGGGCAAAATTGTTGGATGGGGACCCCCCCCCCCCCCCGAGGAAAAAGGGAAACTTTTTCTTCTTCTTTTTCCTCTCCTCCCCCCCCCCCCCCCCCCCCAATCCAAATAGTGAACAATTATTAAGCCCTTGCCGGTGTTTCCAAATAATAATAATAATAACTTTGACGTGTTTGATATTATGAATAAACGGACAAAATATGGTAATAATAGTAAGAAAAATGTATAATTCTACTATCCCTTGCAAAACGTGAGTGAAAATTACAAAATGAACTAATATTCAAGTTCGTCATCTATTCTTCCTTAGGTTTACATTTCAATTTCTTTTAGTCCTTTCATTTTTCTTCTGAAATTTTGACTGTTTTGAATTCCAGGGGGGGGGGGGGGCAAGTGCCCCCTTGCCCCCCCCTGCGGGCGCTCATGGATGTCTCAAAGAGGATAGGAATCACCCATGATACCTGCGTAGCTCCGCCCTTAAGCCCGTTCATGAGCGTGAATTTTGAGATCTTTGATGGTGTTCTCACCGTCATTTTTCCAGGTTTTTACACAAGAATCAAATCTTTTAATCACACCTGTAGTAAAAGTTTGCAAGAACCCCATTTCACATAAGATTTGCTGATTCAAAAGATCTCCACTTATTTCGGCGAAGTACAGTTTTTATTTAACTATCGGTATGATAAATTTGGCAACTTTGAGAGCAAAGGCAGAAAAAAAGCGATAGATACCAAGAGAGGAAGAGACAGGAAGAAAGAGAAAGAAAGAAAGAGAGAGAGAGAGAGAGAGAGAGAGAGAGAGAGAGAGAAAGAGAGAATGGGAGAGAGAGTGAGAGAGAGGGAGGAGAGAAATCCAAACATGTAGATAGTATTGAGAAGGATAGAAAGGAGAGAGCGATAGCGAGGAAGTGGGAGCGCCGAGCGAGTTATGCATCCACGAAAACAGGCCAATTGCAAAGCTCCTGAGAAGTGTGCAACGTGAGATGATTCAAAATAAGCCCCGAGACGGACTTGTGGAGGGGGGGGGAGTTGTTAGGGCGTCGAGTGAAGAGTGAAAAAAAAAAGACAGAGTCGCGTCCAAACGAACTGAAAATACGTGCTCTGTCGCCGTGATTTTTTAAGTGAAAACCCTTGGTCCCCTTTACCTACCCCGCCTATCGCAATCATATCAATCCGGATATTCATACGAATATATCGGCACCTAATTTTTAGCGTCAACACCCCCCCCCCCCCGCTTACACTCTTGTCATCGAATGGAAGGAATATAACCAGGGCTGTCGTTTTGCGTATAATCAATGCTATTTTTCAATTCACCGATGATCCCACCGGTTGAGAAAAAGATTACACAGTTCAGTTCAGTGCATGACTGTAATAAACTAAAACACTCGCATCTGTAATCTTTTCTCAACCGGTGGAGTCGTCGATGACTTTAAAAAACTTGCGGATATTTTCATTAATCAACGGAGTCTCCACCGATTAAGGAAAGATTACAGATCAGAGTATTTTCGTCCATTACTGTCATGCACTGAAGTGACATGAATTACAGTCATGCCAGTGGAAAACAGACTCGGCCGGCCGTGGTGTAGAGGAAGTTTTGCAGACTTTTTGCGCGAACAAAGCGAATTTACAAAAATTATTTTCTATACGACTGAAAAACTTGCATTTCAAATCGGAAATTTATGGCAGCCAGCGGAAAATTATGGCAGCCAGCCATCCAGGGAAATTTCGCCGCTCATTAAAATGATGAATGAATTAACAGCACAAAAATTATATTTATTACAAGTTTCAATCAATATCTCGGCGTATACTGTGTTTCTAATAGAATATTTTGATTCCATAGAAACACATAAAAAAGTTATTTTTGACAATTTCGTGCAGTTGGTCGGGATGAATATTCTCACTTGTGGTTACAGGCCTCAATTTCAATTCATTATTATTCGATGGGTGAGGTAGAAAGCTGTTGATAAATTCCATTCCAATAAACAATGCCCACGCAAAACCCACGGATAGTTGTGGGTAAGAAAGACGCCAACGCAACACACGCTGTTACCCTGAGTTGACATTTATGGCAGAAATTATCCGAATTTCTCATTTAACTTAAAATGAAATTCGGATAATTTCTGCCATAAATAGCAACACTGCGGCGTTAACGTTGCCATGGTGACCTCCACCCCGCAAAACTCGCTGGACCCCCCCCCCCCCGTAGAGGGATGCCTTGTACTGCTCTACTGTCCATGCCACAGCGTGAAAGTAAATTGAGGCGAGCAGGGGAATTGGCCCATAAAACATAAGGTGTGCTCCAATCGAGAAATAAGCACAAGGGGAATAAATTAAGATTCCGGTAAAAAGCGGACCCTATATATTTCACGGGTATCCTTTCCAGGTGAGATGACGACTAACGAGGGTCCCCTTCCACGAAATAATTATACAGGTGTGCGCGAGCCTTCATTTCATCGGGAACTGCCGATAATGGAACCGCTATGTTCATCAAAGTTTCCACCTCAAAATTCGTTTGAAACTTACGAAACGGAGGAGGCCTTTTGTAGTGATTCTGCGTAAGGGGAAAGTTTACGCGGTGAAACTTCGGTCGGACTAAATTCGGTTAAATTCAATGAGCGCCGATGTAGTTAGTTTTGATGGGTTCGAAGTGAACTTGTAGAAAAAGCAAACTTAGGATTGGAGGAATTCAGTACCTATTTGATGACGCAGCCTTTCTCCCACCATTGAGTGGACACCATCATTTCACATGAGCATCCAATAAAACAATTTCATTGGTTCAAATAGAAACGAGTGCATTTATTTCACTAGGAGTAAACACCAAGAATCGACGAGCTGTATCAATCGAGATTCTATGCTTCGTTATAATTCCTATCGCAAAGTGTGAAAGCATGGACAAATAGTTTCTGGTTTCTTTGACGCATTTTTTTTTTCAAAACCTTAAATCAAAAATTGTAATTAATCCAGTGGAAATTGGTTTTGAAACGAAAGTGTAAGTGCATTAGGGTGGCTGTCTGGACACAGAATTCTGATTCAACGGGTGAGGAAATTTAGCTTCTTTCTGCAACGTGTCAATCAACTTTCAAAAAGTTTAAATCCTTCCAAAAGCAACAGTTATATCGATTTCTGTGTCAGGTAGTCATTCCAAAAAAACTCTTTCACCATTATTTCAAACCCATTTCAAATAGATGTCACATTTTTTTTGTTATTGTTACATTTTCAAGGTTAATAAAATTGAGGCAAACAAATTGAGCATGCGTGGAAAAATCCATGAGAGATTTTCATCATATCTGCCTCCGCGGTGTTTCAAAAAAACGCCGCAAAACCCCCTCTATAGTCTATACATATAGTTAATAGTTATAGCTTGTTCCCGAGAGTCAGAATTTTTTATAATTTTATAATATATATTTTTTTTAAAAATAATTTATAACAATCATTTTATTTAATTATTTAATTTTAGTATTTTTTAACCGCCAAATGCGTTTCTTTTACCACTCGTCTCCAAGCTCGACTCAACACTTGACAGTCACCTGTTCCTGTTCACACGGAGAAACACGTTCAACTAAAAATGCCCAGAATTCGAATAAAAAGTTCCCGAAAAGAAATTCTAGCTGTTCCCAAAAGAATTCCTATCTTTTTTCAAGTAGAATTGTAGCCATTCTGGCATTTTTTACCTGATTAATCTAGTAATTTTCACCAGATTATTCTCCCTGCTAATGGGATGAACAAAGGAACGTCCAGCTCCTGAGAAGAGGTGAAAGCTCGCAACGGTTGAAAATCTCAAGAAAAGTTTTAAATACTAGATCCTTCTATACAATCACCATTAATAATTAATGATTGTGAAATAAAATAGATCGGCAATTGTTCGAAAATCAGCAGGTAAAGCTCGATTTCAATTCACTTTTAGGAGGACTAATCATCCAATTATTTTAAAAAATCAAAACATCAGCAAATTTTGGCCGTTAATCGCTTAACGAGAGAGAAATGTTGTGTTTTTTTATAAAGAAAATGAAAGTACTTGATGAGCTGAGAGCAAAGATACCTTTGGTTTCTCCTCAAGTCCCATTGTTCTGGAGATGAGATTTTGGCCCGAAATATATTGTTTTAAATGGGAATTCCGCGTGATGACGTCACTAAGCACACGATTTTTTACAACTTTACACGTGTGAATCTCCGAAACCGGGACACTTAGGAAAAAACCTAAGGCACCATTGTTCTCAGCTCATCAAATACTATCGTTTTCTTTATAAAAAACACAACATTTCAGACCCTTGCAACTGCCTTATGGGTATGGAATATTTTAAAGATTGGGAATCAATGAAAAAAAAAAAAAAAGTTACTTAAATTCCAAATGTTACAAGAAGAAAAGAAAGCACGCTAATGTATTAGCCGTCTTATTTATGTTCGCAGTTGTCCACACAGAAAGTTATGGAGTTTCGCAAACGGTACAAACCACTGCGAGCGATTTATCGCGCGATTATCGTCCACGTATGCGGAGGCATGTGGCCCTTTGTGGACGATTTTTACCGACATTATTTTTAAACAAGTTCTACTCGAAATTAATTTTCTCGACGGTTTGTGCCCAAAAAACCCCGAAAAGCCTCGATTTTTTTTTCCTTACACAAGTAACACAACCATCTACGGTCTTCCATAACACTCCACGTAAAATACTGCGAACCGCGAACGGATAAAAAAAGATGGCTATTCATAGAAATATAAGCCATGAAAAGAATCTTAAATAAAAAACTCAACGATGCGTGTAATTACCTGGAACAAGCAGACGGGGGAAAAAATTATCAAAATTATATGCCTAGGAGTAAAAATATCAGGACTAATAATGAGAGATACAGATACGCGGGTTGAGCCAAGGAGTTGTTGGGAGATATTTCCTCCCTTAGAAATGAGAGCCATTTAGGAGCCGGAAATGATGAATAAACGGGGGAAAACAAAGGGAGCGAAAAACACGACAGAACAATATCCACCCCTTCTATGGTTCCTTCACCCTAAAAGCCTGCTTTTAAGTCGGTGAACTCAAAATGTATTCTGTTTCTCCCTCTGAATTCCTCTTTCCCTTACTCACCTTTCCAGAGAGCCGGTAGGAAACAGTAAAAACTGACGGCAGTGACTTCCTACTGAAAGAATACTCAGGTACAAGTCATATTTGTGTGACCCAAATAACGAAAAATAAAGGTGTTTGAGAAAGGGAAGGAGGGTAAAGAGAACATGCAAATAATGAAACCCCGAATCCACGATAGGACTGGAGCTCTCTCATAAAGGACCGAACAAAGTAAATAGATAAATGGATGAATGAATAAATAGATTAATAGATAAATAAATGAATAAATAGATAAATAAATAAGTGAATGAAGAAATTAGAAGAAAAAAGTGTCGGTTTTTGATTTCTCAGCCCCCCCCCCAATTTTTGACTCTCGCGCTGCCCGCCATTGTTGATTGTTTTAGCTCGACAAAGGGCACTATGAGGCTAGGTTGCAGTCTATGTATGTGTATAGGTACTGATTGGTAATTTGGTCTAAACTTTCCCCCGTCTCAAGATTTGCAGCGTTTTTTACCTACCAGTTTTTGTTACCATGGGCGTTCAGAGCAATTTTTGGCATCATTGCAGCAAATCAATGCTAAAGGTTATGTTTGACGGTGTTCCTCACTGCACATTAAATAGATGCCAGAGATATAATATAGTTCGTCACTAGCTCAACTGTGCAGAAGAAAAAGCAAGCTTGCGCCAAAACCAGTTCATATCACCCCTCGCCAGCCCAGCCGCCAGCTCGCCCCCGGACTTTTCATGGAGCTTTCAGGAGGCAAAGGTGGATTGGAGGTGGAGGGGGGTCGATAGGGTGGTAAACTCTTTCACTCATCGAGACTTCAGCTTGCAGTGAGGTCTTTTAGCTCTGACGCGATCCTAGCTGGATGTCGGTCTCAGGCTGCAGCATCGCATCGTAGTGGCCGAGGAATAGGGAATGAAAGTTTGTATGTGAGTAGCCTGGGTGCATTATTCCGCCAGCGTACGTGTACATATACACATCCCCCCTCCCCCTCCCCCAGCCACTCCCCCATCACATGACCTCCATTCCAACCCTGCTTTTCCATCTCTCCTCCTGGCCTCGTACGGCTCGTCATCATTCGCTTTGTGAACATGTCTGGCATCCCACCCGATAAATGTCTGCAGTTTATTCTGCAGCTCTCTTTTTGTGAGATTCGTTCTCGTTCTCTCACCGTGCGTCTCTCTTCCCGCGTCTTTTCACGACTCTCCCCCGGTCTCTCTCCCTCCCTCCCCCTCACTCTTTTACTCTCCCTCTCTCCCTCTCCCCCCCCTCTCTCTCTCTCTCTCTCTCTCTCTCTCTCTCTCTCTCTCTCTCTCTCTCTCTCTCTCTCTCTCTCTCTCTCTCTCTCTCTCTCACTCTCATATTCTCGCACTCTCTTTTCCGGTAGATTTCTCTCACCCTTTGCTCCTGCCTGAAAATATTTTCCCCCCCGCGTTTTGGCGAATAGTTGTCATCGGGTTCCTTTGTAGAAGTTGTTGCCATTTTTGTGTTTTAGTGTTTATTTGTTTTGTTTTGTTTGTTTTTTTGTTTTTTTTTTTGTTTTTGTTTTTAATTTTTTTCCGTTTTAAAACGATTTCGGAAGAAGGGCTCACAAAATAAGGGGGTGTGCTCTTCAGCTGAAAACCCTCATTTGTTCACAATAATGCACAATTCTCAGTTTTCTTTCAGAAAAATCATTCTCTTCTGGTGAAAGCCGTCCAATTATTAAAGAACTAACAACATGTATCTTCTCGTAGTTTTGGTGTTTGTTTTTGTTTATTTATTTATTTATTTATTTATTTATTTATTTATTTATTTATTTATTTATTTATTTATTTATTTATTTATTTATTTATCTATTTATCAATCCATTCATCTATTTATAAGTATTTATTTATCTATTTATTTACTTATTTGCTTACTCCTTCACTAATTCGTTCACTCACCTCTTTCACTCACCCACTCTTTCACCCGCTCGACCACTCACCCACTCACCCACTTACTCACTCACTCATTCCTTCATACCTTCTTAGCCCCTACAGCCCCTTCAGCCTCTTTATGAGGCTTTACGCAATGCACGACCGCTAGTATGTGATGGGCTCTTGCAAACTTCTGCTGTAAGGAAATGAATAGTCCATTCTCTGTTGTAAAAACCAGCAAAAATCACGAATATCACGATAACAAAGTAAAAAATTTAGTAATCAACTCACGAAACTGTTCAATCGGCAAGATCGTAATGGCGGTTCAACGCAGGTATCATGGAAGAATCCTGTATAATTCGTCACTTTTTCAACGGAAACACAAGAGATAGGTCTCAAATCAGATAGGGAATCTCCCATGATAACTGCGTCGAACCGCGATTATTCCCGATTACGAGAGCGAATTTCGTGACTTTTCAGGGTACTCATTTTTGCAGGTTTTCATGCAAGAATCAACTCTTCAATCCCTTGTAGCAAAAGTCCGGAAAGAGCCCCATTATTGCAATTTATTTGATTTTTTTTTTTTTTTTTTTTTTTTTTTTTTTTTACTTTGGTTAGATGAAACTTAAAATCCCAGTTATATATCGTGTTTTATTTTTTTGTTTTTTTAAATCGTTATTTACTTGCACATTTTCGCTACTTGTGGGTATCCCGGTATCATTGTGTCGCTAATCCATAATCCGAGGTAATGAATTGAACTTTTTAACTCGACTCGTGATGTCACACTGAAATGGTCTACATCCATCAAGCCGCGGCTGGCCCAAAAAATTGCGAAAACCAAAGATTAACGGTGAATCTGTAGTTTTGTAAGTCACAGCCTGCGACTCATTTGATGCTTACAATTGATTAGATTTAATTAGCGAATGGCTAATTTTGTCTTAAAATACTTCACTCGCTATTTGTAATCGTTTCATCGTCGAGGAAGATGAAAAAAGTACGAGAGTTTCCAAGAGATTCACTCGCCCTGAATTTTTGACTCTCTCAAAAGTGAGGTACCGGAGGGTGAAAGGGGGAGGAGGTGAAAGAGTCGGGTTCTAAGAAAATTGTAAAGTAATTTCCTTGGTTTTAAAATATCAGTCCCTTTCCTACCCTGTCCAGCTCGGCTAATTCTTCCGTCGCGGCAAGGGATAAAGTCGCCTTCACTGCCTGCAGTTATTCAGGATTTCTTCTTCTTTTTTTCTCCCCCCCCTCTCTCTCTCTCTTTCTCTCTCGCTCTCTCTCTCTCTCTCTCTCTCTCTCTCTCTCTCTCTCTCTCTCTCTCTCTCTCTCTCTCTCTCTCTCTCTCTCTCTCTCTCTCTCTCTCTCTCTCTCTCTCTCTCCGTTTCATTTTTTTTCCTCGAGTCGTAGATTAGACTGCGAGACTATTCAATCGAAAGAAATGAAAAGACTCTGTATTAGGGTTGTTGTTGTTTTTGTCCCTTCTGAATTCCAAGAATGATGCATATTCATATCTCTTGTTTATTATTTCTTTCGTCCCTCTCGCGCTCAGTGGAAAAGTTAGTATTAGAGTCCTCTTTAAGAGCATTATATTCATAAACTGAGCTATTCTCGTGACGTTTTCTCGGCTCTTTAATCAGATTAAATCAGTTATCACGACCTTTGTTGTCAAATGAGAGCTTCCTCTGTCTTTAAGCTCGTTTCCCCTAGGAAATATTCTGGGAACTTTCGGAAACTTTGCCCGTCCTGCGGGAGGGACAGATATTTTCTTCTTTCGGCGCCGCTAACGTTTCTCCATGATACTTAACACTGCTTTAACCAAGATAGAGAGGGTAATCTGTGAAAGGTTTTGGTTAGGACAGGGGGTGGGATTTTCCACATTTTTAGTCTGGTTTGCGCGTGCAATTTGGCTGCAGGAACAACTCACTCGGAGTTTGGAAATTTTCCAAAAAAAGACAAAATTCATCGAGTGAAATCAGACGGAGTCGGTGTCGATTTATCAGAAATGGTGAAACTAAACAGCAGTATCTATAATAGTGTCTTGTTTCTAGTACTTTCACTCCGGTTTTGACACTAAAAATGAGACTTATGGTTTAATTTAAAGATCAATTATTTTATGTTAAACATGATGGTAGCTACTGCAGTACTCTTTCGAAACCAGCGTCAAGCGATGGCGAGGTTACAAGACTTTTCGTCCTGTTTTTTTTGTCCACTTTTTTTTTCGTCCTTTTTTTTTTCGTCCAAGACATTTAGTCCTTGATAATTTGTCCTTCCAATTTTTGTCCCGTGGCACAATTGGTCCACTCATTATTTTTGTCCTCGACTGTAACGTCCATGAGTTTTTAGTCCAATTATTTTTAGGTCCAGAGTAAGTCTTTTGTCCTGTAATTTTAGTCCAATGTTTTTTGTCCTCAAAAAAGTTTGGTTCGTCCAATACACATTTATGTTCATTTCGTTGGTTTACAAGTAAAATTTGTGAGTCTTTATTTCAATACCAGAGAACGTATATTCAATTGGATTTTACCACTTTATTCAATGCAGTAAAGTATTTCTCAGCAACTATTTTTAAAAGAAACAATCCCACTCAACATTTTACAGTCGTAGGTTCTATTTTACCAGAAAAATACAGTCAGACTTAAAATCTGAATTTTTCGAGGTCATTAATTACACGTGGGTATCAAATGTTTAATTTGAAAATCATTCAACCGTTTCGTATTTTTCTTCATTTATTCTGAAAATTTCATCAATGAATAGCGTGTACCCATAGTTGCGAAATTTCCTTGAATTAAAGGTATAGGTATACATATAATACGGCAGTTAGTGTGCGTCTCGTTTCCGAATCACCCGATAGATAGCGCAACAATATCTCTATGTGTAGAAACAACTGTTGCTATATCGCAATGCAGCTTAGTAAAAACTTTTCTTTTCACTTTTTTTCCTGGAATTTGCATTTTCTCAAAAGATAAATTAGAAACACCTAGTAATAATACAACATATTAATTTGTTTTTGGTGAAATTCTATTTCTTCATTTTATTTTACCTGTAAACTAACGAAAAGGAGCATTGGACGAAACCAACTTTTTTAAGGACAAAAAAAAAAATGGAATAATGTTACAGGACAAAAGGCATACTTTGGACATAAAAATAATTGGACTAAAAATTCATGGACGTTTCAGTCGAGGACGAAAATAATAAAAGGACCAATTGTTCTATAGGACGAAATTTAATTGGACGAATTATCAAGGACCAATTTTTATTGGACGAGAAAAAAGGGACAAAAATCGAGTGGACGAAAAAAACGGGACGAAACGTCTGTTAACCGATGGCGAAGCGTGTAGGCAACGTTGCATTTGGTCCATTTAAGTTTTTTTAGGAATATCGATTAATATACAAATTGCGTTTGCAGTTCACGCCCTCAAGACAGATCTTATTCATGAGTTTGACTTTTTCACAACAAAGCTTCAACTCTAGCTCGCTTAATATTACATTCAGTGGGTAGTTAACCCTTGGATTACCATCAGCATGAGGCAAATTGAGCCGAGGCTTGCTATGTGGTGCTGGTCCGGCGAGTGCACTGCACCAAGAAACTTGACATTCACATAATGTCCCACAAAAATCTTATAAAGAATTGAAATGCTTTGTGTCGCTGGTGAAATTGTGTGTGATTCAAAAAATTCAGGATTTGCCAGGAATTGTTTAGGGGTCCCTCCGTCCAAGCCACTTCATTACAAAACAAACAAAAAACAAAAAACCAAAACAAATAACGAAAAATGAGATTTTTCACCTGACCCATCAAGTAAAAAATAAATAAACTTGAATGGCAAGTCCATCGGCTTAAATCGATTGAGCCGCCTATGGCGGTGCCCCGGAAGGGCAAAGGGGACGTTTTGAGAGCCCTGCGCCTTGTCAGCGATTAAAAGCCCACCAAAATGACTGGTCTGCTCGTAAGTCTGTTTTCCCTTTTAAAATACATTGGCGGCGGTCCGAAAGAGCAGAGGGGACGTTTTGAGAGCCCTGCGCCTTGTCAGCGATTAAAAGCCCACCAAAATGACTGGTCTGCTCCTAAGTCTGTTTTCCCCTTTAAAATAACATTGGCGGCGGGCTGGAAGAGCAGAGGGGACGTTTTGAGAGCCCTGAGCCTTGTCAGCGATTAAGAGCCCACCAAAATGACTGGTCTGCTCGTAAGTCTCATTTCCCCTTTAAAATAACATTGCCGGCGGTCCGGAAGAGCAGAGGGGACGTTTTGAGAGCCCTGCGCCTTGTCAGCGATTAGAAGCCACCTAAAATGACTGGTCTGCTCGAAAGTCTGTTTTCCCATTTAAAATAACATTGCCGGCGGTCCGGAAGAGCAGAGGGGACGTTTCTAGAGCCCTACGCCTTGTCAGCGATTAAAAGCCGACAAAATAACTGGTCTGCTCGTAAGTCTGTTTTCCCTTTTAAAATACATTGGCGGCGGTCCGGAAGAGCAGAGGGGACGTTTTGAGAGCCCTGCGCCTTGTCAGCGATTAAAAGCTTACCAACATGACTGGTCTGCTCGTAAGTCGGTGTTCCCATTTAAAATTACACTGGGGGTGCCCCAGAAGAGCAGAGGGGACGTTTTGAGAGCCCTGCGCCTTGTCAGCGATTAAAAGCCCACCAAAATGACTGGTCTGCTCGTAAGTCTGTTTTCCCTTTTAAAATACATTGGCGGCGGTCTGAAAGAGCAGAGGGGACGTTTTGAGAGCCCTGCGCCTTGTCAGCGATTAAAAGCCCACCAAAATGACTGGTCTGCTCCTAAGTCTGTTTTCCCCTTTAAAATAACATTGGCGGCGGGCTGGAAGAGCAGAGGGGACGTTTTGAGAGCCCTGCGCCTTGTCAGCGATTAAGTGCCCACCAAAATGACTGGTCTGCTCTTAAGTCTCATTTCCCCTTTAACATAACATTGGCGGCGGTCCGGAAGAGCAGAGGGGTCGTTTTGAGAGCCCTGCGCCTTGTCAGCGATTAAGAGCCCACCAAAATGACTGGTCTGCTCGTAAGTTTGTTTTCCCATTTAAAATAACATTGGCGGCGGTCCGGAAGAGCAGAGGGGACGTTTTGAGAGCCCTGCGCCTTGTCAGCGATTAAAAGCCCACCAAAATGACTGGTCTGCTCCTAAGTCTGTTTTTCCATTTAAAATAACATTGGCGGCGGTCCGGAAGAGCAGAGGGGACGTTTTGAGAGCCCTGCGCCTTGTCAGCGATTAAGAGCCCACCAAAATGACTGGTCTGCTTGTAAGTCTCATTTCCCATTTAAAATAACATTGGCGGCGGTCCGGAAGAGCAGAGGTGACGTTTTGAGAGCCCTGCGCCTTGTCAGCGATTAAAAGCCCACCAAAATGACTGGTCTGCTCGTTAGTCTGTTTTTCCATTTAAAATAACATTGGCGGCGGTCCGGAAGAGCAGAGGGGACATTTTGAGAGCCCTGCGCCTTGTCAGCGATTAAAAGCCCACCAGAATGACTGGACTGCTCGTAAGTCTGTGTTCCCATTTAAAATTACACTGGGGGTGCCGCAGAAGAGCAGAGGGGACGTTTTGAGAGCCCTGCGCCTTTTCAGCGATTGAAAGCCCACCAGAATGACTGGTCTGCTCGTAAGTCTGTTTTCCCATTTAAAATAACATTGGCGGCGCACTGTGGAGCGAGGTATATGGAGGCAGCGGACATAGGCTTATTTCAGGGATACCTGCACTCTCAGTAATGTGCAATACATGAATTCCTACGTATTTTTTGCGTAGAGTTCAATTTCAGCATTGGTTTTACCATAAAAGGGCTTGTTTTGAAAATAAATCCGTATCTTACATAGTAACAACTATTAAAATTTGAATTTAAAACCATCCCTTTTACGCCCCCTCATTTTCATTTATTTCTCCGTAGTTTTTTCGCATTCAAAGTAAAAATCTGACCAGTTTTATTCTCATTCTTATCAAAAAAAATTGGAGCTCTAGATGCGAATGAACCAGCATTGCCAAATTTCTCGAAAAATTCGTACATAATAATATCTTTTTTTTTGTTTTGTTTTTTATTGTTTTTTTTTTTGTTTTGTTTTGTTTTATGATGATTTTTTAATAAACATAAAAAAATAAATGACGCAGCAGTTAGAAGCAGAAAAACGCGAGAACATAATGCAGAGCCCAATAAAATACAGGAAAAAAGGCTGGATTCATTTACTTTTACAGATTAGTTAGTCGCACTTTTAAAGCCCTTGGAGGACTGCAAAAGCGAGTACAAATCACCATTTTTTAAAACCCGACATTTTCGCCGGTATAAGATACGACCGTATAAACGTAATATAAAGAATACTGACTCTGACTGTGACAATAGAAATGTATTAAGGAAATTAGATTCGAACGGAGATCTATGATATCAGATCAGGGCTGCCGTTATGCGTATAACTATACACATTTTCCCATTAGCTCAATGTCAAGCTTTTGAATTTCCCGCCAAATTTCGTAACAGTGTATCAGATGTCATCCTAAGATGTTAAAGGTACTGCGATTTGTCTAAGATAACGGATAGACTATGGGTTTTAAGTTTAAAATCATGATTAGAGAGATCCACATCGCATCGTAGCGATGAGAAGAAAAGCTATTTGTGATGACACGAACGTTCGAAATGGATACCAACGCAAAGTAGAACGGAAAGTAACCTAAATAGGCGCATAGTTTTTTTTTCAGGACTAAAATTTTAATTAACGATCTTGACTTAAAATACTCGCTATGACAATATTTTGGTCACTCCAGTTTGCAAACTTCGATGAAAATCAGGATTCTCGGAAAAAAATACTTATTTTTAAGTATTTAAATGAGATTTTGATGGGGGGGGGGGGGGGGGTCAGGATTTCTGAGGTGGAAAATCATGATAATATAATAAATATCAAGATTTTGAATCCATATATCTTTTATTCTTCCAAAGGTTTTGAAACATTCGAAACTTGGGACACGGTGCTAGCCAACTGCAGTTTCTGGGCATTTTTCGGCCTGATTCACAAATATGTTTTCTTCAATTCCTCGAAAGTTTGCAAATATTTGCAGCCAAATCTGCCATGTATGGGTGCAGTAGAGTCCCAGGAACACGAAAATTGCCATCCCGACCCTGAGATAGCCTGAGCTAAGAAAGATATGGCCCGAAATAGCCTAAAAAAACTCGTTTTAAGGAGCATTTGGCAACGTTGCTTTTTTGAAGTCAAAATTGTTGGTAAAAATTTAATATGTATGATCAATTTCATCCTCTAGTATTGCTCTACGACCTCCAATAGCCCAATTGGACCTAAAAGGGCTTGTAAGTTCATAATTTTGAATGATAGTTGGGGGAACTGGCTTTTCAAATTTGACCAATTTTGCTGTCTGCACGAGGGACGTAACTTTGATCGAAGTTTTTGCTCAGGAAAATCATCAAACATGAAAAAACCATGTTTCTACTAGTTACTTAGTGGTAAGAAGAGATAGTGTAAACGGTTGAATTTGCATTTTGAACACCTTCAATTTTGATGCTATGTCCGCAGTCTAACATGGGGACGCTCCACAGTGCGGCGGTCCGGAAGAGCAGAGGGGACGATCTTAGAGCCCTGCGCCTTGTCAGCGATCAAAAGCCCACAAAATTGACTGGTCCGCTGGTATGTATGCTTTACTATTTAAAATTTCACTGGCGCCTGGTGTCATAACTATTGCCTAGTAAACTTGTGGCCAGTAAATTCGGGAGTTTCTCTAACTTGTTTTCATATGTTTTACTGAATTTACAAATTTCTTCTCCAATTAAGTTTAATTTTTACCTCTAAAATACGCCCTTAAAATAAATGTATATAGTTTTGTTACACCCTGTGTAGTGGGTCGTTGATTGGCAATCCAAGGTATCGATCAACGAGCAACTATTACGAGTACTTAATGCAACGAGCAACGAGCAACGCTGAATGGTGAATGGTGATAAACGACGAGGAGACCCACATCAGAGAGAGAGAGAGAGAGAGAGAGAGAGAGAGAGAGAGAGAGAGAGATAGAGAGAGGGAATGGGGTTCGTCGGCGTAACCGCGCGCTGGAACTGAAAATTAGGGCAAATTTCCGCGATGATGAGTCTTGATAATCTTGTCTATGCCGCGAGGCACGGGTCTCCACCCCCCCCCCCCCCCCGGGCTAACCCCGGTCGTTGCGTATCGTCGGCGTCGCTCGTGCGGTGCGTCGACCGCGTCCCTATACATACATCAAACATCCGAATCAGGTGCACCGTTGCGTTTTCTGTTGATTGATCTCACTTCGGGGGTCTGCAGAGCCGAGCCTCGATAGATCTTGTAGAATCTGTAGGCGTAGGCTCCCGAACCGCGTTGTGGTCTCCGATACTACGGTGTTGCCGGCGAGGATTAAATTTGAATGGATTGTAATCAAATTGACTGCTTTAGTCAAACGATTAATTGAACACTGAAAAAATAAAAAATGGGTCTGATGCGCACTTCTGCTAGAAAGGCAAAAACAAATGGTTCTACAGTAAAATATCACGAGAAAACCGATTGAAACGACGAAAACTTCGAAAACTTTCTCTTTGGTACAGAAATAGTAAAAATAAGTTAAGGTTCATCGCGAAACAAATTTAAAATACCACTAATGGTGCAAAACTGATTGCGCAATGAGATAGGTCCACGCCGTGTTTTCAATTGTAGATTAATTGATCCACATTACCAGAATTTACCAGACTTTTTTTTTCATAACTACACGGACCGTAAATGGAATGGTTTCCTTAACCCCTTAAGGACCAAGCTCGAGTATACTCGTTTTTCTTCTCAAGTCTATTTCAAATTGTTTCAGTCTTCATTCCGGATAAACGCATAATTATCGATGAAAACACTGAAAGGATAGGTTTTTTCGAGCGCCTTCAATGTGTCGTATAGGCAATTCCAACTCCCCCAAGAACGAACAGTTATCTACCTGCCCTACATACCTGGAGGAGTGGCGTTCTTTTGAATTAACCTGGCCCTTAAAGGGTTAAAACTTTAGACTTTTCAATGGTCGCAATGACACAAAAATGGACTACTTCCGGATACCGACCAAAGATGTCCTATACTATCACGCAACCTCCTGTTTCCCGCCAAACTCGTATCACAGAATAATACAATCAGAAGGGAAACTCCCATAAGAGCCAATGGAAACAAGATTTGGAATTTACCAGCACAAACTGGCAACTGTGCCTACTCACTTCTCAAGATGGCGGACATGCTTTTTCAGGCTATACAACCAATCACAACTCGGCCAGTTGCCGAAGATCTGCCGAAGATTGCCGAAGAGACTCACTTTCGAACATGGCGGCCCGAAGTAAAGAATGTTTCAAAATGAATTAGAGTTTCCGTTCTGATTAGAGTATTCTGTGCTCGTATCTTTTCAAATGGCTCGAAGTTGCCAACACTTTAAAATCGTTTTATTTCACGATCCCGTTGTAAAAAAAAAATATAAAAATACACTTAATTACTTTCATCCAGCACTTTAAGAAAATTAAATTTAAATAAAAGGAACGCAAAAGAGTAAAAAAGTGTAAATTGTACATTTAGATGGCGCCCATCATTGAAAGAAAAAAAAAACACCAGAAGCACAAAGACACGTAAACCAGGTGAGGGATTGTACTGTTACGAGAATTCTGGTACATGTACCTTACTTCTTGAGAATTTTGAGTGAATTCTAGTTCTGTGACTTTATTCTGATATAGTAACACCTGAATTTTCTAGTGAAAGTACTGGACTGAAAAGACTTTCCGCGGTTCAAATAGCAGTCCTTTCATTCCATCGTTCAAACATTCCTTTCAAGGAGCCACACACTCACCAGTTCGTCTCGATGCTCCATAGAAAGTGCTTCTTAAACCTTTGAACCGTTTAAATAAAATTACATTAAGTTACAAAATACAAAAACATTGATTTCCTTCATTGTTTTGCTTAAAAAAAAAAAAAAAAAAAAAAAAAAAAAAAAAAAAAAAAAAAAAAACATTCAGTTCCCCGACAAAGCTTGAATAACTGTATCAAAAGGTTATCTTTTTACGAGCTGTGACGTATTGCTAATTGAATTTCCTGCAACTTCAGAAGTTCTTTTTCTCTCGAACACATTATACAGAGTCCCTTTTATCCTTGAGCTCCGTAAATCGAATCATATGGAAATTGGAAAGCGGCAACGGTTGGGGGGTTGAACTGGTTACCAACCTGCTCAGGAGTTATAAAAAGGCGACAGAAAAAAAAAGTCTGCGTCACGAAGAGGGGTAAGGAGGAAGATGAGAAGGTGGGGGGGGGGGGGTTGGAAGAGCGTTAATACTAATACTCTCGATCAACCAGCAGGATAATGTGATGGGTATTTATTATCACATTTTCACGACTCGGTCGCTTCAAACGATCCCGGCATAAAAGAGATCATAATTAGAGCTGTTTTAACCCGCTTGTGATTGAGTCGTTTATCCATGGTGAGCTGATGAGAGGACGGCGGCGGAGTGAACGGGGGTAGAGAGGGTGGGATTGTAGCACGGGTAGGTTTTTAGACCCCCTTGCTCCCTCTCCCTTCTTCCCTCCACCACTCTCTCACTCTCTCACTCTATCACTCCCCCGCCATAACTATCACTCTCTTCCTCTTCCACTCTCCCTCCCTCCCTCCTCTCTCTCTCTCTCTCTCTCTCTCTCTCTCTCTCTCTCTCTCTCTCTCTCTCTCTCTCTCTCTCTCTCTCTCTCCCCGCGCCACACTCTCTCACTTCCTCTTCTCCAACTCGACTCGAGACTAAATCTGACCGGGATTTTCTCCAGTTAATGTATGCGTGTGATGTATATATGTATAGGGTTGCTGTTGCAGGTCTAAACCCCTCCCCTTCCTCCTACCCCTCTTCGGATGATTCCGTTAATCATCGGTTTTATGTTGTCACCGTCACCGGCTTATTTAAATCGACTGACGACGTATCCGCTCGACAAAACAAAAACAAAAAAAATACACAGCGCGGAAGTGGAAGTTTCATCACTTGACTCTCCGCTGTCTTGGTATTTCCAGTCACACGCGATGCATTTTAAAAATGGAGCTTTTGATGCAAAATGAGATCGTAGAACTTCGTTCGAAACTAAGTTCACGGGAATCCTTCGTTCAACGGTCGCGGGTGGGCTTGGTACATGATTCCAGTGATGATACTGGTACCTCAATCATTTACCTGCGGACCGATCATTTACTTCATCGTTAAACCGATCGTTAAAACTGTCTACGAGTGATGCTATTGGTTGAAAATTGTAAAACTTGGCTGTTGCCATGGTAACCATCGTTAAGAGTCTCGTTTTATAAAGGCTACTTATGAGTAACCTTTAAAAAACGGACACTATAACGATGGTTACCATAGCAACGGCTAAGTTTTACGATATTCGACCAATAGAATCACTCATATACAGTCTTAACGATCGGTTTAACTATGAAGTAAATGATCGGCCCGCTGATCTGTATGCATTTACGTTCACTTAACACCTGAATAGTACCTAAAGAGCAAAAACAAACAACAACTCCAAGACAAGAAACTAAATACGAATCTTTGATCCCGAAAGTCCTAAAAGCTGATAAAGAAATCAATTCAATTTACGATCTTTGGGTTTTTTGTTGGGTTTTTTTCTTATGTTTTGGTTTTAGTTTTTTTTTTTTTTTAGGCTTAAAACCGATGCTTTCTAAGGCAAAAGTTTGCAACAAACCCGTCACTCGTCTTCGGCTTCGAACCATCGCGAACTTTTTCATCCTGTAAACTGAAAGGGTAAGTAGGAGGGTAAGTCAAAGGACAAATATTGGACAAGTCCTCGATAAAATGTCCTTCCAGAGGAGATTTCTGCGGGGACCGCCGTTTTATGAAGGGCGAAACGTTTTCTTTCAGCTCGCGGTGCAATGCTCTAAGCTGCCGGAGCCGGCCTCCAATGCTCATTAATTTCCGCAGTCAGAGACCGCATGTGTACTTACAACCGTACATACAAGGTGATCAAAAGTTACGCACACCTTCCACCAACTCAATTTCGGATCGATGTACTAGGTTATAATAGAGTCCCTACAACTAGAGAGTTAAGACAAGAGAAACCATGGGCGCCGCCATTGGATGCTTTTTGCACAATAATTGTTTACATTCTGAGGGCCTTTGTTTTGTTTTGATCTAATACAAAGATTACAGTGTCGTAGATTTTCCAATAGTGTAACCTTTCACTAACTTTGCTCATCGACACCTACTGACGCTTTTAAAGATTTTTTTGGCACTGTAGCAGCATTCTTGAGGTGCATAATTATTTAAATTAACATTTCCGTCGATAATTAGCTCTTTCGTCCGTAATACACCGTCAAACCTCTGTTAAGAATGTAAACAAACAAACAAGCCGTTTTGTTAAACAAAATAATGTGCAAAAACGCTTCCGAAGGCGACACCCGCGGTAGAGCCTAAAACCCGTTGACCAATCAGAGGTTGACTACCCTCTTGTCTTTAGTCTGTACATAGAGGGTCTCTAGGATGCGGTTTTCGGCCGAGTACTCCGCCAAATCGAGGGCTAATCTGTTGAGGCTACTTTGGACGACTTCCAAGTTTTGGGAATAGGGGACAGTCAAGGGACAGAGGATTGTTTAAAAAAAAATAATAATTTAAAAAAAAAAAAAAAAATTAAAGAATGTTGCGGGTAACTTTTGTCCCACCCTGCGCTGGTATGAATGTTCGGTGCTTCGGATATTTGATCTTCGATGTGGGGTTGCGTTTCGACTGGTGTGGTGGACGCAACGATGATGGAGGTTGAGAGGCGGGGGTGGGGGAGGGGGAGGCTGTGGATATGAGGGGGGAGATGAAAACTTTTGAAAGAGGATATCGGATCGAAAAGGGTCCTAGGTCACCCTTTTAATTGTCGCCGCTGAGGCCGTGGCCGGGTCTACCACTTGCGCCCTTTCGCTCTGTCTCTCTGTCAAAACGCTTCGACATATTGACATTATTGATTTCGCAACAGATTGAACTTGACTTCGGATACTCGAACTCGAAACTTCTCCCTTCCCCACCTTTTCTGCCTCGCGCTCGTGTCTCCTTTTCCGCGCAGCATCGCCGCCGCGCCCTGGGAAAAAAACCTTCTGAATGGGGCTCTCGCTAACTTTTGCCATCAAGCGATTGTATAGTCAATTCTAGCGTAAAATCCAGCGAGGGGAAGAAAGTCAGAATTCTAGTTTTATCAAGCACTCTAAAAACCGAGGAATAGAAATTCAAAAGAGGGACAGAGCAAGAGAAGGAGTTAACCCCTTATGGACCAAGCCCGAGTTTACTCGTTTTTCTCCTCTGGTATATTTCACATTGTTTCAGTCTTTATTCCGGATAAATGCAAATGTAGATGAAAACACTACAAAAGATAAGATCTCGTTGGGCGCCTTCAATTCGTCGAATAGGCAATTCCAACTCTACCGAGTACGAACAGTTAACTACCTTCCCTTTATAAACGGAGGAGTGGTCTTCTCTTGAACAAGCATGGTCCTTAAAGGGTTAATTTAAGACTTCTTCGGTAAAAGGGGCTATAACGAAAAATCTAGTTTGGAGAAAAAAGCATTTGAAAGTTTTAAAATGTTGTATTTTCTTGAGTTTCTGACCAATCATAAAAATGTAAAGTTTTTTGAATAGAGGCCAAACTTTTAAGAATAAGTGCGTATAAAATTTCAAAATATATGCATGCACGGTTTTCAGTCATTTACGCCTTTTGTGAAACGATTTATATCCCCTTTTACCGGCGAACACATTTTTCTCAAGTTTTCGGTGAAAGTTATTTTTTCTTTTTTTAATTTTATTGAGGAGGTCTTTAGAAAAAGCACGTAAGTATAAAACATAGCGTATCCTCGTCCTCGAAAATTCATACTACAAAGTGTTATTGTTCGTGTTTCTAATGAGTCCTAGTCCTAGTCCGACTGGTTTTTGTTTTCCATCTGCTGAAAATTGAAGCTGGATCCACTCATTGGCGGGGAGGGGGTTGTTATCCCCCCCCCCGTTCAGCCAGCGGGGGTTACCGAGGGGAAGGGGATTCCGAGTTCACCCCCCCCCCCCCCCCCTGTTCGCAAGTCCTGGAGTCCAATACTTAAAGAATATAGATGACAAGAACAACTTATTTAACTCTTTAGAATCACAATAACGCTTTGAAATACGATTGCTTGAGGACGAGCATACCCTCTGTTTCGTACATGGTTTTTCCGAAGAATTCCTCTATATAGCGTGGCCAACTTTGGGGTGGCACCAACTCCACAGTGCGACGCGACGCGTAAATACTCGGTTCGGCTCAGCACGCCGAGCCGGAGACAGGAAAACCGGGTGGTGATGGGTAGGAAGAGCGGAGGGGGGGACGTGTCATCCAACATCCAGCTTGTCACCGAATACTCAATCGATTCGGTCAACAGACACGGGAGGTGAAGCCGGTGGAGTAAAAGGAACGGCGAGAGGGCGGGATTAGCGGGTGGAGAGAGGCGAGAGGGGGCCCGCGAGTGGGAGGGGGGGAGTAGAAGTCGCGAGAGTCCCCCCCCCACGGTTAACCCCCGTACCTCGTCCGTCCCGGGTTGCGAGTGGACCGAGTGAGATAAGTTAATAACACGCACTGACCTCGCTGAGTCGTCGCTGCACTTCGCAGTTTGAGAGACTTCATTTTACATTTCAGCCCCCCCCCACTCCACTCCACACACCCCATCATCCCCGACTCGTCATCGCTCGTTTGAGCTTATTCGCGCTTCGAGATTTGGCTCGTGGAGGACGAAGCCGCACGCTGCACTGGCTTTGCCTGTCTGGATACCACTTGCCAGGCGAGACAGGAGCACTGAGCAGTAGGACTCATGACTAAAGACGTCAACTATCAAAACCGGCTCGAACTCTTTTTTCACAAATTTTACACGAGACGTGAAAAACCATTTTGTCCCTCAACGGCAGGGATTGAAAACTTGGACAAAATCTTTAAGACCAGCTTTCTTTTTTTCAACTGTAAAGGGTCTGAAATTGTGTGTTTTTTATACAGAGAATTAAAGTACTTGATGAGCTGGGATCAAAAGTGCCTTTGCTTTTTCCTTGGCGCCCCAATTTCGGAGACAAAATATTTAAAGCTAGCTTTTCTTACATTGACTATTTGTTACACTTTATAAGGAATGGGCTCCATTTACTACCAAAATTTTGATTCATTGTAAATTATCGACTTAAAAAGTGCGAGCTCACATAGTTCTTAAGAAAATATTATATACTTTCAGAGTGGTTTCGATCGTACAAGTCGCCTGCAAATTTAGATCCGATAAAGAAACTATCAATAGTATTTTCACGCAGCTCCAGAGAGACTACTAAAAGCCGTCCTGACCAAAGACAATAGAGCCCACTAGCCGATCGCGCGGTGGACAATTTTATTTTCGAGGACTCAACAAAATAATATGGGGAACAACTAGGGCTGCCGTTTTGCGTATAATCAATCATATAACGCTTAAATCGACAAAAACGAACTGATCGGTGTATAATAAGTGTCCGCGGACGCCACCTTCTTGCTCGGGGGTTTTGGACTTGGCCTGGTGGCTATCGCCACTTATGATGCTATTTTTCTATTCACCGATGATTCCACCGGTTGAGAAAAGATTACACAGTTCAGTTCAGTGTATGACTGAAATGCACGAAAATACTCTGATCTGTAATCTTTCCTTAATCGGTGGAAACTCCGTTGATTAATTACAATATCCGCAAGTTTTTTAAAGTCATCGACGACTCCACCGGTTGAGAAAAGATTATAGATGCGAGTATTTTAGTTTGATACAGTCATGCACTGATCTGAATTGTGTAATCTTTTCTCAACCGGTGGAATCATCGGTGAATTGAAAAATAGCATTGATTGTACGCAAAACGGCAGCCCTGGGCACAACATCCAACGGCTCTACTGTGGATTGTTAACCAAAGATCAAAACAACGGTGCTTCGTTCTGATTGCCAACGGACATCGACATCTTTGCTAAATAGTTCACATAGGAGCCGTTAGACGTTGCTAAGTTGCCACTATGGCCATGATAGATAGTGCGTGGTCTCTATTGTATCTGGTTGACTGGTCCTGACATTTTCCAACAGTCCAACCTCAAAATGGCAAGGATATCAGATGTATTAAATCAATGATTGCTATGAGTGACCATTATGAGATTGAGGCTAGTTCTGAGAAATCATACGCCAAAGCGGTTTCCTAATATCGGTCGGTGAGTTGCACGTGCTATCTGTCACCGTCTGACACGAAGGATCGGGCCCTTATGATGTATTGCGGGTTGCATCGCGATAAACTGTTTGCGGCTGAGGTTTCAATGGAGGAGGCGCGGTCTCCACTGCCGCGCCGCCGCACGTAGAAGTATTTACCCCAAAAATCTGGCCAAAAATATTTGTTTGTTCTTGAATATATGAAAATCGATGTTGGTTAATTTTTCAATTTAAACTCAAAACTCCTACTGCACGGTTTATGGTTGGAACAGGCGTATAAAATTAAGAATTTTGGCTCAAACCAAAGGTCGATAGCGCATTCTTTTGCCGAGTTATTGAGACTTATTTAATAAAAAAGGATTGACTTCAAAATGTTGCTTAAAAAAAATGGGCAATTTCTTGCAATTTTTGACTGTTGGAGCAGTTGCCTAAAAGGGTCTACTTTAACCCTCTTGTTTTGGTTATGCCCGGTTTTGCCCGGAACATATTCAAAATTGCCTTTTTTTAAAAAGATAGCGCCTAAAATTAGAGATTTTTTAAGTCCATTTTAAATTAGATGTAAAAGGGTCAAAAATGCACGGAAAAAGAAATTGTTGCCATCATAATGAAGCACATACCATCTAAAACAACGTCCATAATCTCTGAAATGTTTGGGTGCACCAACGCTTGTCCTTGATGGAAAACGTTGACTGATTAGTAACAGCGCTTCGAACGATGGACAACCGCAGGCAGGCGCGTCGAGCGCTCAGTTCCATGTTGTCCCCTGAACAGTAGATAAACGGAGATGTCCCGACACATCTATTACGCAAAAGAGCGGTTACTTACCTCTCAAAAACCATCAATAGTTTTTTTTTTTTGGACGACTTTTCAATTTTCCGTTTTTGGCCAGGTTTTCGGGTCTAATACTCCTACGTGCGCCGGTTGCCTTCGTGGAATGATGCGTGTGAAACCCACCTCACCCACCACGCCGCACGACTACCGCAGGAACATTAATTTCGGTGGAGCAGTCCCTGGAAAACATTGTTGCCAAAATGAAACCAATAAATTCTTGAAAATTTAACAACGTGGCTCTTGCTAACTTTTGAAACGCGACTGTATAGATAAGTCTTAAGGAAATTCAGCAAAAATTACGAAGAGCATAAAACGAATACGAAATTCACTCATAAACTCACAAAATAACTCTGAGACTGAGTTGTCGCAGTTAAGATGGGAATCTAATTTGAGGCTTTCAGTAGCGTCATTTGCGGGGGGGCAACTGCCCCCCCCCCAAGGGTCGGCCAAAAGTGAAAAAGTGATGATACCTTTTTTTTTTTTTTTAACTAGAATTTTGGTCATTAACAAGTTTTGTTGGAAATTAGGGCCGTAAATAGAATATACGTAGAATATGCTGGGCTGTAGAGTGTCTAAAATAATATTAATGAGCAAAAAAAAAAAAAAAAGGTCATCACATTTTTGCCCCCCCCCCCCCCAAGCCGAACCTGAAATGACGCCCCTGGAGGCTTTCCTCTGTGTGTTTGTTTAGAGAGCGTGACAAATTAGACAGGAACCTCCCATGACACCTGCGTAACTCCACCGTTTAAGAGCTAACAGTGGCGTCGCTAGGTGTATTTTTAGGGGGGGCCCAAGTGCCGGGTGTCACCCCCTTCTCCATCAAAAAGCTAACTCAGAACGACGATTTCCACTGACCCCCCCCCCCCTAGCCTCTTACCTGTACCCCACCCAGTCCCCCTTCCCCTCCTCCTCGTCCTTCCCTTTTCCATCCTCGCTCATCAGAAGATACAGATTTAAAAATTCAAATTCAGTGACATTAGGTAAAGAGAAAAGCACATTATTTGCTATGTATCCTCGAAGGTTTTGAACACTCACTATTAATTTGATCAAATAATGGTAATGTTTGCTGATTTAACAGAAAAGTATGTAATGAAGCAGCATCGGTGCAGCCAGAAATTGTTTCAAGGGAAGGGAGATCTTTTGAGTTGACGTACCTACTGTTCACACACCCCATTCACCGGGGGGTCTGGGGGGTATGGAATACCCCCAGGTAAACGGGGGGTACGGGGGTCTACCCCCGGAAAATTTTGAAAATTTCACACCTTGAAAACCCAGTTTAACGGGGTTTCCGGGTTTTATTTGAGAGAACCGAGAAAAATTTATGGGGTGGCGATTGGGGGGGGGGGGTTCTTTCTCCATCCTGATGATTTTTATTCTTTACCTTTCATTTTCTAACTATTTAGAATCGTTTTTCTGACCGGTCCAGTTGGGTGTCCCCCAGGCCCAGGCTCCCCACCATATGCCCTTACCTTAAGTCAGTGGAACCCGTGGCAAACTGTCCTTTCTTCCTTCCACGCACCCCCTTACCTTCAACTACCTTTATTTTTTCCTATTCCTTTCGTTTTCTTCCTCTTTTTCCTTCCCTTATTTATTGTCTTCTCTTTTTTCCCTCTTTTTTCCTCTTTTCTCCTTTCTCCTTTCTTTCCTTTTTCCTTTTTTTCCTTTTTTCCTTTTTCCTTTTCCTTTTTTTCCCTTTTTTTCCCTTTTTCTTTCTCTTTTTCTTCTCTTTTCTTTTTCTTTCACTCCGTCGGGTGTCACCCCAAGGATGGTGGCACCCGGGGCCCTGGGCCCCCCCCCCCCCCCCCCCCTAGCGACGCCGCTGAGAGCTAAGATTGCGAAGCTTCGACTGTACCTCACGAGATTTTTTGATTTAATTTGTTTTTCTCTCTCTCCTCTCTCTCTCTCTCTCTCTCTCTCTCTCTCTCTCTCTCTCTTTTTGTATCTTTCATAGTTTTTTACTGTATTTCACCATTGTTTCAATTCGTTTATTGTTTTTACTTAAGGTTAAGTGGTAGAAAGGGCCTTGTGGCCCTAACTTTGCCTTTTTTTCAATTTACCTATTTTGTTCTCTTATTTTTTAATAATAAAGCGGTTTCTCTCTCCTCTCTCTCTTCTCTTCTCCTCTCTCTCTCTCTCTCTCTCTTTTCTCTCTCTCTCTCTCTCTCTCTCTCTCTCTCTCCCCTCTCTCTCTCTCTCTCTCTCTCTCTCTCTCTCTCTCTCTCTCTCTCTCTCTCTCTCTCTCCCCTCTCTCTCTCTCCTCTCTCTCTCTCTCTCTCTCTCTCTCTCTCTTCTCTCCTCTCTCTCTCTTCTCTCTCTCTCTCTCTCTCTCTCTCTCTCTCTCTCTCTCTCTCTCTCTCTCTCTCTGTGCGACTGAAAGCTGTCCTTTGTTTTGGTGGTAAGAAGCCTTTGTTTACCTGCCGCAAAATGAAGGGTAACTTCCAGTCGCACAGTTAACGACACGCCATTGGAGGAAAGTCTCAATTAAGAACTCTTCCAAAGCTGGGAAGGAAGATAATTTTTTAAAATTCCTCTTCCCTTGCATGGAGCATGCCTAAATTTGCGGATAAAAGCGTTTTCACATTTTTTCAAAATAATTTCCATGAGAAACACCCCTCTACAACCTTCGATGTTTGTTAGCTCATTCAAATATTATACAAATACTTCGCAAACAGTCACGGTACGCCGCACTATGGTCCCAAATCAAATCCTAGGCTGTCAAAAATCGACGTGTTCAAAGTCGGAAAAAAACTATTCTAGCCACTATGGCTGATTCGAGGGTTTATTTTGCAAGGCAATCACCCATGGATTGTCATACATCCATTGCAGAAAAATATTAGGTGGAGCCTTAATTCCTACGGTATTACATGTCTGTGTATTTTTGACCGCTTAGGATTCGATTTGGATCCATAGTGCGCCGCCGCGCCACTGGTATAGATATCTCAGGGAAGGGGAGGGGGGACTACATCGGTTCGGCAACCATTACCACAGGCTTTGAATAATTCATGAACTTATGAAACAGAGAAATTATGACAAAAAGGGTAGATTTCCACGACAGTGTTCAACAATTTCATCATGGGGTTTTCTGTTTTTTTTTTTTTTTTTTTTTGTTTTTTTTTTTGAGAAAATCCATTGATTAGTTACTCGTCAGATTTCGTTGATTTTGTCAAATATTATTGCTCAAACGACAAGTGAAAGTATGGATGATCATTTTCTTGTGAAACGAAAAGAAAGGTTCGCGAAATTTCCTCAAAAGTGCGACAGACAAGTCTCTTTTCTGCAATGGGTCTGTTGCAAACTTTTGCTACAACGATAAAGAGTGTTTCATAGTATGTAAAATCGCCCGAAAAGTCCAGTGGTGGCATCAGGAAGTCATGAAATGCGATAATAAACTCACAAGAGACGTTTAATGAAATCCAAGATGGCGGTAAAATATCGAGCAATCTGTATGCATGCACTTTTAACATGTACGGATTGCCAACGTTGACAACCTCACAGCTTCAGAGGTTATGTGTTTATTTACGTTGTGATTGGGTGTGATCGATATTGTGAGGTTGGCTATCCTTGGATGTTCCTGGTGCATGCACACAGGTTGCTCAATATTTTACCGCCATCTTGGATTTCATTAAACGTCTCTCGTGAGTTTTATACTGCATTTTATGACTTTCTGATGCCACCAATAGACTTTTCACGCTATTTTACATTAGATTAAACACTCCTTATCGTTGTAGCAAAAGTTTGCAACAGACCCATTACAGATTTATGTAGAGAAAAACTAATACAAAAAAGTTTTTACTAAAACTTGACCGACTTTCAAAGGAAAGAAAAGATACTATTATTTTGCTCTTCATGGCCAATGGCCATACAACATCGATTTAGTGTATGGAGTTAAAATGTGTAATCATTAAGAGGACGGTAAAGCGATGACGATATAATTCAACGACCGAAAAAGATTGCATGTGTAACATCAATATCCTCCGTATGTACTATTTCAGTCAAATTCAATGCAAATAAATTATTGCAACTTGAAATGAGAATGTATGCAACAGGAGCTTACTTGACTTGTATTGGCGAGGCTGCTTCTCTACAGAGAAACAGGAGTTCATGGCCTCCAACAATGCAATGGGTCTATTGCGTACTTTTGCTACATCAATACAAATCATTGTTTCTAACGTAAAATTCAGCGCAAATTACGATACGCACAATAGAAACGTCCAAAACCCACTCATTAACACAGGAAATACTTCCATTTCAAACAGCCCGCGCTACACTAGCCACTATTTGCACCGGTATACTACTACATAGACGGAACCACCGTCCATAAGTAAACAAACATCGTAACTACAAAATGATGGAATTCCCTTTTAAATACATGAACTATTGGCTGCATTTGCTGTCTGGTCTTTTCGGTTTATTAAAGATTACAAAATAAATATAAGAAATGTACGCATCTAAACGAAACATTCCAATGTTTGTAAGTTCTGTTCATGTTTACATAAACGAGATGGTTCCATCTATATAGTTATAAGTCGGTGATATAGTGTCTAGTGTAGCGCGGGCTATTTGAAATGGAAGTGATTTTCTGAGTTAATGAGTGGATTTTGAAAGATTTTAATGTGCGCATCGTTATTTTCGTCCAATTTTACGTTAGAAACAATGAGTTATATTGATGTTGCAAAAGTACGCAACAGACCCATTCAAACCAAACCTATAATTCAATCGCCGCATCCGAGGAGGAAGGGAGGGATTTCACTTACAATACGTCTATAACGAGACCATTTTGCGATAATGAATTCTAAACTTACGGAAAAACATTTTGGGACCAATTTGAGATTACAATACATCAACATTTAAATATTGGCACTCTTCCAGTGCGTTTCTAGGTTAGTATGCATTCGTTTATCAAGCTTGCAAAGGAGAACGGTTTGCAAGGCGTAGCGCGCAAATCAAGTAACGTTGCATTTTGTCCATTTAAACACATGTAAAAGGTCGAATTTGAGAATGTTCATCGAGCCTCGTCAAATAATCGTTAATATTAACGAGCTTATAGGGACAAAATTCAACGTTACCAAATTGCGTGGTATGCCATTTTTATTAAATTGGCGTATCGTGCAAACAGTGAACCAACTTTGGTTTGGAGTCAGGCTTTCGTTATAAATACAGCTATCGATTACTGAAACCGTTCATTCAAATCATTTACGGTGAAATTCAGTGATCTTACTTGAGGTCTAAGTCAGGGGCGTCATTTCGGGTTCGGCTTGGGGGGGGGGGGGGGGCAAAAATGTGATGCACTTTTTTTTTTTCTTTTTTTTTTTGGGGGGCTCATCAATATTATTTTAGACACTCTATAGCCATGCATACCCTGTATTATATCCTGTATTTAGGCCCTAAATTCCAAGAAAATCGTAAATGACCACCAAATTTTAGTTCGAAACTTTTTTCTTTAAAAAAAAAAAAAAAAAAAAAAAAAAAAAAAAAATCACTTTTTCCACTTTTGGCCGACCCTTGGTGGGGGGGGGGGGGGTTGTTGACACCCCCCCCCCCCCCCGCAAATGACGCCCCTGGCTAAGTACTTGACTGGCTCGAACTTGAAAAAGCCACCATATTCAATTTATATTCAACAGACACACCTTGAACCATGACGGCTCGAGATTTCTCAAGGAATTTTCAAGGAGTGTTCAAGGAAGAGTTAGGCATGGATTTACACTCCAGACACGCTTAAAAACACACGGTTACTGAAGACAGGTTTGAAGGAGATAATTTCAAGGAAGATCGTTAGCTACCTGGAACTAAACTCAACGCTGAGAAAAAGTTTCCTCTCATTGTCAATGCGCAACACCGCCAGTACGATTGTGTTTTTAAAAGCATCTCATAAGTCTCTCTCCACGATGAGAGTGGATTTCGTAAGTTTTCAGAGCTATCGTGATTAATATTCCAGGTTTTTTGCATCTGAATCGACCTTAAAAATGGCTGCAGGCAAACTTTACAGCAGCACCATATAATACTCAAGATTCGCCCGACCACAATACAACGCAAATTATGGCTTTCATTGATCGGAGATTGCTGTAGGGGTGTGCTCAGCTTTGGTGGAAAATGCATGGTTTGAAATTCACACTCGGAAATTAGTCGACAAACACGCGAGATCTGATCTTGATTCCGATTTATTTGTACTTACATATTGTACGTCCTCTCCGTTCGAGACGTAAAAGATGCACCTGCGTATGAGCGGCGAAGATCAGAACGAATAACTTACACACAGGAGAAGATAATGTTTGTTTTGTCCTCTCTCTCTCTCTCTCTCTCTCTCTCTCTCTCTCTCTCTCTCTCTCTCTCTCTCTCTCCCTCCTTATTTTCTTTATTCTCAACACCTCCAGTCGGAAAGTGGGATAGGTCGGGGAGAAAGCAGTGGCTCGGCGGAGAGGGTGAGGTGAGGTCGGAAGAAGAAACTTTTCTTTCAGACTCGACTTAAGTTCTTTGAAAGACTCAAGAAAAATATGATATAACAGCTCGACGTTTTCCAAGTCCTAGCAGCACAGTGGATCGGAATTTCGATATAATCGGACATACTTTCATAAACAAAAATATACCTTAGGAACAAAAACAAGTTGAGGTACTGAGAAACTAGTTTGATACTCCGAATGTCAGCTTTAATCGAGTCTGATTGAATGATTGTTTCGCACGGAAAAAGTCAACGATAAAGCGTTTCCGAAGCGAGAAAGAAAAACTCTTCGCGTCCGGAAAAATTCCATGTTCTAATTCACTGTGAGCCGTGCGCCGAGTTTTTCTTCCGTTTACTTTCATATAGCGAGGAGCAAAGTCTCTCCGTAAAAAGTTGTGCGAAGTGAGAGTTCGCGTCGGGAATAATTATTTATTGGAAAGCTGCATTTATTTTTGTCTCGAGTCGATGCTAATCCGCCTGTCAAGCTTTTTACCCCCCCCCCCCCCTCCTCTCTTCTTATTATTCTTCTTGCTCTTCCTTCTGCTCCTGCTCCTCATCCTCTACCTCATCAAGGGTTTCCCTCGATTCTTGGATGACCTCTATCCTTTTGTTTTATATTTCAGAAATATTTCACCGAACTCGGATCAATGTTTGAGGTATCGCTTGGATTAACCCTTTATGGACCACGCCCGAGTATACTCGTTTTCTTCTCAAGCCTACTTCACATTGTTTCAGTCTCCATTATGGATAAACGCGACTGTCGATGAAAACATGTACATGATAAGATATTTTAGAGCGCCTTCAAATAGTCGTATAGGCAATTCCAACTCCCCCGAGTTCGAACAGTTAACTACCTTCCCTTCATAAACGGAAGCGTGGCGTTCTATTGAAATAACCTGGCCCTTAGAGGGTTAAGGCGATCGATCGGGTCAAGTTTTTATTCTGAAAATCAGTGGCGTAGCGTGCATTTTGGCAACGCTGTAATTATATCCGTTTGAACCAACGTAAAACATGTCGAATGCGAAGGTGTTCATCGGTCATCCAAAGTTCGATCTTTTTCACGGGTTTAAATGAACGAACTGCAACGTTGCCAAGTTGCACGCTATACACCACTGCTGAAAAGTAGACTCTTCAAATTTAAACGCTTCGGTCCGATGTTAGCACAAGTTACTATCAGAATTTCAGGCATAGGGACACTAAAAATGCAATTCATCAACTTCACTTGAGATCTCTTTGACTTGGCTTGGCGTTAAGAGTTGAGAGATGATATTGATGTCACGTGGTAGCAGGAGTCGCCAATACACTGTTTCAGTACAGTATCACGATAAACCGTATCGATTACAATCCGAGGACCTCCGGTTCCAAACCATCTCTTTAATCTCTTATTTAATCTTTAATGTAATTTCCCCTTAAGCGTATTTTTGAACGAAAATTTAGATATTAAATAAAAAAAAAAATTAATGTTATATTTTTATTGCGATTTTGAACTCTAAACGTCCTCAAAAACGATTGATTACGCCTGGTTCTACGACTAAAACTGCCAAAATCAACAAGATATTACAAATACAGCTATGCCACAGAATAATACAATCAGAAGGGAAACTCCCATAAGAGCCAATGGAAACAAGATTTGGAATTTACTGGCACAAACTGGCAACTGTGCCTACTCACTTCTCAAGATGGCGGACATGCTTTTTCAGGCTATACAACCAATCACAACTCGGCCAGTTGCCGAAGATACTCACTTTCGAACATGGCGGCCCGAAGTAAAGAATGTTTCAAAATGAATTAGAATTTCCGTTCTGATTGTATTATTCTGTGGCTATGCGTTTGGAGGTTAGAATCACCCAAATGTTATTGTTGCGGAAAGGGCGGGAATTTGGATTTTTACGCTTTGACGACATAGATGTCCGCCCCCAATGTAAACAAAACAAGGGTCCCTAGACACGAACATAGAGTTTTTTCTTATAATTAGACCTGTAATCGCGTGAATAGCATGCCTTCCAGCGTAAATTGACCTGCCGAGTTCGAATTTGGCCTTAGTTTTAATCGAAATAATTTTGTTTTTCCACAATTTATACTTTATCGCGAAAAATGTTTGAAAGTAGAATATGCCTAAAATCGGGACAAGTTAAGTAAAAAATGTTAACATTTTTGAAATCAGCGTCCCAAATACTGAGGATTAGCACAATTTTAATGTAATTTACAAGAAAATTCATTGAAATACATCAAAATTTATTTAATAAGAACACTGATGTTTGGTGCTTTTCGTGGACAGTTATGTCGTTAAAGATGCCTATTTGGGAATTTGAACGATTCTAACCTCTAAATCATGACTGATTGTGTTGGCCGTGTCCAAATGCATCGTTACATCCGTAATATATTATTGATTTCGTTAGTTTTAGTCGTGAAACTGCAGGCATGACTTGACAACTTTCTGCAGAAGAGAACCAACTATTCCATGTCAGCAAGAGGGAACCAATTACAAAAAAAAAAAAACTCATAGTAGTTGGTTCTCTTCTGCTGACACAGAAAAGTTTCCCTTCTGCAGAAAACAGTCCAATTAAGGTTTTTAGAGGACGCAGAATTCATAATCGCAAATAGGTTGCATTAATTTCTTGGTTTAGTAATCAACATTTCCGTTCAAAAATGCGCTTAAGGAGAACGCTCCGGTAACAGATACTCTTAAGGGAACTTCCAGAGGATTCGGTCCATAACTTTCAATAAACTCAACGGATTTCACAGATTTTTTTGCTTAAATTTAAATCCATTAAGATTTCATTTGAATGATTAAATCACACTTTCAACATAATAAAAAGCTCAGACAAACAAAAATGAAAATGAAAACAGATGTTCCAGTGACAGACACCCCACAACAGCTAAGGATAGGCTAAGGTTCGTGATAATAGACTGCTTTGAGACAAAATACAGGTTTTCTGGGCCTGGAAGCTTAGAAAAGTGGGAGTGTCCCTTAGGAGGTTCCGTTATAGAATTACCTGGATAAAATTGTTTACAAGCAGTGATAGTATTGATCCTTCAATCTCTGTACTTTGAGAGCAACAAAATAAAAAAATAAAAAATTGCATTTTATGTACTACATAAAATGTACTAAAAATAACAACAAAAGCAAAATAAGGTGCGATTTTTTATTCATCCAAGATAAAAAAGAAAAGTGTTTGTTACCGGTGCGTTAACCTAAAGGGGAAATTGAATTGAATCGGAATTCTTTGATACATCGCTGCGCTAAAACAGCCTGTACACTATACAGGTGAAGCATCAGATTTTAAGTCGTTGGTCATCCTCCAGCGAAGAAGAGGCATGAATGAATTGCTGCCCATTTTGAGCGATCGGCTGGCGCGGGGTCTCTGATATAATATTGTATCTGATTGCTGATGAATAAATTATAATGATCTTTTCAAGTCGGTGTTGCCGGTTTACGGGGTTTCCTCCAATTTTCCTATTTAACTCAATGTAAATTATCGAGCTTTTCTGCCAAATTCGGCAACACTGGTTCAAGTAATGACGTCACTGAACCACTGAGTCTACATCCGATTCGTTAATTTAAATTACCAGCTCTTCACTAGAACAATAAATATATAATACGGTAAACGGCGAGAGAATTCCAGGAATTTACTGACTTCTGCCCTGACGGCATTACTGTCGGCGCGGGAACCGTGTCTAATAAATTTCAGAATTTTCTCGTCGCTCCGCGCAGACAGACGAGGGGGGGGGGGCGTCAAAATGCAGCGCTCTTCGACTTTTGACCCGTCAGATGGAGTGAATTCCAGTCATGTTCGCATTCGCATGGTTGCTAAGAGGGGCCGAAAATCGTATAAAAATGAATAAAACTTTGAAAAACTCGCAATTTCATTCACAACACATTATTGTTAATTGTTATACAATAATGTATTTATAAAAAATGAAGAAATTGGAATACTCCAGAGATAGGAAAGATGTCAATAGGGAAAACTGAAAAAAGGAAAGAGAAAACCAATTAAGACAAAAGTACAAAAATTATTCCGAAATATTTTAAAAGGATTAATTGCGCATTTTATTTCCGTCGACGGAAAATATTATTAGTGAACATTCATCGTAATGGATCTGGTGAAAACTTTTGCTGCAGGTTGATAGAGGGTCAATGGGTCTGTTGCAAACTTTTGCTACGATCTCATGTAAAATCGTTTGAAAAGTCCATAGGTGGCATCAGAAAGTCATAAAATGCAGCATGAAACTCACGAGAGACGTTTAATGAAATCCAAGATGGCGGTAAAATATCCAGGAACCTGTATGCATGCACGAACATCCAAGGATAGCCAACCTCACAATATCGATCACACCCAATCACATCGTAAATAAACACATAGCCTCTGAAGCTGTGAGGTTGTCAACATTGGCAATCCTTGGCTGTTAAAGGTGCATGCATACAGATTGCTTGATATTTTACCGCCATCATGGATTTCATTAAACGTCTCTTGCGAGTTTATTATCGCATTTCATGACTTTCTGATGCCACCAATGGACTTTTCGGGCAATTTTACATATGATTATACACTCTTTATCGTTGTAGCAAAAGTTCGCAACAGACCCATTCCTACGTAAAATCGCGTAAAAAATACGTTGAAAGAATCAACAAGTCTCAATATCCACCTCCACGCACGTCTCAGATATTCTTTCCATTGGTACAGCTCGCGGGCAAAAATCTTCACATGGATCGAATAGAAAAATTCGCTCAGTATAAGACGGGTTTCCAAAGAAAACCAGTAGCAGAGCGTGTCGTCACTCGTCTTTCAACGTGTGAATAGAACACGGGATAATGTATATGGAACTCGGGATACGGAACACGGGACGTTATTCCCTGGCAATACGACACGGGAAAGCCGGAAGGGCGCAGTTTCAAGGAGCCCGCGCGTTTAAAACTAATGGCCAATCGTATAAAGCGGTCGACGGAGGGAACGTATTGATGAAAACGATATTTATGAATAAATAAATTGAAACTTGGATATGGAGTCCTCGAAGAGGCTGAATAGGAAATCAGGGGCGGAGGCGGGGAACGGTACGGGAGAGCGAGGAGGGCGTTAAACCACGCGACGCGACGCGCAGCAAAATACCCTATATGGGAGAAGGAAGCAATCATTTACTCAGGGGGTATAATAATTGAAAACATTTCATTACATTAAACCGGGCAGAAGGCCCAGATTGAACTTATTTGCTGTGAAAAACTTGGCGCATTCCCGTCTCTGAGCTTATACAAGCCGCGGATTTTTCCCCTGAGCGTGATGCAAGCGTGCTATAGCGTGCGCTCAATATGAGCTGCACATTGCACCCATACAGATAGCGCAGCCCGCGCCTTTATGCTGTGACAATGCCAACTTATATATAAAATGATAGCGTCTCTGATCAAGGAGTCACGACATCGGATTTGACAAAGATTGCAATAATCTTTGGAGGGAAGAATTCCAAGCCATTCCGTGCACGTTCGCATTGGTTGAATATTATTAGGGTGGAATATAGAAATCATCACAAAAAACCTCATTTGAGTAGGTCTTCCTCTGAAACCCCTACTGATTTTCCCATTTAACCCTTTAAAGACCAGGTTAGTTCACATGAACGTCACTCTTCCGTTTGTATAGGGAAGGTAGTTAACTGTTCGTACTCGGGGGAGTTGGAATTGCATAAACGACGGATTAAAGGCGCCAGACGAAATCTCATCTTTTTATACTACATCGAGAATCGTGTTTATACGGAATCCTGATACTGGAACAATGTGAAATAGACTAGAGAAGAAAACCGAGTATATTCGAGATTGGTCCATAAGGGGTTAACCTGTGTTTTGAGATCGTGGAGGCACTGTGCCGCGGCGGCATCGTCAAAAATACTATGATTTGGAGCCACTTTGGGAAAGTAGCTAACACTGTATCTTGAAACAAGTACCTTTATCAGCATTGACTAAGATTCGAATGAGATAGGGCAAAGGACTTCCCCAATGATGCGCCTGCACACGATGCACGATGGTCTGAGATCATCAAAAAGTGGCCAAAAATCGGAGACAAAATTTTTCATGAATTTATCATTTTTAAGCTTTTGAGATCAATTTTAATCACTGGAGAACATTTTTAACAAGTCATTCTAACCTAGAAATGTCACTGGAAAGTATTAGATTGATTTTGAAAGGTCGAAAACGATGATTTTTGATGATTTTTCATAACTGATTTTTGGCCACTTTTTTTCGATCTCAGACCATAGTGCGATGGTCTGAGAAAGAAGAAAAATTGACCAAAAATCAGTGAAAAAAAAAAGTCATCAAAATTCTTAGTTTTCGACTTTTCGAGCTTATTTAAAGCTTTTCAGTAATATCTGTAGATGTCAAATACATGTTTACAGTGTCATCTGTGATGTGATTAAAATTGGTCTTAAAAGTTAGTAACAGATAACTTGATGAAAAATTCACACTCTGATTTTTGGCCACTTTTCGACGATTTCAGACTGTTGTGCTACGTTACGTCACCACTATCGCTTCGTACTCTAAAAGAGCGTAAGGCGTAGGCGGATCCAGCCTTCGCGAACCGGGGGAGGGGTCGGCGAACTTGGGATTTTCGCCCCCCCCACCGGTGACCCCTTTTTCCTTTTACCACTCTTTCTTTCCCTTTCTCTTCTTCTATTTTCCACCTTCTTGGGCCCAGGAGAGGGGGGGAACGATCGCCTCCTTTGTCCCCCCGCTATCCGCCAATAGTAAAGCTCCTACAAAATTGACGCGTGGATCTTCGAAGTTTTTACTATCACCGCAGTTGGCTTCTACTTAAAAGCAAACACTCCTCTCTTCCTGCCACAAAAGTTCGCAACAGCTCCAATATTGAAATAATAAAATGGCAGAAAAGTGCATTTTCGGAGAAAGTCTCAAATGATCGGGAGCAAAGATTCACGCGGGAGAAATATAGGACCGAAAAAAAAAAGCGAGCAGGCAGAGAATATTTATTTCTCACCTGGGAGAGGGAAACAAAATATGGATTTAACACTTAACGAACCACTTTCCTCGCAAGCACGCGACTTAAGCGCAGTCTTGGGAACAATCAGGGCTTTTAAATCCCACAACACAAATATCATTCAAAAAATAAAGTTTATTTACCAACATACATCATCTCTGTCTCTGTCTGTCTGTCTCTCTCACTCTCTCTCTCTCTCTCTCCTCTCTCTCTCTCTCTCTCTCCCTCTCTCTCCCTCTCTCTCTCTCTCCTCTCTCTCTCTCTCTCTCTCTCTCTCTCTCTCTCTCTCTTTCTCTTTCTCTCACAAACGACGAGGAATGATAGTTTTCAGGAAGGACGCCGCAGAGAGAGGGAAACGTGGGAAACGTATAAAGGAACAAATTTTAATGCCAGGGAGCGTTTATATTTTTACCTCGTTCGACTGACAGAAGAGCAACTTTACGATTATTTCCGTTGCTTGCGCGATAGGCTTATGCTGCAGCTATCTGCTATCTCCCATGAAGTTTATCCCTTTTCATCCCCTCGTCAAACGACGCGCGACGGGCTTTAAAACAGCAGACCTAATACTTCATCAAAAGATGATTGAGTACGAACGGCGCGGTGTAAGTGTTGTCGTATTGGTCTCTGTTTTGGCTGAGACTGACAATGAGGTCTGCGGCAAAAATTAGCAAAAGGCCTTTTCCAATAATCAAGGTTTTCACTTTCCCTTCCTCTCCCCCCCCCCCACAAGGAGAAAAAGTATTATGATCATGAAAAATTTGGAAGTTGGGGGGTTTTGCATTTCTTCGGCATTGCATGAATGCATGTCCCCCTGAGCTCAAAAATTATAATAAAGAAAAATGCCTGTCCGTCCGTCTGTCTAATACATCATTTACTTCTGAACTATTAGTCCAAATTCATCCTTCAAGAAACGTACATCTGATAGTTTGATAGTTTCACATCTTACAGTTGCAAATATAAAAAATAGGTACGCTACTTCGCAAACCAAAATATCGAACCTAACCTCATATCTTACTCCACACGTTTATCAGAAAAAGAACCATTAAGTAGATTTCAAGAACAACATGAGGTGAATGTGTCACCAGATGGACTAGTTTTTTCATTTCACAAAATTAAATCAGAAAGACGAGTTAGTAAAAAATCTCGTCCTAATGACATCACTGCATGTTAATTAAAAAAAAAAAAAAAAAAAAAAAAAAAAACTAATCTAAGCTTGCAACGGATATTATTAGGTCGGTCATAGGATTCTCGAAATTGTCGTCTATCATATCTCTGACTCATTCTATTGACTAGCTCCCCCAGCACCCCCAGCTCTCCCCAGTTCGTTTTCGATGGAAGTAATTAAAAACGCTTCCTCGGCTAACATTTTCAGATCCCAGCAACTACGGCTAGATTGGATGTTTGTGCTGAGGTGAAAGAGAAAAC